>JAZEWT010000015.1:21008509-21063129 GCA_036362905.1 Mordacia mordax
GGTTTAAATGCCCTCTCGCTGTCTCGCAGTGTTGATTAGGGGGGTGTTGTTTTCGCTGTTTAACCGGAACAGCCCACGCGGAAACGTGTCATCTCTAAAAGTGCAATCAATTAAAATAACAAGAAGCCCGCCGCTACGTTTCCCAGTTAATACCGTCTACAACTCCTGTGTAAGCAACTACTCTACCGCCACCCTATCTTAAAAATAGCAACAGACATAGCCATTCACAACCGTTGCCATTTACACCATCGTGGCTAGAATTACAATACACGCCGGCTGAGCGCATCAAAGTTGTCGGACCCTGCATTGCTAAATAGGAATCGTGTGACGGTACAACGTGACCGTGTGGCATTCACAAGAGTTCCCCCTCCGCGTATGTTGAGACCGGCGCGTGGATCCGCACGGATCCGCACCAACGCCCAACCTGGCCGCACGACCCGCTCGACGGTGGCCCACGGCCAGAGAGAGGCTCAGGAACAGCGAGCGGGCAGGGGGCACGCGTACGCGACGCTCTGTATCTCCATTAGGCGCACGTGCAGAGGGGATGCGCGCTTGGCGGCGGCGGCGGCCCCGCGCGCATCATCGTTGCTGGGTTTTACAGGTCTGCTGCGGCATGGCCTCATCATACATTAGTCGGGCCCTGCGTGCGGGAGAGAGGGCAGAAGAGGTGTCTTGCGGAGGAAGCCACACTGATGCATCCACTAGTGCTAAAATGGAAAATGATCTTAATACGTCCGGTGGGACGGCAGGGAGGAATATAAAGGGAGAGCAGGAGTGGGTGAGGGGAAGTGGGAGCGAGGGCACGATGGACCGTGAGGAGGAGGCGGAGGAGGAGGCGGAGGAGGCGGAGGATGATGCTGATAAACCCGATCCGTGAAAAGGCCTGTATGACGGGTTACTCGTGTCAGGCTGCGCAAGGGGAAAATGTGCTCAGAGATGTCAGGCAGCAACCGAGAAACGCTGAAGGACTGTCAGTCAGCGTGCACTCAATCTGTCACCAGAGAGTTCCACCCTTCCTCCGATTTCTCTCCCCAAACGCATTACCCACAGCAGAAGCCCTGTGCGCTCTGTGTGGGATGGTTTTCCTTTTAAATAAAAAATATCAAATTGTGTACCGTGGAATGAATACACCATCGCCTAATTGCTTATTCATCTGGTTAGACAGACAAGGCAAACGAGGCTCGCAGGGAGACACAAAGAACACACACGTGTGTATGAATGAGCATAGATGGCAGCAGACAGTTATTTTTGTTAAATACAAAAAAAAACACAATGGGTCCGATGGTTGTATCTTGCAGGTAAAATAAACAAAGACGTAAATAAATTATGAAGCTGTTTGCCAAAAAAAACAAGCCAGTGAGATCTGTCATCCTGAAATAATGGATTAACTGTATGTACTAGTCAAGTCTCGTTATAACTAAATTGGCAGAGGATAATATTTAGCGTTATTATATAGGACTTGTCTCGTATTGTGATACAGCCAGCTGCATATTTTTGTTATGGACGTGACTTAATGTAAACATTTTGTTGAAAGTACATTTATTGCACGCATGTTTTATTACACAATCCTTTTGTAACGCAGGCCTGTAATAAAAGCAATAATACATCAATGCCACTGCACAGAGAGCAATTTGGTTAAAAGGTGAAGATGCAACGTCCTGTTTACGCCACTGTTGGCGGAACGACTTTCAGCAGACGGAGCTCGAGAGAGCTTTACTGGAGGGTACATTCGCATTATTCTTACACAATGTCCAGGCATCGTGGAAGTGGTGCGGGTGCCCACAATTTACCCCACACACAACCTAATTGACTAGCTAGGGGTGTACTCAGTTCCACTGTCTGGAGGACAGAGGTGGAAGGTTGTAGATACTTTTAGATCCACAATTCTAAACCGGCGGGACGTGACCCATTAGTGGTTGGCGAGCACCACCTTATGGTCCGCGTGGAGACCAGACCCAAGTGAGCCAGGTGTCCTCGGGGGTGCAAAGGGTTGAGAACCGCAGCTTTAGATGAATATCGTTGAATGTATTTTAATGAAGATACCGCGAAGCAATATCTATGATGATAAATCTGTTCCTCATTATCAACACCATCATTTTCAGTTCCCCATTCATCCTGTCACGGGGACTGGAGTCTTCCCAGCAAACATAGGGAAAACAAGGTAGGTCTATACCCAGGATAGGTTGCCAGTCCGTAATAAATTCATAGAATATAAAATAACATTAAGATGGAGGTATTATTAATACGGAGGTACATTGTGTTCATTACGATTAATGCCTCAATGCCTACAATACAAATCATACACTATGACACGCTGTGCACAACACATCAATGTACTTGTTAGCGGAACCTCCATTAGAACATTTAACAGGTGCAATTAGAGCAATTGAGCGCGCTGAACGATGGCTCTTTTTTATTATTCCGAAATGTTTACAAGAGCATCATTATGCACCGTTGTGTGTTTACAAGCTGGTTAGGTGGGAGAGTGGTTCAAGAGGTCAACTCACTATCAGTCGGTGACCAGTTTAAATCCTGGTCAGGTGCCCATTTGGCCCACAACCCCTGTGGAATCGATAACACAAGCGATCGCTTCGTAAAGAAAAAAAACCCAGCGGCTTTTTTTTTGGGGCAGACTGGCCCGTGCCAGGAGACCTTGGAAATTCCACAAACGTCTCAGTGCTGCAGAGTACCCGCTCAACGTTTGTTTGAGAAGCAAAACGCTCCGACTTCGCGTGGAAACGACCCAAATGTGAGAACTAAATAGCGAGAGAGCACGAATTAACAAAGGACTTGGCATGCCCTACTCCCAACAATGCACCGGGCAGCTGAGCGTAATTGTTCCCTAAATTACAGAAAAAGTTGGCCACATGGCTTAGGCCGCATACAAGAATAAGCCCAATGTCGGTGAGGAGTGGCAGTTCATGGACAGAGCAGATTTGCATGAAAGGATAAATAGTCGTCGCGTAATTAAACACAATGGGTCAGATTCTGATATTGACAAAACACCCACACTACGTCTTCCTCCCGATTTCCCCCATTGTTAGTCCAGGAGATACTGTCATGTTTTCACCAAAGAGCGAATAATGCAGACTAACCCAATGGGCTGCCTCCTGGCTGAAAGAAAAGGAGATTGATCACAGGATGTATTTGCCAAAATGCAAATTGCTCTCGAACAATCGTGAAGTTGAGGTACAACAGCGTTCAGTGTTGACTCTCTCCACAAAACGTGTTCCCGCGACTTCATCCCGGGTGCTCTGCAGTGTTTTGCGGGTAAACAGAGCAGCGGTGCCCTCCACTTGTGCCGAGTTCTTATTTCTACCTTAGAAAGCAATCGATCCTGCGACTGGGCGGGAAACAGGAATCCCATCTGAATGCAATTACAATTACACTGTACACCTACTGTAGGGTGCGGTGATTGAGGGCCTGATTTGTGACGCCTCCACACGTGTAACGCGATACCCCAGCAAATTTACAAAAACTCTCCTCAGCCTTAGGAATAATGCCAAACCACCAGCTCAATAGAATCGCATTGCGGTCAGTTTGTCTTATCCACCATTCCGGTCTAAGACAATGTATTTATTCACTGATGATAGGATACAACATTACTTACAAGTGCAGTTCTGTAGAACTTGTGGGTTTACACAGTGCACGAGGCAGAGATACTTTGTAGGTAGAATGTGTGTTTGCTGCGAGTGCTCTTACACGAATGTGTAATGTGGCGTCACTCTGACCACACTGAAGCAACATGACTTTCACAAAAGTTTTGGATCCACTGCTGGCTGAAGGCCTCCCGACGTCACAAGTCGTGGGAGTTACTTAACCATACTTCACCACGTTGGTCAATGTGGGTTGGTGATTGGTTGGGCCCAGTTATCACTGACCGCTTCACAAACATTCATGAGCAAGCAGTGAAACTCGGTTAACAGAGTTGATAGCACGGTGTGTAAACCAGAGACTCGGAGCAACGCCTCCAGCATGGCACAGGACCAGAAACCATGACATCTAACGATATGCAAGCGCTCACCTCTCAGTCGGTGTTATTGAAGCTGGAAGAGTTGAGCTACGTTACTCATGTTAACGGTTGTTTAAAAACATTTAATAATCGTATGTACTCACAAGGTATCCTCCGCTGATGGTGCATGTCCACTTGTTTGAGAATTTCTCTCCAGAAGTGTTCTTTCGGGATAGCCGTGTCGAGTGGTCCTTCTCGCGACGTTTCGTCTCCCACGTTGGAGGCATCATCAGGCGTTTGCTTACGTTAGCGAAGTGCCCGCCCTACGGATGATCTTGGTTCAAGCGTGCAACGCGTAACGTAGCTCGCCGAGAGGGGAAGTATGTTCTCGTTACTAAGACCAACAGCAGCCCGACCTCACCGCCGAGGGGACTTCTCATCGCACCCCCGTTCAAACCCCCGCGCCCTCCCCCCCAGTCGCTCACCTCTCGTCCTCCACACCTGGATGACGTCACACAATGGGTGACGCCCGGTTGAATGACGTCATCCTGTGTTGAGGCATGCAGGTGTCGGCAAGATCCGGCACCTGTGTGCTTGCCTCTCATTAGTATTAATTTATTTGATCTAATCAATCGATTTATAGTTTTGATTTATAGGCATTGTTGTACCATTTCTGACAATGATACAGGTGCTAAGATTTAAAAACACACCACATACCTGTGGCAAAATATGCAAACAAAAATGCTTTGATAATGTATGCATTGTCCTTGAAAGGGATGAACCCACGCTAGAGAACGGCTTTCTGTGTGGCCGAGATCTCAGTGTCAGCCAGGTGTTATCAAAAGGAAATTCAGCTCAGGACAACGCACTATCCGTACATTCAGAGATCAGGTCAAGTTATTTTGCCCAGGAACACTTATTCCTTCCTTCGTTTGTTGAGCAATTGTTTATATCGCTTACTTTATGCCCTGCTCGAAATTACAGCCATGACATCACTTTCAGTTGAACTGTTCTGATGTTGTTGTTGACATGCCGTTCTGTCCACAGCTCTGTGCTGCGCTTTGTGACCTTCGGGTGAAAGAAGCTTTATGAATGCAAATATGATTATATAAGATAGATGAAGCAATACTGTAACGAAGTAATTGTAAGCACTGGATGCGGGATTTCTGTACCATGTGGAAAATCCATTCTTCTGACGTCATAACGAAAGCGGAATGTAAAGTTTAAAGTGTTAAAGTTCCAGAAGAGTAATCAATATTTGGGAATTAAAGCTGAAATAAGACATTCGATCTTTGGTCTTCTACAGTTAACATTTTTGCTCATGAATGATTCGAACCAAGTACCCTAAGCGCGGATGTACAAATACACAAGCACGTGCTCCATTGTATATCGTTATGAAGAGTATACGGGACAATTATAACAGTGGTACCCAGTGGTAATGTCCAAGTTTAAACTAGAGTCGTCCGCGTCTATCAACCCTGCAACGTCAGGTGGACGCTCATACCGTAGGATGGGAAGAGATTCCTACGCTTTGGAGAGATCGTTAATGAGCAGTGGAGTGAGCATGACACGATCATGATGCTGCCGCTCTGCTTGGAGCGTCAGAAGCCAAAAGCGGATGAAATTCGAGACTCGTCATGAGAATGTGGAACTTCTATCGTGGCATCTGGATTTCCAGCAGACGGAAAACGCCCCCGAATAATTGATAAGCAACGCGGCCGTAGCAGAAACGGGATGAACACGCTTTGTGACTCTGGCGTGAAAAGCGCTCTATAAATACTATTATTATTATCATAATGGTAATGATGTCGGTTTTCACGGCTCGATGCATGATCATTGCTTCGAAAAACTTCTCTCTCGGGACAGCCGGCGATGGAGGGAGAGGGAGCGATCGACGCGGCGAGAGAGCAGCTTTTCGAAGCAATCATCAATTATTATTATTAAATGCGAAACATATCCGAGGTAAGGGTCGACAGACAGTCCGCTCCTTGCAGCGACAGCTAACCCAGGAGATGGCTCGTGTGACACTTGATAGACTTCAGGCACGTACCTAAAACACGGGTCGGCTATTAGATCCATGATCGCTTACCAAAGCGGATCTTTCGGGATAGCCGTGTCGAGCGCTCCTCCTGCTTCCGCGTGGGAGGCAAAACGTCGCGAAGGAGACAGGGGTGGCCCTCGACACGGATGTTCAGAAAGAGCAGCTTTGGTAAGCAATCATCACGATGATACCCTTTTGGAAACTCTAATACAATACAGATTGGTGTATAAATCATAGTAAGAAGGCTATTCACATTGTGGGGAAACCTAGTTTAGAAGGAGGCAGTCAGAGGAGAGACAAGAAGGACGATCTGGAGCCTGTATTTAAACGGGACAGGGTCTAAAACGTGGGTGACTGGAGAGGGGGCTCAGACTTCGGGACAGCGGAGGAGAGAAAATGAGCAAAGTTCTACGGAGCAAGCGTCGCGGAAGCGAGCTCAGCCGAGGCCTGTGAGCTGCAGCAGGTGTGATGCTCAGTTTTAATGTGATTCACCGCACAGAAGGAATGGGATCTACTTCAAAGCATTTCATGTTGTGCGATGTTGCAGCAGTGAGCTGCACCAGGCGACTGCATGCACGAGACCATTCCCAACGGGTGGGCCGTGAGCGCCACCTAGCGGTCGGTGGCGAGCAGGCCCGAGTGGGCCTGGAGGTGCTCAGGGATGAGAACTCCAAACTAAACCACCTTGCAGCACCGACACGGGGAGACTGGCCGTGAAGCGGTGACGATGGTAGGACGGCGCCAGCCGGGTCCGTTTGTGATGAGAACAACAAATAAGCGAGAGGCGATAATAATTGCGCCAGTTGATGGGAAGATCAAATATTTAGGGAGGCTGGAGGCTCCTGTTAACATCGACGCGACCGCGGCACTGGAGCCTCAACCCGCATTCATCCTCCCCAGCTTAACGAGAGAACTCGGTTGGTTGGGGCGATGATGGGCAGAGCGGACGCGCGCGTTGTGGTGCGGTGGGGGGAGAGGTGCAGCAACACAGCGCCACGAACCCAACCCACCACGGTTGGATTCCCGCTCGTGGTTAACATCAGTTGCACGCTTTATCCGAATAGATATCGCGCTGCCACTAAGTCAGCGCAGCCATAAATGAGTGCTTGGTGTAGAATTGTGTACGGTTCGTAAACCTGAGCAACGGAGAGAGACAAAGGCAGCTGGGAATGGGTGGTGGCCACACCGATCCCGTCCTCCTCCCAGGTGCACTGTGCGACCCCGAACAGGTGCTTGATAATAACTTCCCCCGACAGCCGGTAATGCTATGGGCGGAAAGGGGGAGGGAACCTGTGTTATTCCTTATGAGATAGAACTCGTTTTGCTGATGCAGTGACTCATCCGTATTGGAGAGTGGTTTAACTCTGTGGGAGACGGTGGCAGAGTGAGGAGCGCTGCGGTCTCACAGCAAGAAGGACCCGCGTTGGATTCCCAGCTCGGGTGCTTTTCTGTGTGGAGTTTGCTTGCTCTTTGCCTGGGTTTTTAGCAGGTACTCTGGTTTTCTCCCACAGTTCAAAGACACGCTGCTGCCTATGGTAAATTGGCCTGTTGAGTGAATTGCCCCCAGTGCCTTGCGGTGTACTGGCGTCAGATCCTGTGTATACCCTCGCCATGTGCCCTCTGTCTGCCAGGATAGGCTCTGGTCCCCCCACGACCCTGTACAGGATTAGGCGGGTTTTGATAACGATGAAAGATCCACAGTGTAGTAGGAAAGGCGTACGGAGCACAAAACCATCCCATCAATGTCATTCTTTTTTATTGAATAAATGGCACATATTCTAGTAAGGTTGGCATGAAACCCCAGCACCAATTCACCCTTAATCCACACAGGAAAAACCTCAACGCAGAATTAAGAAACCGAATACGTAGAAAACATGTAGCATTTTGTGGTGTAACCTTTACCACACACCAAGAGATTATCATATTAAAGAATATTAAGGCATACGATGTGTCGTCCAGCAACAATAAACAACATGTATTAACTGACCTCGATATAACAATGCTTCATATTGCAAAATAATGGGTTAAAAGCCACAAAATCCACCTGTATACAACAATCAACATATTCGAAGTGTTTCACACGGCTATGAAAATGCCTCCATCGTCATGCAAAATTTCTGAATGTGGAAAGTACAGACATAAACAAAAAACAAAAGTCAGTTTTTACCATGTACCACCACCTTGGTAAAGAACCTTAAACTACGCACCTGAAAAACTGAAAACTTATTTTCCATAACATATTGCCGTATGACCACGCGTAATAACTTTAAAAACGTCTGATTAAAATTACTGAATTTAGGCATTTTTAATAGGTTTTATAAAAGAGTCCCACCGGCACAGCACGGTGGCGCGGTGAACCCAGCAAGATGACCCTGGGTTCGATTCCCGGCTCGGGTGCCGCCGTTCTGTGTGGAGTTCGCACGATCTCCCTGTGTCCACGTGTGTTTTCTCCAGGCACTCAGGTTTCCTCCCACAGTTCAAAGACACGCTGCCTAAGTTAAGTGGCCTGCTAGCTTGCCCCCAGAGCCCTGTGATGGACTGATGTCCCAATCTTGGGTTCAGTCCCCCTTGCACCCTGCATTTGCCTGGATAGGGTCCGGCTCACCGCAGCCCTGCGCAGGATTAAATGACGACTCACACTGAGCGAATGACCAAAGCATGGCCACTTCCTCATCCGGTGAACCATTGCTACTATAAAGTCGCAACCAAGAAGGCCATTCTGTACTATCACACGAGTTGTGCATTGAAACGTTTACTTTCTTTGAAAAAGCCAATGTGATAATAAAGGAAGGTAACAATGCTGAGGCAGACACTCTGGATGTGAATTCCGTGGATTTGCAGCTTCGGCGCAGGCGCACAGATGTCTCGCAAAAACAGCACCCGGCAGAGAGAAGAGTCCCCCCTGGCTGCCGCGGTGAGGTGTACGTGGAGAGCTCCAGTGTGGAACCGTGAGCCTCACGATGCCTTGCAGGAAGACACCTTTCTCGCATGACGGGCTTTGCTCACCTTGACATCTGTCGGAAACAACGGCGACAAAGAGAGATTTCACCGACGTTTGTCCATCTTTCTCTCGTGTTTGCTCGTGGTATTTAAGTTCCATTTCACGCAGTGTGTGTTTATTAATTTCTGTGGCAGCAATGAGAGCGGATAAAACTAAACACGCATTCGTCAGGCGCGTAGTTATACGCGTAGGACATACACAAGGGCAAAGCTCACACATGGCAGAGGCATCCCAAAGTTGGTATCTGTGACGTCAACTGCTGCAGTCCGAGAGGCTCTGATTGACAGCCTTGAGAAAAGTATCGATGTAGGTTTTCACGGCGCCCTGTGAGACGCCTGACGATGCCTCCGGCGTGGGAGGTGAAACGTCGCGAAGGTGACAGGAGGAGCGCTCGACGCGGCTATCAAAGAAGAGCAGAGTTTGAAAGCAATCATCAGCCTTGAGAAATAATTAAATGGATCCTCACAAGAAACTCCTCCTTGTGATGTTGATCAGGGTGTTGCAGTTGTAACAGCTTTGACTCGTAGAAAGAAAATTCTGCCCGAAGCGATTCCATTCTTGCCTTGGGCATCTTTGTGTGCAGAATGTTGTGTTCTCCCCCTGTTCTGCGTGGACTTCCTCCATGTACTCCGGTTTCGTCTCACAACTAGAAGACGCATTCATTGGCCGAAAACATAACATACGGGATTGTGTGCCGGCTCGCACCCCCTTCTTTGCAGATTAACTCGCACCTCTGAGTCGTTCTCTCTTCAAATGAATACCTTCAATCCTCAATGAATATGCCACGCGTTCGAAAATAAAAAAAAAATTATTAAATGTTGATAAAATTATAGGGCGGCGCGGTGGCCCAGTGGTTAGCGCTGACGCCTCACAGCAAGAAGGTCCCGGGTTCGAATCTCTCGGCTCGGGTGCCTTTCTGTGTGGAGTTTGCATGCTCTCCCCGTGTCCGCGTGGGTTTTCGCCGGGTACTCCGGTTTCCTCCCACAGTCCAAAAGCATGCTGCTGGCTAGGTTGATTGGCTCGCAGACTAAAATTGTCCCGCAATGCCCGGCGATGGACTGGCGTCCCGTCGTCGGGTGTATTCCTGCCTTATGCCCTGTGTTTCCGGGATAGGCTCCGGCTCACCGTGACCCTATATAGGATTAAGCGGTTTCAGATAATGAGATGAGATGAGATAAAATTATAGGGACTTTTGCTTTTGACAAGGTACATATGTATTTAGTTTGAATCTTAAAATTATATCATTGCTATTTTTTGGAAACATACAGCAGTCGATGACATGTCTGGTGGGGGGAGCGGTGTCGTAGTGGTTTTGCGCACTGGGCAAGAAACCCAGCGACCCAGGTTTGACTCCCAGCCCCAGCGAACATCGGCCCGGCGAGTTTGGGTTCTCTTCCCCAACGGACGTTGAGAGGCCCGGTGAGGAAACGGCCAAACAGCCTCCACGAATGGAACAGCATGGCAAGGGCTTCACGCAGCAGTAGACTGAGCAAGGCTGTCAGGCGGCTCAATGATTTTCCCCGCGGGCCTGCGGCAGAGAGCGAATGCATGCAATGCTCCAGGCGACGCGGTGACGGCACGGGAGGAGAGGCGCAAAAGCGCAGAATGGAGCGACACCTAGTGTTGGGCAAGAGATGATCGCGGTGCCCCCGCCGAGATGCGCTACCACGGGGCGCCAAGGGGCTGCTCTCTCGCCGCGACGCGCGGCTGCGCTACCGCTGCAGAGAGGGTTAAACCTCGAGCTAACGTTGCTAACGGGTGGGTCGTGTGTTGTGTGCAGCAGCCGCACCACACCATCTGCAAGGGTAACGTGGGCAGCCACAGCGGCACTGATGGTGCACACGATCGTTTTCAGTGGGGGCAAAAAAGGCACCTATGTTCCGTGCTGCATTAATCATAATAATAATTGCACCTCTGGAGCGATCATTTCCCTGGAAAGCAAGCATAACGCCTCAACTCGGGGTAATCGTAGATAAAGGGATTGATTTTAGCTGGGTTTATTCTCTGCTTGTTTAAAAAAAAAATGTAAATGAATTAATTTTATCGTAATTGTATAGAGCACGGAAATTAAACTTTACACAAACATCATCACTCTTCACCCAATACACAAACACCTGTACAGAGTACGTGAGCCTTCTTAAACAATTTTAAACGAGAGACTCGTAGGGAGTGGCGTCATCGCGTGTACATCGTCCAATAGCATGGTATTAAAATGTAACTTTTCAACAAAAAACAACGCGAAACTTAAAAAATCAATATATCACAAAGGTGCTGATGGTCTCCGAATGGAGCATAACTCACAGTGTACAGTCCGTGTTCACAAACACCGACTCGATAGAGCCTCCATTCGTTCCACGGCAAACACGGCATCGACTTGGAACAAGCGATAGGGGCCTGGAGGAGTCTTCAGCCAGGTTCGACGCGGCACCCTCCAACACCACTCCCTCGGCGTGAGAAGCCACTGCTAACCCACCTTCCCCCTGCCGTGATTGTCTCACGCCTGAGCGGCGGTTTCACTTGAATGTCTCCCCATCTCATTGTCAGAAACCGCTTAGTCCTGCACAGGGTCACGTTGAGCCGGAGCCTATCCCGGCAGACACAGGGCGCGAGGCAGGGATATACCCATGATGGGACGCCAGTCCATCACCGGGGGCTGCAGAAAATTTAGTCTGCAAGCCAAATAACCTATGCAGCAGTATGTTTTTTGGACTGTGGGAGGAAACTGGAGTGCCCGGCTAAAACCCAGAACGGCGGCACCCGAGCCGAGATTCGAACCCGGGACCTTCTTGCTGCGAGGCGACAGCGCTACCCACTGGGGCCACCGTGCCGCCCTAGTTTGAAGGTGCTCGGGGAAATACAGGATGTGTGGAACAAGTGGATGAGCTGCGTTATCGAAAATCACACGCGTATGGAGAATCACACGCAGCGGCAAATCTGATGTCGCAGGAAAGTAGCAGCAGCGTGGACAGAAAACTGACACTGAATTTGAAATTGCTCTCACTTTTAAATCTGTGCTATTAATGTTATTTTGGCCAGAATAGTCTTTAAATCCCAGAAAATACATAAAAAACCCCCCTCACATTACATATAATATTGCCATTTTATTATAATTATTATATAATGAAGCAGATCGCTTTTAATGCTCTGAGTGCAGGATTGTGACAAGTCAAAAAGTGACAGCTGTCTCGTATTTCCCACTAGAGCATTGGGTTCCATACTAGGTCATAAAATCCACAGATATGTTAAATGTGGACTCAAATAGAGCACAGTATACCAGTGTATCCATTCCTAGCTTTAATCTTTAATCTGCTTAATATATATAATTTGCGAGTAAACAAGCGTCACGGGGTTGCGCGTGTTAGCAATGCTTGCTGCACAGCAGAGGAACACTTGGGCCTTTTGGGAGTTCGTCACAGATGGCACGTGGCCATTATCTCCCTTAACCAGGCTGTCCCCCCTCGCTGCACAGCCTCATTGCTCGGACGCTCCGGCACAAAGGCTATTGTCATAATCCCAAATGGTGCCACTAATTATTTCACTCGACAAGCAGACTTCAAGCCAAATTTGAAAACGGTCACATCAAAAGGGCCGAACTTGTGAAGTCGGTATAGTTTCCAGTTCGTTGCCTACGAAAGCTGTTGTTAAGGCGTTACTTTTACAGAAAACTAGCATCTACATACAGGGTATCGAAAGCAATGATACTCTTGCAGTCATAATATTCCATTATCAAAAGTTGCCAGAATGACCTGTGTGACAAGCTATGCTCGGAAAAGGATAACATAGAGTTACACAATTTTACTAAATATTATTTTGAGGGTACACAGATAACCTCAAACAATATATATATTCGTGAAAGAAATAAACTTGTGTTAACTATATAAAAATTAATACCATCTCAGAGGGCATGTCTACGTAAACCTGTAATGAAACGTACACAATGCCCTTTATTCAATATTTCCTATTGTGCTATATGTCAAACTCAGTTTGTGGGTTTTAATTAGCAGCCTGCTACTATTATTTTTGACAATTCCCCCCACCTAAAAAAAAAGTACCGACATCAATAATTGATGGTTTTCTCTTTTTTCGGGAGAGAGGCCTCAGCATGAGGCTGGAGAAGCTGACAGCTGTCAGGAAATGGGGGCCCAGAGGGCCTCAACAGGCATGACGGAACACCAAGAAGCTTAGGCATCTTCTAAAAGTTCTTTAGGACTTTCGTGGGCCCATCTGCCACTGTTTGCTAGCGGGAGCAGGTGGGAGTGGCAGATGGCATGCACCCAGCACACCTACCACATGACCACGCCAAGCCATGCCACTGTACCGACGACAAAACTTCATTAGGGGTCCGACGCTGCAAGGGCAGGAAATCGGTGCGGCGGAGGACGGGTGCACTATTATTCTTCCACTATTATTATAGGGCCGAGGGTGGAGGCCGCAGTGGGGTGGTGTGAGGACAAGGCGGCGCAAGGGAAGCGGTGGTGTTGGCGAGGAGATCGCGCACAATGACTGGCGGGCTGGCCATGTGCGCAAATCCACTGTCTGCCAGGAAAATCCACTGAACTAAACTCTGTAACTTATTAGCGCCAAATATGGACAAACACGCTCTGGGCTTTATTTTCAGCTTGAAGACCCCTTCTCTCTCTGCGGTCGCCCAGCCATTGTTGCTGGGATTAAATTTCTACCATTGTTACGGCCGTGACGGGTGCGGCCCGGTTTTTTTTTGGACTCCGGGACGCTGTTAAGGAAAAGGAGGGAAAAAAAATTACAATTTCAAAGGCAGTTTGGGGTTTTGCCTTGGATTTCTTTCCCCCTGTCCTCTTCACCAGCTGACACGCTCTGTCCCCACTGCCTCCCCCACCACCCCCTCCCCTCCCCCCACCAGTGCCCCCCCCACGTCCCCAGCCTCAAAAGACTGCCCTCGCTGGCCTCTCCCCTCCCTTCACTCGCGCAACCCTTTTTGTTGGCGGATCAATACCGGCACGCGCCGTTGCCACGGCAGCCCAGTCTGCTAGGGCTTTCATTGAATTGGTGGGGGCTTGGCACCCTCTCCTGAGGAAGAGCACAACACCACTCCCGAGGGGTCCCGGAGAATTTGGGGGGCTGACCTGTCTTTTGCCGAGCGGGGGAGACACACACACACACACAAAAAAAAACACTTTGAAATATAAGAATAAGTAAATAGATGTCACTCTGTACAAAACCCAGTGCAAATAGCTGAATGCGTGTGGTTTCCGCAATATAGTGAACATCGTGTTTTATAAAACGCTGTGTGTTGTTGCCGAAAGAGTGGATATGCTTGCGAAACGTTTCGGACGAACGGGTGGGTTCATATTTCCATTGCCACCAGTGTGTTTTTTAGTGCCGAAAGTTACTTTTCGAGAATTTTATGTCGTATGCTTTCTCTTCGGTCTCGATGTTGAGTTCTAAATCCCCAGCCAAGGCAAGTCACTGCTCGAGACACACGTTTACATTGGATTTTTTTTTTTGCACCAGTTTCACAACAGTAGCCATTCAGGCAAACTGGGGCAGATGAAATCAATTACGGTAAAAAGAAATCGTCCTTTTGTCAAATCACAGCTCAAGGCTTGAATGCATAATTCCACGATGACACTGTGAAGCCTATTACTACGGCATAAAGCATAACGTCGGCAATTTGTGGAACATAACTTTTCCCTAATGAATGCAACAACTCTCAGAATATCTGGCAGTGGGTGTGGATCTGTCTTTCAGAGGGCGCTTTACTGAGCAGCTGCTGTGAGCGATCGCGAGAGATGCTTCGTATTCGTACACATGTAGGAAAAACGTTTACAAATGCGAAATGTGCGACGCGAAATGTCGCGATGTGAGGGGGGAGAGGGAGCGATCGACGCGGCTGTCCCGCGAGAGCAGCTTTTCGGAGCAATTATCATACATTCAGATAATCGACCATAACATTGTATCTGTTTATGTCTTGCGAAAGGCGCGTGTTCGCTCTCTATGGGCATTTACCTGGTCCTAAATAAATGTCATTGATTGAGTGATTTATAAGTCTTCAGATTAAAACATCACTTTCACGTAACAGAGTTCAAGATGGCATGCATCGTGCATCAGAATTTCTCTCAAAATCACTGTTAGCTACAATGATGTTTCAAACTTCTGCCGTTGAACCAAAATAAAAATCTTAAAGAGAGTCTCTACAGAGAATTGGGAACTTATTTAGGTGGACTGTCTCCACTGGCAGTGTCCATCAACACAATGATTCATTACTCTGGAAACCTGGACCCAACCAATCTCGATCGGTGCTCCAGTAGTAATGAACCGAACTATAATTTGCTCGTCACGTAAGGAGTAGAGAAATATCCTCATGTGTGCAGAATTTATCAGTTATTTGCGAATTACAAAGCTATCATAGCCAATAAGAACATGTATAGGCCTTTCCTCCCCTGTAGGTAAGAGCGACTGTGTTGTCATTTACACGGATGTAGCGATGCATCGATGACTCTGTGGAGAATCCAAGCAGGGAGGTGTCTATCACACGATGGCATGCACAATTGATCATAAAACTGACCGCGGCATTTCTTTGAGACATGCAGGCGCCAATAACAGCAGCGCATAACATTGTAACTTTTTTTGAGAACAAATTAAGACCAATGTCATAGATCACAGATGAAATGATTCAGACACACTGATCGCGTAGTCACTGTAAGCACTCTCTCTACAAGACTGAAGCAACTCTCAAAGGACAATGCGTATGTGCATTTAAATCCATATTTTTAATACACCCGGTGGCCTGTCGGAATATAGCTGGGAATCTTCGCAAACGTGCGGCGGACGCGCCATCACCGGGCCACTTCACCACCCGCGTTGGCCGCACGCAGCGCACGCTGTACAGGAGAACTCGCACACACACACAGACACGTCGAGAGGATTCGGGTGCATGGACAGGTCCGCACCTGCTGATGGGCCCAGGTCCAGGGAGAGCCTGTTTCGAAGAAAGGAGCTCGGCTGCCTCACCGCTGCATTGCCTCTCGACGGAGGGACGCCGGGGGGCACTGCACCGCACACACCAGAGAGAGAGAGAGGAGCACAAGGTGATCGTGACCCGTGACACCTTTGTTCGAAGTCAGCTGCTGTGTTTACGTTGGACCTGCTAACATTATCAATACACAGCCCGCGACTCTGCAAGTAGATCGGCGTGATGTCAAGGCACAAGACAGAAACGTTGCGCCGGACCGTCTTGCTGTGAGGCCGCACCGCTGCTCACTGTGCCACCGTGCCGCATGCACGATCTAACCGAGCAGAAACGAATTATAAATATAAATAAAGATTATGAAAGCCTACGAATCAATTCGATATCTCAAGCAGTGACGCATCCCATGCCCCCCTCCTTCAACAACACAGTGACTAGAGTCGTGAGTTTGGTAAAGCAACCCCTTGATTGAAAAGCTGTGACGATGCCTTCTCCAGCAGTATACCTGTGACGGGCTGTTAATATAATTTACTTATCTCAACCAACGTGTGAAATTCCTCAGGAACCACTGGTTCTGCTTAATGCTTAGGACCGAGAGTGTTTTGCATGCATGTTTTGTGCGTGCCGCTGAAGCAATAGAACCGCTCCATACAATGAGATCAATATTTAACGTCACGATTTTCACTGGATGCGGCGCGGTGACGCAGCGAGTCGTGCAGCCGCCTCACAGCAGGAAGGGCCTGGGTTCGGTTCCTGGCTCGGGTGTCTTTCTGTGCGGAGTTTGTGTGTTCTCCCCACGTCCGCGTGGGTTTTCGTCAGGTACTCTGGTTTCCTCCCACCGTCCAAAGACACGATGCTGTCTGGGTTAATTGGCTGGCTGAGTAAATTGCCTCCAGCGTCCTGCGATGTGCTGGCGTCACATCCTGGGTATAGCCCCGCCTTTTGCCCTCTGCCTGCCGAGATAGACTCCGGCCCCTCACGACTCTGTACATGATTAAGCGGGTACTGATAATGATGATAATATTACTGAAGTTAGTCACATTGAGACATTAGACAAAAAACTAGCACTTGAAACAAAAACACCGCAACTCTATACTGAAAACATGGGATGTATTGCACCTTGTCGTAGAGGTGAAGATATAGACATGTATTTTCGTATATTTTATGATTGTACATTTCAACAGCAGTAGTAGCAGCAGCTTACATTTAGAATGGCATCATAACATGATACGCGTCTTGGAGTGCAAACTAAATACACTTAGAGGTCGCGTTTTACAACTCTTAGAAATTGGAGGAATATTCGTTAAACTAAACAATGTAAAAATTTAACAAAAACATTTCATTAATAAAAGCGTAACATGTGGCTGAGCGAGTCGGCTCGGCAGATACAACCCAACAAACATCACACGCATTTCCTCTCACTGTGCCTGTGTGAATTTTATTCTAGAGTAGTGCAACAGACATCAACATACTCAGCATTGATAAAATTACACTTTTCAAGTCAAATGTGCAGGTTCAAAATGTTCCACAGTATTGATCCGATCTGAACATCACCGCGTTACAAATGATTTAATTAACACGTGCAAACTGCAGCTGTCAATTTGTTACACCTCGGGGCTGTATCGAAAGGCATACTTGCAACTTTTAAACTTATCCACATACATTTTAAAACATTCGAACTAAATGCATGGCGTCCTTGCAATGGTATTTACAGGCAGAGCCTCTATCCTACCTATACATTGAAATTATTATTTTGAATGATGAATAAACGTGAAATCGTTTGGAAGACCATCATGGCAACAAGCTGCTTTCACACCAGAAGCCATTTTTCCCCCTTACACCAAAATGGATTTCACCTGGCAGATTAATCCGAGCAAATGTGATGTTTCTATTTAAACAGAATGATGCTCATTGTTTTATTTCGTGTGCACATTCGTAAAATGACAATGGGCAACTCTTGGAAGATTTTGCAGCCAAAAAATGCAAGGTTTCATTTATAATCATACGGCATTTACCAAAAATCTGGTCCCTTACAGTAAACCCGCAAAAAGATTCTTTCCCTGCGGTTACAAAAAAAAAACATTTAAAATCGCATTTACACTGTACCTTTCAAAACCAAAGATTCATGAGGTGCGCAGCACCCAAGCAGAGCCAGGGAGGGTGAGCGGACCACGGAAGGCACAATTAGCACTCACAGACACGCCTCGCGTTGATTTTGTTTAGTAATTAATTGGCCGATTACATCATCATTTCGAGGAAGCAGTGTCTGGCGGGTTGGCGCCGGCTGACCGCATGGGGGACTCCACCCCACTCTCCGCGGTTTCCTCGCAATGCCTCCGTACCCGTGTCTCATCCACGACCAGGCGTGCGATTCGCACGGCGCGTCACAAACGGTGTTATTTTTTAATCTTTTAATCGCACTGACACGAGATCCCACGCCTGAAATTTACTTCCAAGCGTCTTGGAAGGACAGCCGTGCTGAAACCACAAGCTGTCAAAACGATCCCCGCGTTAACGAGTGTAACAACTGGGCATAGAAGTTCTCATTTGACGCACGGCAAACCGTGGCTTCGTTAGCGGCTCGGATCATTTGCGTCGCTTCGTATCCGCGTACGCGCCAAGTTTCAAATGAGAGCGTGAGGAGTGACTCGGCAGACAATGTTGGTCTCTTCAAAAGAACGTCGAAAATTGTTAACTCGTCCCACTTCTTTCCGTCTCCGCTACCACTCTTATTCATTCGGCAAAGTTCAAGGCAAGATGCACCCAAAAGAATAAAAATCCACCTCTTGCATGGCCCAGGGTCACTGGACCATGTCCCACCATTGCCTGAAAGAAACCGTTTGGAAGGATAATAACGGCAGCCCTGCAGGGGTCGCGTCCAACAATGGAATTGAATTTCTCAGCGAGAGACGCCCAAAAGGAAGAGGCAGTACATTTCCACCAGGCCTAAAAAAAAAAATAGGGAGCACAGGAGAGAAAAAAAAAGCCAAAAAAATCAATCCGTACCACGCCGCATTCATTTCCAGTCTCAAGGCAGTGTGAAATGGGCACACTGGGTGGGCGTGAGGGTGTGCGGTGCATGACGCCGCTCGGAGTGGTGTGCGCAGCGCACGCACGCACGCGCGCACACGGGACGCGTACACCTGCACGCACTGGCCGGCTCTTTCTTCCAAGAACAAATGGGATAAATGTACAACACGGCCTAGCTTATGCACAAAGGCGAATTATGAATCGCAGCGAGTATAAAAACGCCTTTGTGAACGGGGCACGTGCGGATTATTATCGATGGCAGAGTATGCTCCATTGTTGCTATAACAGTAAAGGAAAACGCCTAATCTCTGCTTTTATTCATACAGATGTTTCATAGGCTTAGCAGATTATGATTTTTTTTCAGTTATAAATGCACAATAGTGGGCTGAGTGTCTTGGTGATATGGATATCGATACACCCGCTGTTCACAATTAACCGCCATGCTGAACACAACTGAGCAGCTTTCGAAACCGATTTACTGAAATGCAGTTGTGTACCAGCTTTGCCATTCTATCAGTGGCAGCTGTGGCATGATTAGCGCCAAGACCGCGAGGTGTCAAAGGAAGCACTGACAGATGGTAGTTACACAGGACTCATGTTGGTCACAGACTGGAGGCAACAGCGGCAAAACGCGGGATCCAACTGAACAGCGACGTCATGGTGAACGAGTCTCAACACAAGAGATGGTTTCCAGGAGCAAGTGATCCTGTGCACGTGAGAACGACGGTGAACGCGCGTGTTCAGCACGCAGACGCCAGCATCGCCTCCACTCCCCTCCAGTCTGGATGCTGCTTCTCCGCTGCTCTCCGCTGCGTTTCCTCCCTCGCATCGTCGACCGTCTCCCTTCCACCTTCCTCTCGTCCCTCCTGCTCCAGCCACTGCTTGTTGTCCTCAACTGTCTTCCATCCGCCATTCCCTCTTCACCTTTCTCCCTTCAACCATCCCGCTTCCCTAACATCCCCCAACGCACCCCGCCGCAGAACCCTTAAACCCCCACTCCTCCTTTCCCCATCACCGCCGCCACCGCCGCCGCTGCGGCCACCACCGTCAGCCCCTGCCCAACACCAATCTTCCCCCCCCCCCGCCTTCTCACACCCCGGACCCGACACGCGCGGGCTCACTCTGACACCACGATTGACTGCCTCGCACTAATTTACTTCACGCCGTGGATTCTGTCTATATCCGCCACGGTCCCCTGGCAACCACAGGGGCCTGCCAACATTTTCTGGGCAGTGGCCGGGCCTGCGCTCGCTAATCCGCCGCCGCTCATTCAGCACGCTCTCCCGTCCCCAGCCGAGGGATTGTGCCGATTTAACAACTGGAGGTGTCACACACCGCTCAAAAGGAAAAACCTGGGGAAGATGTCCCGGCCGTACAGAAACAATCGCTCCGCGCTCTCTCTCTCTCTCTCGCACCGCACACTCGCTCGGAATACCAACCGCCGATTTAAAGCCGCAGTCCACGCGACCGCATCTGAACGCGCTCAGCAGAACCCGTGCATGTATATTTGGACAGAGATAGCGGCAGCTTTCCAGGGATTTCAGATTGCTTGGATGAGAGTTGTTGGTTTAAAATGCCTCCCTGGATTTGGACTGCGTAATGTTAAAATTGTGATTTTTTTTTCTCAGATAGAGGGAATTGAATTGCTTAAAAAAAAAAATCACCAACGCCACACATGGATGTTATAGGCGGAGGCATTGCTGTAATGAATGTGTGGAAAAATAATGGTCAAAATCACTAATATTGTGAAGAGTAAAAAACAGACTGATAATCATGGTATTTGTTTACCTGAATTGTAAAGCTAAATCAAATTATCTTGAAATATAAGCAAATGAAACTGTAGTTCATTTTAACAAAAATGTTTTTTCTTTATATATATAAATGAAGAGATCGCATAGTGTACAATAAATGTGCAAATGTGTATTGTTAATCTGAGAGCTTAAAACAAACTGGCACACATGGAAATTGTACAGAAAAACAAGTTTTGAAAAAAATATATATATTTTACATGTACAACATGATGTGTTTGAAAGAAATATAAGGGGAAAACTACCTAAGTTTACAAATAACGATTTAAAGTACATCATATGCCCATGTTAATAGAACACGATAAAAACATGTGATAACAAAAATTGGTCGCAGGTATAGAGTCGACGCACGACACAGGGATTTGTATTCCACACCCGGACACGAAGGAGATTTTTAAAAATTGAGTGCCACGATCAATACACCGGCACAGTTCTGTCTCCAAAACGATTATAGTCAATTATTGATTCAAAGTACCATGCTTTTTTAATTCATTACCTTATTAAAATGGCCATAAAACTCTTTTTATGGCTTTAATTATTCAAGCTGCATGAGTTTAATGTCACTTTGAGGGTGGTTTGATGAAAATATATTCATTTTTGTATATATGACGTTTGATAATAATGTTATAGTTCATAAACTGTGCACATTTTCAAGTTACTGACAATCACCGTAGAAAAGTTGCGAGGTCGCATGCAAAACATATTTCGTTATTATAACGATGAATCGAAAGTTTGACAATCATCATCCTTGGTGATCTCAGGTCCCATGGGCTCAAGAGTGGTTATGTGACCCAGCGGTAGCACATTCACCGCCGGCTGCACAGGTTTCCCGGTTCGAATCCAGTGGCCGCCCTGGTTCAAATGGCAGGCTCGTTGACTGTGACCATAAAGATCCCGTGACCTCATTTGAAAAGAGCAGGCTGTGGTACGCTGGTGGCATGCTCCAAATTTGCGAATTTTGAACAGTTGCCCGCAAACAACTCAACTGAGATTGCACATAGCAACATTGCCCGCTGCTGCGAAACCACTACCGAATGTTTGTGAAAAGTATCGCCTTCCTTCGTGATAACCTCATTCTACATATGACGGAAATACCGAACGTAATAACTCATTATCGTTAATTACAGATGGGAGCAGCAGCATTCATCCAATGGTGAGATTCTCGGGGACAGAATGAAAAGAGACCATTGGACAGCTGCCGTGCACGTTTCCAGTCACACAGAATTCAAGCGACCCTCTGACCTTTGGAAACCGCTTTTTTTATTTCTTCCTTAAACCAATTATATTCCCTGTTGTGCAAACTTACGAATGGTACAGCAATCAATGTTGACTGCTGATGCCGTTTCCTGAACTAGTCCTGTAAAACTGGGTTGATGTGGTGGCACAGTGGTCCCGTGCATTGCGGTGGGAACTTGGCAAACAGAGTTCGATTGCCTGCCACGACTAAGATCCGGGGCGGCACGGTGGCCCAGTGGGTAGCGCTGTCGCCTCCTCACAGCAAGAAGGTCGTGAGTTCGAATCTCGGCTCGGGTGCCTTTCCGTGTGCAGTTTGCATGTTCTCTCCCCGTGTCCGCGTAGGTTTTCGCCGGGCACTCCGGTTTCCTCCCACAGTCCAGAAAACATGCTGCTGCATAGGTTAATTTGTTTGCAGGCTAAATTGCCCGCAGTGCCCGGTGATGGACTGGCGTCCCATCGTGGGGATATCTCCCCCTAGCGCCCTGTATCTGCCGGGATAGGCTCTGGCTCACCGCGACCCTGTACAGGACTAAGTGGTTTCTGACAATGAGATGAGATGAGACGAAGATCGGAGGTGAATTATCATCTGTGCCCCCCATCCCCTTCTTCACCAGCCCACACTGAAGTACGGTCAAACAACCACCCCACCTGACACAGCAGTTGGGAGATCTTTATCCAGCAGTGGATTGACAAAGGGGCTGTGAATTATTAAACGTGTAAACACATTGACCCAGGTAAGCCCAATGTGGAATTACTGTTAAGAGCTCCCAGAGTTTTGTTACAATTTCGTTGCCAGCGCAAGGGGGGAATTCAGCCGGACACTTTTGGATCAGGTTCCATTTTCAAAGCGGCGTTAAAATTACACACAGTGGCACGAAACACAGGGTCGCCGAGGACACCGCCATGAAGCAGTCACGTGGGCATGACACTTTGCCTCATGGGAATTTAATTTCCGAGCCGGTGGCAGAAGCGTGGACCGCACCAATAAAGATGTGAGCGCTTATTCAATCTCTGCTTGCAAAGGCACACGCCACGCGCACACACACAACACGGCGATATTCACGACTCTGCACGTAAGGCTCCCCGCGGGTAGATGTGTCTATCGCTACGCAAAACTGCGCGAACGTGGGAGGTGGACGTTTAAAACTGCTGCGGATTCATTTGGGGGAAAAAGCTGCACGGGCCAGACAGCAGCGAAGTTCACGCACATCAGTGGCACAAAATCTACACTGGCAGAGAGCGAAAACGTCCGTGAGACTCTCAGCACTTGTTGCTCACAGACTAACACGTGTGGATCCAAATGAATGATAACATGGAAACAAAAATGGCTCATTTAGATAATTCACCATTAATTTGAATATCTCAATAATGTGATATTGTTATTATTGCAGGGCCATTATTTAAATTCGTTGGTGTCCCGTGGCGGCATGGGTTATCTCCCTCGCCTGGTACTCAGCAGGTCGTGGTTTCGATCCCGACCCTGACGCCTGTATGTTTTGACTTTTATATTCTCCCTGCGGTCGCATGGATTTGTCTCTGGGCCTTACGAGTTTTGCCCTCTACATTTAAAACCGTGCGTTTAGATTACGTGGCCACTACATAATTCCACATACAATGCGCCACTCTGATGAGCTTCTGCGTGTGACCACGTGACTTGGTAAATAGCTCAGTGGGATTTACCTGTTAATGTAATACATTTTAAAATCTATATTTTTAGGGCGGCTGTAAAACACAGCATCTTGTGCACTTTCACTCCACAGATATGTCATTGCACTAACTGACGATTTTATTTGAAAAAAAAAACCACATTGGATTTACCATGTCTGCTATAGCACATGACGTTAGGAATTTACATCAGACATGATCTGATTTTTGTGAATAAGGGTGCACTAACATGACCACAGCTTATAAGAGGCGAATCTGTCAATGCATACATTTTATATGGCAAGGTAATGCAGTAGCCACCTTCGAATGTTACTGCAAATTGCCAAGTGTTACTCATCTGTTTGAGAGGCTCTTCATTTTCTCAATCCCAATGAAGTTAGCCTCTAAAGTCTGGAATAAGCAATTAGTTCATTACCGCAGGCCACAAAATCCACTCTGGTTATTTTGACTGCTCAACAATGTTTATCTGGCGATACATTTCAGGACGTGTAACTGTGCAGTGGTCAAATATGCTGCGTTATAAAAACACGTAACGCGCCGCGCTGTGTGTTCAGGGATACTGTTCTTTAAGGACAAATCAGAGCACAGGGACACCTGAATAAAATGCCACACAAACACAGAGAAGTGCCGATGTGTCTATGAAGATCTTTGCATGTTATCAATGTCTATGCATGCCTATTATCCAGGTAGTCTAGTTTATTCCCACAATGTTTAATTCCGAAAAATAAATTGGCTGCAATTCCCAAAGCAGCACTTTAGTAAATGCATGTAAGTTAAGATTAAGGAAAGTAAACAAAGGATTCTTTTTGACAGCCCACTCATGATAACCATGTCTGCACTCAACAAGCCCCACACAATTACATCCCCAGTGCTCAAGTGGATAATGGCACTAATAACTAAAATCAATCTTATTAAAGGGCACGTTTTGATTGTGCTTTGGAAAATGGTTCATGGATTAATGTGGCATTGATGAAAGGAAACTCGTATATCAAACAATGACATTATACTATAGCATTAATACACGAGGAATTACTTTTAAGCGATTGAAGCAGACTGGCATATGCCCATCTGCTCACGGCATTTGACACTGAGCAATTTTGCTGATGTAGGTTTTGACGGCTCTATGAGAATCGCTCTCCATAGCTGCTCTCTCGGCGTAGCAACATTTCGCCTCCCACGTTGGTGGCATCCTCGGGCGTTCAGAGTCAAGATGAACGCGCTGTGTAATATATGGCCTGTGTTGTTCTGATATCGGAAGGCAGCTCACGGTCTTGCCCCAGTTCCTGTGATCTTAATCGCTCTTCCCCTCTTCCCAGATCCCTCCCTTGCTCATTTTGTTCAGTTTACAGCGGAATCCTCCCGTCGGCAATCCCAGTGCGGGCTGGATTGCTAACGCACGCCATCTGCTGCAGACACGATCTTCAATACACCGTCACTTCATTTTCCACAGTTTAATAAAGCGGTGGCACAACCAAATTTTGTATTAACCATAACCTGGTTGCATCAAAATCAGAATCCATTGGCATTCAAGCGGTGCTTTCCAGGCTTTCCTTGCAAAAGAAATGGGTTACCACGAAACGAACGCCAAAGGGTGCAGGTTTAGCCCGAATATAACTTGTGTTCATCGTTGCTTACGGTAGGACCTTAAGCAGAGGGAGCTCTAGAGGGCCCTCTCTCAATTGGGCATTCTGGAATAGACAACGCCTGACGATGGCTCCAAAGTAAAAAAAAAATGTCGTGACGGAGAGCGATGACCGGCTAAAGAGAGCAATTCTCATTCATCGAACCATGCAAACCTACACGAGTACGTTCGGACCTACTCTTCCACTCCGACCAGACATGTTGAACGAACAGGGAGTACCCACGCTTTGCCCCACCACACGCGACCTGCCGATCGACTGACGACGCTGAGCTCAATCAAACTGCTGAGCGCACAGCGACGGGAGTGTTAAGCACTTCGTTTCAGCTGCCACGCCGGGAGATGGAACCGGTGACCTCTGTCAGTGAAGTAATGTACATTCATTTATTCACAGTGCAAAGATAGCATCACGTAATAAGCACTGTATTCTACCCGTGTTTCAAAAGTAAAAACCAGTCTCGTTTTGACCACACAAATGTATGACTGCACTTCGCGAGCATCGTTTTTTCATTCACCTCATCCACTTATTGTCACGGGAGAAATAACCCCACTCTGTTATCAACAGATGTTAATCATAAACGATGTGTGAGGCCAGATGACCGAGTAAGCTGCTGCCTCCAAGCTGACACTGAGAAAGAAAAATTCAAGTTAATCAACGGTTCGGCCTGTACACCACTCCCAGCCAATAGGACCACAAGCCTATCGGTACTTTAGCAACAGGCCAATACATCTCACTTAAGGGGCACAGACAAAAATTATGAGTGTGAGAAATAGCCAAGAGCCTTATTTACGTATTTTTCGCATGCATGTTTGAAGTAATTCCTTACAATTATTTACGCGAACAACAGAGGCATTCGAATATACGTCCATGTGTGTATTTATTAATAATAATTATTATATAAAATGCACTGCTCGATGAATTGATTTTTTTATTGTTTGGATGAATGCACATTGAGGAAGGAGCCCTTCATTAGCTCTGTGGGTTTTCTGATGACATCATGTCTCATGTTGCTAAAAGACAGACAGCATTATATTGACACTGGTGCACGCTATGGAAATATTGAAATATATTAAAATAAATGAGCAAGGGTACCAGGATTAAACAAAACATATAGAATTCTTATTCAAAAACAATAATGCCATGCAAAATAGGCCAAGATATTTAAGCATAAGACCTTTGCTCGAACACAAAGAACGCCATTAAATGCCATCACGTAAACGAACATATCTATAGTATTGTTGAAATGTGATATATCGTAACATTTTGTGCGAGTTGGCTGTGTATTAAACTTTACCATAAAGCCAAAAAAACCCCACGAATTATTGTGTTGTTCGCACTGCACTAAAACAATTTCTATTGCATCGTAAGAAAGATTATTACAGTAAGTGTGTAAACAGCAAACGCTCTCGTGATAATTTGAGGCCGTCTGTGGTTGGTTCAATGAATAGGATGAGCATCTCTCTTATCAGCACAGATCTCTGATCAGAACCTGACGGTGTGCGATATTGTCTCAGAGGAGGGCTCCTGGCCGTGGCAGCTGTAGGCGATGTGAAACATCCGCTAGATCTATACGATAGCTGCTCAGGTGGAACTAGACAGTGTGAAAATTAGCGAAACAAACCTGACACGTGATTGTCGGGTTTTCGTGGCTAGCGTTGTGTGTTATTCCAAATGTAATACCAGGTGCTGCAAAACGTGAAAAAGGGAAAATGTAAAATGTGATGCTTGGAGAAATACGGCAATGGACATAAGCAATTAGGAGATCTCAAATGTCTCCACTGTGCCACCGCGTCGCCGCTCTGCTCATTGCACATCGGTGGCGTGAGTGCGCGCCAGGCCACACCAGGCCACACCAGTGCCAATGCTAGCGTGGGACTGAGCCTACACCATTCTGCCTCTCTTGGTGACACCTGCGCCCCGCAGAAGGGAAGTCTTCCCCGAGGTGGTTCGATTCCTGCTTCGGGTGCCTTCGTGTAGAGTTTGTGTTCGCCCCCTTGTTCTCTGTGAGTTTTCTGTTTTTCTCCCATAATTAAAAACATATTAATTGGCCAATAACGTAACAACATATAGGACGCAGAGTCTGGCGGGTTGGCGCCGGCTAACCACGTGGCTAGACTCCCCGAACCTGCTGGTTGCCCTGCGCCTCCGAGTCATTTTCGTTTCGAATGAACACTTTCAGTGCAAAGGGAATGTGCCACGCATTAAAAAGTGGATTTATTATTATTATTATCATTTACAGCCCGCGCCTCCCTCCGACGCGGAGAGCAACTGTAATGATTTGTTTCAGCAAGGTAACGTCCTTGTTGATTATGCATGTTCAGTGCACTAGGTGTGCAGGCCCCGCACGAATGCAGTCAAATATTCACGGCTTCTGCACAAATACTACACCTGGAGCGTAAACACGTGGTTGCAGGTGGCAGGGCAGCTTTAGAGGGGACATCGAGGATGGTGGGGGGGGCGATGCTGGGCAAGAAAGAGGTAGCGATATCAATGAGAGAGGAGGACAGGAAATGATGCTGGTGCTTGTAGTGGCAGGAAGAGGATGTTGAGTGGGATGAGGCCATGGGGGTTGTGGGAGAGACAACAGAGAGAGGGGAGGAGCATATGTTTGCGATGGACGAGGTGGGTAGGCACATGAATGGGAGGCCAAATACAATAAGTGATATGTGATCACATTACAATATAACATGTGGTCACTTTTAGAAGCTTCACATATTGAGACGTGCATTGCAAGAAATACTGAATTACAGCCAAGAGAGATAAAGAATTGCAATAAATTAAATAGAAAAAAAAAGCATGTGCTTATTTCAGACGTTCCTCTCCTCATGTGTATCCGCTTGGGAATGTTGACATCACCCAGTTGTAGGGACTGAGAAACAAAACAAATATGTTGGTGTACGAGCTGATTGACGCGGAGCGGATCACTCTTTATACAGTCTGAGCGAGCGTGCGACGATTGAATCGACCCGAGACGTGGCTGTGCGATGTCACCTTCCCCAGCACTCCCTGACATGCCCTGCGACGGAGGATCCAGCAGAATCCTCCTTTGCCTCGTGACAGAATGTGCCGCAACGCAATTCATACAGAACCACCATAGAACACAGCAATACCATAAAACACTGACATGTAAACAAACAGAATTTCAGAAGATTTTCATTGCAACTACATTTTTATGTGGGTAGCGCTGTCGCCTCACAGCAAGAAGGTCCCGGGTTCGAATCTCGGCTCAGGTGCTTTTCTGTGTGGAGTTTGCATGTTCTCCCCGTGTTCTCCCCGTGTCTGTGCGGGTTTTTGCCAGGCACTCTGGTTTCCACCCACAGTCCAACAAACATGCTGCTGCATAGGTTTATTGGCTTGCAGACTAAATTGCCTGCAGTGCCCGGTGATAGACTGGCGTCCCGTCGTGGTTATATCCCTGCCTTGCTCCCTGTGTCTGCCGGGATGGGCTCCGGCTCACCGTGACCCTGTACAGGACTAAGCGGTTTTTGACAATGAGATGAGATAAGATATAGGCTATAGAACGTAACCATCGCTGTGTGATGCACAGGTCCAGGTACCCCCTTCCCTGCTTGACAACCCCCAGGGGACCAGACCCAGACATCTTTCAACGTCCAGGTCAGAGCCCTCGATGCTTCGAACGACACTCTGGAGAAAACTGAATTTCCCGTCAACTTCAGCCTCCTCCCCACAAACACCAACGGAGTGAACACGAACATCTGGAGAGCCAATGAATCTCAAGATCGTGGTCTTCATCCAGACCTGCAGTCCCAAAGGTTTTGCTTACGATTCCAACAGCACTAAAAGGCCCTCTTTGACTGTCCAGCGACTCGACATCAGGAAAGTCCTGGTCTGTATACCTGGATCATCCAAAACTGTGGTACAACGGTCCTGGTCTGACATCTTCCCCAACACCCATGCACGTGTTGAATAGGGTATGGTCCAAATTACCGCCCTACCTCACCGTGGCATTCACCAGGAAGAGGTCAGAGATGACCCAGCCCGATGTGACAGCACGCCCCCCTAGAGCTGATTCTCCACAGACAGGGCGACCACTTTGACCTGTAGTCAAGTTCCCTTGATAGGAGGAATGATACATCATCCTCCACCAGGGTTATATGTTCCAGGAACTGAACCTTACCACTCATCCAGGGTTTGCACAAGGCTGGCACCTTTAGAAAACGACCTATTAGCCGTGCTCCACCCACCAGTGCCCTTTGATAGCTGGCTCAGCTGAGCCAGAGCAGCAGCAACAACCCACTACACCACTGGCCACTGGTCCTACAGATTATAATAATGTAGAATTAGAATTTATGGCACGGGCATAATCGTGAATGTAGAATTTGTTCATTCAAAGAGACAACGATTCTAAAGTGCAACGAAACCATAGGGAGGTGATTAGCCAGCGACATCATTTGCCAGACACTGCCTGCTATTTATTGGAATGTTAACGACCAATTAATCAGGGCGATCTTCATCGAGACGTCAGTGGAGGATCCTCGTTTCACATGGCTCAGCGACAGCCAGCACCGTGCACGAAGGTGTGAGTCTGTGGTCATGACAACGTGCCCGGTGGCAACAGGTGGACCCCGAGAAAGGCCACCACTTCCAAGGTAGGATCTTACTTCTCCAAATCTCTCGGATACGCATTACCTTAAAAGCGACGATTCTACTGTTGTTTGAAACGCCAGGAAAAAAAGTGCTCTTCCACGAGAGGAGTACGAACTAGGCTCGCGCACAACAAGAATTACAGAAAGCACTTTATCATATTGCGGAGCAAAGCAGACGGATCAGCCTGAATGCACTAGGGCTGACCTCTAGTGACAACAGAGCACACTGCACACGTCACGCCTGAATAACAAAGCCACACAGCGCCGCGCGAACCTCTCACACGACAACACCGACTATCAACGCGAGGCAGTGCGAACATCGTTTAAATCAGCACCCATCTCCTCACCACCCCCCCCCCCGAAACGCTCAGCACCGTGTATAAATAATTACGGTACCGCAGATAAACAAGCACGCGTGGGTGAAACGGTACACAAGCAAGCCAACGCGATGCACAAAAATATAAACGGTGGTGCGTACACGAGCGACGTGCGTTCAATGTAATACCGCACGAATTATCGATACGCGGCATATCCCACGCCGTGGTATCATTCATATTGGCCTTGTGATATTTTGGCCGTGGGTTTCCCATGGGTATGCTCGTGCATTGGCGAGTAAACCCCCACGTGTGCCCAAATCACTCTCTCCACTCGGCTCTCCGAGATGGCCTCACTGCAACAAAGAACACTGTACGTGAGGAAATCGTACACCCACACACCATGAACTGCTTAGATTCGTAACGTACAGTTAAACCCAATCGGGCATTTACAAGTGAGCGTACATTGTATAGAATTACATTGCATACCAGATTTCTACTGCAATGCACGTTCTTTAGGTAAGATTAAATATCCTGTATTTCAGCACATGACACACAACGGATTGAGATTTGTGGGTTTTCTTTCACGGGGAAATATGATAAACTCGTGACGTGGAGATAGTTATCCCATATTTATCCCATTGCATAATAATAAATTGCGGTAAATTCCCAATTTGGTGATTTGGGTTGTTGGAATGAACAGGTTTGATGTTGGGTTTTTTTGTGTGTAACAGGGTCATAACACAATCCCCAAAACTAACATAACAGCGCATGAACCAGAGATAGATTAATTTTTTGAAGGTATAACAGAGTTAGTTGACGATGTATTAGAATAAATGGGCCTGCGGGTAAGTTATACAGGACGTTGCGGATTTGTCGTAGGGAAAGGTAGCGGTGTTCGTAGAGAATTCAGCAGCATACACCCACAGACAGCACATCAACACCCAAATGCTCTACGGTCCGGCGGGGGCTGTGACGGGAGTCAAACCGTGGCTCCGTCCACTACGGTCAACGGATGAATGCACACAGGAGTCGGTGATGCGGTGACCAACAGATAAAATCCAGCCTCCAGTTATCGTACAGTGCACTCTGCGGAATTGCAGGTCTTGGGGGGGTGGGAATCTATAGAAGGCCCGGTCAAGAAGAGAAAGGAAATATTTACTATTTATCACTTCTGCCTCATCCCACACACAACCGATGACAACTGCACTTTCGTCAATGCACTACCGCATAATGTACACAAGCGTGAGTTTTCGTTCATTATCAATACCTGCTTATACCTATAGAGGGTTGCGGGGGAGGGGGGGAGCAGAGCCTATCCCGGCCGACAGAGGGCGCAAGGTGGGCAAATACCCAGAATGTGCCCCAGTAACGTTGCAAGTCATGATTATTGCCAATGCATAATATGAAATTATTAAACAGGTGTCGTTCTTTTACATGGCGCTTTGTGCATTTTATTTTTGCCTTCTGCAATACCATAGCACCGCGGAGTATTAGGCAACGAGTGATTAGCACGGCCTTTGGAGGCGGCTCACTTGTCTGGATATAATGCATGGCTGGGACAGCAAGCAAAACGAGATCCTCACTCCACCGCACGCCAATTGCTGACAGCAAAGTGCCGTGGCTCAGTAGAAACATCAAAGGGCACTTCAAGGATATACCGTCCTCCTAGATTCACACTGCTCCAAGATATACCATAAAAGATACCATATCTGCCATTGCACCATACATCTTTTAACCTTTCACCCCCCAACTACAGTACATCTCAAATAAAGCCATTTCTATTATTGTCGGCTATATTTTACGTGCGTTTAACACATTTTTCTCTCCGACTCCGGGGCATCAGAATTTCTGGCTTCGCGGACAATTTCGCAATTCGTTCATGGCGCGTACAGTGCTGTACAGTACAGCCACGCGTAGAAATGTGGCTCCGCTCAACTTCCTCGGCCAGCACGGCCTCGTCGACAGAGGCAAACACTTCTATTTTGGGCATTACACCATAAAAATACACCAATTTTCTCAATGGGATTTATGATGAATTAGCCCGAGCGCGCGACAGTTTGAACAATGAGTGGCCGTGGTGCCCCGCTCCGGCCCTTTCCTTCACACTACCAATCTACTTGGCAGTTTTCATTTCACAGCGCTGAACGCTTATTTAGTGACCGCCCACCCCGTTTCCACCATCCGTCGCCTGCACCCTCCATCTCTCCCCCCCCACCTCTCTCCGCCGGGGTCAGTAACAGGCTTTGAATAATAAATAAGATCCTTTGCCCTATGGCCTCAATCTGGCTGGGGTCAGTGGGAGCGTGTGCTGACGAAAGGCATTAGGGTCCCCCAGAGCGATGGCTGCTGCCCGGCCACTGATTGTGCCGAGCGGGCCGCTCCAAATCGCAGGCCGTTGTTCCACGCGACGCCTTTGTGATATTTAACTGCTTCTGCCAACTGCACCAGGACAGGCCAAACCCCACAGCTCGGTCAGCCAGCGTTTAATTCATCCTTAGCCGATCTGCACAATGGCCTGCATATTGATCCCTGGGTTAAGCCTTTCACTGTGGATACACTGTGTGGGATAACATTGGGCGCCACTGCAAACGCTACCGGAAACTGAATTGTCACGTTTACAAGTGTTTGCGCAGAGTATATACCGGCCCATTCCACAGACGGTCAAGCAATTTGAACGACGTGACATTTAGAGCGTTTGTATTTTTACGCGGAACCTAACTGTGAAGGCAGTGTCCTTCGTCTCATGATTGCTGCATCAAAATTAAGGATTCAATTAAGCGCAAAATTTATAATGCTGTCCCAAGGGTTTGTTCAAAAATAAATATTAGCCATAGGTGGGAATCGAACCTAGGCTAACTGGGTTTATTACTGCACAGGGATAAGCTGCAACACTGCTCGATCTGATATGTGTACAAGAAATGAAATGTTAAACAAGAGATACTTTAGTTTGTCGTACACTATACGTAAAATAGCTACTCGTAATTATGCAATAATAATAAATAAACCAAATGCTATTTATAATGCGCACATATTCATTCCGATTCGAAGGTGTTCAGAGGAAGAACAACTGAGAGCTGTGAAGCTACCTGCGGGGGGGTGGTGGGAGTCAAGCTACGCAGTTGACTGGCGTCAATCAGCCAGACACTGCGTCCTGTCTTATATCGGCCAATTGATTAATCAGTGATTTTTTTTTATTGTGGAAGGAAACCGGAGAACCTGGAGGAAACCCACGCAGATCAGGGGGAGAACACCCAAACTCCACAAACAGAAAGGCACCAGAAACAGAAATCGAACTGCCTTGGGCAGGGTCTTTCTTTCTGGGGGGCGCAGATGTTACCACTGCACCGCCCTTCCTCCCACGCAATGCTCTTTTGCAAGCTCTGTATACAATGTGTAAATATCTTCAGTGTAAACACATTTGCGCGCAGAGTAACAGGGCCTGTCCACAGTCCTGAGAGACACCATTCCTATTATCCAATGGTCGATCTGTGAAAACTCTCGTTATTCACAGGTCACTGAATACTTTTATCCGTGAAAAATCGTGGACAAAAGAAGTCATGTGGAAGTGACCACAGCAGTTGATAAAAGTCATCTTACTCTTTGCAAAGTCGACAGAAGAGCAGCCAGTCACGAGGAAAAGTCGCAACTCCAACAGGAGATTACGGGCAATCAATTTTCAGAGATAAGCGTTGGCATTAAAGTCATCCCATCATCAGTTTTTTTCCCACGATTAAGGCGATCGTGGTCGAGGTGAACTCACCCGCCCTGCCAGGAGTTCCTTTCCATCGCAAATATAATCAATGACGATAGCGATGATGCTCGAAATGATGCTCATCATCACTATGCTCTTGCTGTTTTTAATGACATGAGTGATGTTGACAATGAGAAGTATATAATTGGGGCCCTTCCTCTTGAGGTTCGGTTTGATTGTCAGTTATAAATGTTGGAACAAACGCATGTTACGACAGAAAACCGAAATACCTAGAGAAGGCCCGTTCACACGAAGCGACACAGGGAAACCTGAACTTAATGACTCTCATTTTCAACTCACTTCGGAAGATCGGACGCTGTCCACTACTCCCGAGATGAAGGTCTGCATTGTCAAAAATGGAAATGATATTTTAGATTTTAGTGTTATTATTGCTGCTATTGGATACATGTGTCACTCTCTGTATAACGGCGTTCATTATACAGTTACAGTGCAACACACACCTGCGCCTCACAGAAATAAAGTCCTGCTCGAGGCGGTTCGATTCCCGCCTGGAGCGCCTTTCCACGTGGAGTTTGTATGTTCTCCCCCTGTTATGCGTGGATTTCCTCCGGGTTCTCCGGTTTTCCTCTCACATCTAAAAAAAAAGACTCATTCATTAATTGGCCGATAATATCAAAATATAACACAGTGTCTGGCAAATATTGGCGCCGGCTGAATGCGTGGCTGCCTTCCCCTCGCCGCTCTGTGGTTTCCTCACTACACCTCTACAATGATGCAAGTCATCCTGGATTCGGGAATCTGCTACATAATAATTATTAATAACAATTAAAAAAAGGTCGTTACTCCACACATGAACTCATCACACAGACATCCGGATTTAATGGACTCCTGGACACGCTCTCCCTCCTATTAGTCCGCTAACGCGAGGTTTCGCTGCCACGAGCGTCCGACCGCGCGGGTTCATCTGTGCACCTGCTGCACTGCCGTGCTCTCATGACCCCTTCATTCCGTGGATTTAAGAGCCTCGCACACCTGCTTGATCCGCAAGCGCTCCGCCTGCCGCGCGTGCAACGTTCGCTCGCTCTTCCGCACGCGAGCGCGCTCGGCTCAACCTGCCACACGCTTGTTCCACCCTCCGCGCACGCGCTCGCCCACCCGTACGTCGGCTCGCTCGCCGCCGGGTGCGAGACCGACCACAGCACTTGCGCCGCGGTGGCGCCGACGCGTGGGCACCTTCCTGCCCGCGTGCGCGCTTGCTTGCTGCCTGGCTAATGCACTCACTTGCTCGCCAACATAAGAGAAGGTCCCCCTTACAGCCTGAAGAGACTTTTAGCGAGCAGCACTTATAAAGGCCGGCAAAAGCACATGAGGGGGCGGGTGGTCAGTATTCATTTGAGGCTGAGTCGACCTAGGGGATGCCCACGGTTGGTTCAGAAGATCGTCACTGGTGAACTCGGGTAGCTGGGTTTGTAGTGCAGCGCGCTAACCGCTGCACTTCCACTCCCCACACAAACACACACGCATGCGTAGTCACGATTTTGATGACGATAAATGAAGCAGAAGCAATATAATATTGATGAAAAAGCAGATGGATGGTTACAATGATGATGATGGATAAAGATGATAATGATGGCGTCAGCATCCACACAAGTGGATGCTGACGCTGTTGGTGGTGAGGATTGTCAGCTTTACTGTGCCACCGTCTTCAGTCAGTGAAAAAGTACAGTGAGTACAGTACATGTGTACATATTAGGAACTGGTGGAACACGAACTTACTGATGTTAAAACTTGCTGAAATCTCTCGTAGATACCCAGAACCAACAATCTCAATAGGTGCCACCTCTGTTTCCCACAAAGGGCATTCGCCCACTGAGTCACCTGTATAGTAATGTGTCCCAGTCTTTCCCTGTGCACTTGGGGGGTATGACAAGGCTATCCTTTGGCTCCTACATCATTTAAACTTATTTTGACCGTATCATTCCAGAAACTGTCCGTGGGTTTTCATTCGAATGGCTCCCTCACTCCAGATCAATCGTATGTAAAATAATGACTTGGTTATTCGTGCTCATTCTGAGGAAATGAACAATGTTATGCTGATTAAGAGCTTTTCAATACATATTAACAGAAAGCCATTGCTTCTTCCAAATCAAAGAATGTGCACAGGTCACATGCTATGATATTTAATACTTCACGAATCTCCTAATAACGAATGATGTGACGGTTGTTGAGAGCGTGGACAATTTTCCTTTCCTGGCCAGTGGGTTCATAGCCAGTACGGGATCATCGCCACGCATTTAAGAATCTGAGAGGAGCAGCGATGTGGATCGTTTGGCTGTCGAATGCCCTGCAGGAGCTGGCTGGTTTTCTTTACATAGAAAGTGACCAACTGTTGATGAACACAACCGTTCTCGCTCTTATTTCTTTATTCCTGACACAGACTCACCTTACGAGAACACCTGTACCAGCCTGAAACATTCCACTTTGGCCGACACCATCACGATGCACAGGACTCCGTGTCGGGCATATGTTGGGGCTGGCTAACCGCGAGGCTGCCTTCTCTTTACATGCTGTTTCATCGTGCCTCTGCATCGTTCTGCCTTAGAAGAAATACCTTCGACAGTGAATAACCATGCACACGGTATGAATTGTAAATAATTGTAATTATATAAACCTCTCAATTAACTGTACAATTTGACCAGGCTGGAACCGTAGTGGAGTGAGCCGGTCAACCCGGGGTTTATTTCCCGGCCACGGCCATCATGAGCGGCGAGTGACATTTGAACTGCTCTCCGTCCCCTCTTCACCATCGCACACCGAGCAGCGGAGCAGCGGGTGGTGAAGCAACGTCCGTACCAAGTAGCGAACGTCGGCCGTCGCGCGCGCGTCTGCGTGCGTAACCGCGCGGAATAACGCTCGTGCGCGTGTATAAATAATTACGGGAGCCTTGCGGCGCGGTGGCGCCTGGCCGCTGTGTAAATCGGATATCGTCTTGTCGCGGGGAGACGCGGGGGCACTCACTCAACGAGCTGTCATCCACGGTGGCGTGGGGGTGATCGGTCCGGGTCTCGGCGTGAGGGTGTCGCGCCAGGCTCTCGGACAAACCCAAATCCCACGCCTGCGCGGGGCCAGCCTCCCCGCTCACCTGCTCGCACCACACCCGACCACACGCGCCGGTCACTGGGGATCGCATCGTGCATGGCACACTGTCACTTGTCAGCTATTAATTAGGAAAGGTCGATCGGCCACCTCGCGAGACGTGGTCATCTTCAGTTGCGCAATGTAAATATACGACTGAACTGCACTTTATTACGTGCAGCCCACTCAGCTATCATAAAGGCCTTGAGTGAAACACTAGGGGAGAGATAACATTTACACGGAGTGCCTTTTCTTTGGAATTAAAACGTTACGAGTTTGAGTGTTTTGTCAACTGCCAGCATGTGTGACAAACATAGAATGGCTATTTTCTAATTATTCAGTCAATGTGATGTTTAAATATGCTCACATAAAAGCTCCAACCACTTCTACATGAACCAAAGGCCTTTCATGGGGTCATGACAAGATTATTTTATGAGTGGAAGTTACTAATGCTGATGGGGTGTCCCAAAGGAATCAGATTCAATATCTCATTGGAATCCAATAGGATTTTCCCACAAGGGACCGCGCAGCTGTGGTTTAAGTAAACAGATCAAATGGACCATTTGCGTTTTGTCATTCAAAGAGTACCGCATCCATCACAACTCCACACAATCAGTGCAAGGACATTGTTTACTACATACAGGAATGGCGGTGAACATCGTGACGTTCTGGGAGATATCCCAAGTGGGAGTCAGGGTGATTCCCTGCGCTAGAGATCATGGGGCAGTACTCATCTCCACCCTGTGCAAATGGTGGAAATTCAACATTCCTATGGCAGGAGTCGACCTGCACAGGACGAGGCAATGTTTTCGAGTATGGGATATTCCCAGTTTACAGTATATCTAATCTAACCTGGCATTTATCTTTGGGAAAGAACTGTGTAACATTTGATAGTTTTATATATATATCGATTTAACTACGATTGAACGTGAACGTATGCATAAGCTCAGGCTCAGGCTACCTCATTACAGCTGGCGAGGCCCATTGAGACGAGCAGTGCTTTCACAAGGACACCGCAAGCAACGTAACGAGTGCACAGCCCACAAGACAGCCGTGTGTGCATAGAGCAGAGGATGAGTTTACTTTCGTTTGTTCCAAAACACCAGCTGCAGGAATGCACTGATTTGATAACGGCACCCGTTCATTTCTCCATTGAGAACATGTGAACAGAATTAATACCATGACTCTAGGCTGCATTGTGAGCATTATGATTATTATTACAACAATGACAATGTATCTTTCACAATGCCTGCATGATTCGGTACTGGCGTGTGCTCAATGGGTATATGTAACAAAACATTCTGCGCGTATATTGGACGCAAGCATATGCTTTTTTTACAATTAAAAGGAACGCAGGTGAATGGAGATACAATCACGAAGTAGAGGAATTTACTGTTAAGAGCACAACACTGACTGTGTACAATAACTCTGTGATGTATAGTACCGATAAGAGGGTGCGTGTGACTCCACAACTGCTGTGCTAAGAGGAGAATGCCATGTGGACTTTAGTTGGTTCCTCGCTAACGTCACTTGACCCTGCAGTTTGTGAAGGTTATATGGGGGATCTTTGTCTTTGTGCTGCACTAGTACGAGCAAGGCCACATATTCAAGTACCAAACACCTTCAAACGCATCCAAACAATGCGCATCACACATCCCTCCTGGGATTAAGATTGTAAACAGTCACATTGCTGCCGTAATCAGGACCGACCGATCTTAGCAAATACCACGGTGTCATACATTTAGGGCCTTAACGACATGTTAATATTATTGTCATTGGAGGACACTGCTTTTCAGCAAATATCTGCGAGAATGAAACATCCCAAACCAGCGTAACATAATCGCACTGTAACCAGATTCACTACCAAACATCGGCAAAACAAATCTGCCTTATTGCCAACATCCTATACAGTAGCGAGACCCAGTAGCAATGTCAAGAAGCAAGACTGCTAAAAACAAGACGGTACAATGTAACGCACATTTGGACACGGGTGTGGAAAGATATAAGAACATTTAATCAGGTGCATCAAAGGTAAGGACCGCAAAATGAATTCACAAATGATGTAGAGTTGAGCTTACAAGGCAGGAGGTGCAGAATGATTATGTCCTTATGGTGCTATTAATACTGACGTGGTCATGCATTTAATTATTTATCTGAAATGACGACATTGCCCCCTCTGACTGCCTGTCACGGTTACAGTCCCTCTGGACGGACATGGGAATCATCCCCCACATGGGCCAAACGCACTGCCCTCTCTCTCTCTCTCTATGAGCAGAGGCTAAAGCAGCAGAACATTGTGCTTATTGTTGCTCGCACGCGCCCCAAAAATAACAGAGTGAAGCTGGGGAGCTGACACAAGTGAATTAAATGTAATCGTGCATTTAACAGACACAGCACGTGCATCACAGAAGCCCTCTTTGACACTGTTATAGAAACGTGACCTTATCTGGCTCAACGTGAACATTTTCCTTGGGTTGCATTTGCGTTTTGCAATTATGTTTACGGCTCCTGACTTAAACCTTAACAACAATTTCCAAAATTCAATGCGATTTTGTTTACAATTGGAAATTCAATCATGCTTGTCCTGAGGGAGTTGCATTTCATACACTCGCTCAACAATTTACATATAAACATATGCGATATATTAAAACGATACATTCATTACAACACCCCAATACAGCAAATGTGGCTTCCACAGTTGTGTTACTGCCAACACAACAAAGAGATATGGAGGTGGCGCACTGAGTGGCGCTGACACCTCACAGGAAGAAGGAACACAAGTCCCGGGTTCGAGTCCCAGTTGGGGTGCCTTTCTATGTGGCATTGCCACATTCTCTCCGTGTCGCCGTGGGGTTTTTTTTTGCCAGGTACTCCGGTTTCTTTCCCACAGTCCAAGGAGATGTTGCCTATGTTCATTGTCCTGACTAAATTGCTCCCGGTGCCCTAATATGCTTTCACTTATCTACCCCTTCCGGCTGGACAACTATTAAAAAGAGCTACATAGTGCAACACTTCCTTCCAGCTTGAGTGAAAATTGACCGACTGACTGAATTCCAGTTGCTGGGACCCATCTCCACAGCATGAGCGTCAGACATTGGGAGCATCCGTGGGATTTTGTTCAACAGAGCTTACCATTTCAAAGCGTAACCTTCTGCAGGGATATGTTTAACTTTATTTTACAAACAAGTATATCCCCCACCTCCCATGTACTATGGGGCTCTGAGGCACGAATCTAACATCGGCAGCTTCAGATGCGCTACAGAGAGCAACAGCGTTGCAGAGCACTGAGGAACAACGCCGCAGAGTTGTATCCCTTGACACTTCAATGTTTTAACAATTATTTAGTTTTTATTTGATGCCCTTCGCTGGTGTATCGTCATTATATTACTTAATTGAACTATTCGGATGTTGTTCTGGACATGCCGTTCTCTCCATAGCTTTGTGCAGCGCTTTGTGACCCTCGGGTGAAAGACACTTTAGAAATGCAACTAATGTTATTAACACATCCCTCTACATTGTGTGCTGAGTTTCCATACAGAGGAGTAATTCACCTGTGTTCTATCATCACGATTCATTGTCGCTGTGACTCTCACAAGCTAAACTCCGGTTTCTCTTCAGAGCGAATAAATCTCCGTTCGAAGGAAAGCCAGCTTACTCGAAGCTACCTAAATTGAGTTAATTATTATAGCGATTCATTATACAGTGATTGTACAAAAAGGTCTCGTGACCAAGGGGAAGAGCAAAGAGCACGGTGCTGAGAGACTGAGGATGGTCTTTAGGGTCACGTGTCTGCTCTAAAAGTGCAATTATTATGATTATTACTGTGCAGCGGCTGTGGGACTTGGTGGAGAGAAATGTCAGCGGAGTTGTGGTGGCATCGACGCCTTCAACGACGCTGACATCTTGACATTTGAACTTTCGAACGGACAATTATGTCAAAGAGACCGGCATACAAGTATCATGCTCCCAAAGTGGGGCTAGGCCTAATTGATATTACCAGACACACTGTGGGATTTTAAAATCTGCTCGCTCGAGACAGCTCTCTCAGGCGCTGAGGATTGCCCCTACCGTGTGAGGTGAAACGTCGCGAGGTGGAGAGTGGAAGCGATCGACGCGGCTGTCTCGAGAGAGCGAGCGGCTTTTCGAAGCAATCATCGTGCATCGAGCCGTGAAAACCTACATCATTACGATGTAGATTTTGTTTACAGCTTGATGTATGGAAATTGCTCTCTATAGCTGTTCTTTCATAATAGCAGTGTCGAGTGCTCCTGGAGAGAACACGATCACTCGACATGGATATCCCGTAAGAACAGCAATGGAGAGCAATTCTTCTATGGGGTTTGTGCCTGGGATTCAAATCCAGCTTCGAAGGCTTCCTCCTCTGAAATTGGCAACATGGCCAGAGGCAACCTGTAGACACTGGACACTTGTCACTCAGCAATCTTCGGGCAGCTAAAGTGAGTGCAATATTGCCAAGAAAAATAAACAAACTTGCCGTGGGCCCAGGCTTGCGAATAGCGAGGACGCAAGTGCGTGCAATGGAGTTCGACAGTGTTTCCCAAGCGAGTATTGCACCTCCAGCTTTTCAGAGATGGCCATGAGCTCCTGGCCCATGACAAGCCGTGTTTAGAAAACAGAAACCTCTGAACGAGCATGCCGCTACCCGAATAGAAACGTTAATACTCGGCCATTCACGTCTGAGTTATATCAAGCACTGAGCGAGGAAAGCACACTGCAGGCTATTACATCATCCACAGTCTTATAACAGTTACAATGTTTCATTACTTTCCTTCCAAACGTGTGGTTGATATCTAGGTATAGCAAATATTCCCCCTCCTTAGTTATCTCCCCTAAATGATCAGGGCCACACACTTATATTTAGAAGTAAACTAAGAGGTGAGGGTACACGACTGAAATTCTTGAAGAGTCAACCCTACAGGGTGGCTATGCAGTGGTAACATCCGTGCCACACAATGAACATACGTCACATATAAATAAAAAAACACTCCTTTATTAATTGGCCGATAACGTCATAACACAGGGGATGCAGTGATTGGTGATTGGCTAACTGTGTGTCTTTCTTCCTCCCCTCTACAGATTACCTCGCGTCTCTGAGTCACTCTCTTCGAAATAAAACCCTCACATTTGAATGAATGCGTGCCGCGCGTTATAAACTGTATTTATTATTATTAAAGAACCACTGCAGCGTGGAATCAAGTTGGTAGCTCTCTCGGTGCCGATTGGCTGAATAATCTTGCAGCGTTTAACCTGATTGATTGAATAAGAAACACAATCACGTGGTGCTGAGACCAGGAGCTTCCCTGAGTTTAACCGAGGAGACAATACAAATGAAACAGCATGTTTCACGAGGCAAAACCACGTTGTAGATCTGGCCGTGAGTAACTGGTCAGTCTGACTGGAATCGAATCAACAACCCACTGACTATAAAGACCAGCGCAAAAGGGAACGATACCAAATGTTAGCTGTAGGCAGCGGTGACGTTATGACTTTAGTTGCTTTGCCATGACTTGGCCATCTATCTGCTGTACACAACGTACTCGGGGCACAGAGTTTTGCAGGCAGTTCCCCTCTTTCAACAATAGCAACTGGAAGTGCATGGCTTGTGTTTACTTGGGTTTAACAATTTGGACGATGAGCAGAACAAATCCAATTCACAATCCCACGTAGTTGACCACATAGACGGATTAATTAATCATGATCGGTTTGTAATTACTGCGTTAAGGCATTGAGTAGAAAATCCTGTAAGACAATGGCAGAAAACGAGGCCTACCCTTTCCATGAGGTCGCCTTCCCAGTGCTTCATCAGATTATCCACAAGCACTGGCTCTGCATGCAGGGAAGCCAGCAGGCCTGGCAGGTTGTCATGGCTCAGGCCTAACAGGACAGCAAGACACATAGACATTAACGGGCATTCATACAATTCAAAACACAAATATATATACACTACACCTTGAATAGTGTGGTTTGTCACTGGTCACTTGCAGGTTTGGTTCCTTGAGCCTATATTCAGAAACCACGAATGCAGTCACAATAGTCTGGAAATATCATTCTCTTTTTTCACATTTTCCACAACTCATGATTAATTTAAGCTATGTATTATATAATAGGTGTCAAACAAAGACCTATATCTTTAAGCAAGGCTTCTTGCCCGTGACATCTGGCAATTCACCAGAATAGATTTAAGTTGACGAGACACCGCATGTCAAAACCAGTTCAGAATTTTGTTGTACTAAATCAATGACGCTGAAATTATACACTCCCAGAAGGCTATGAGGCTGACGCGTTGTGTAAAACATTTAGTTTTATGTGGAGACAGACATATGATTTTGTTAATATATAATAACAATAACTGCATTTATAGAGCGCTTTATACAAATATATACCCTCCAAATCGATGTTAATTACTATTTTCACTTATCTGCATTGAATGATTCAGAAAATTATAATCACTGCAAGCGTTCGCAATTTTGAGTGAAGTGAGAAAACAATGCCTTGCCTTTTTCCACCAATTTCTGGCAATTATACAGGTGTTAAGATCTTGAAACACCAAAATAGACACTTTTCACAAAGTGTCTCGTTTGCAAAAGCCACACATACTTGTGGCGAAATGTGCAAACAGGAAGCTTTGATAACATATGCATTGTCCTTCAAACTGATTGGCCTACACCAGACATGGCTTTCTTATAAAAACATGTCAAGCAAGGCAACGCCAATAGACTACATGATCAGTTTCAATTGTCTAACACTGAAATAAGAATCTTACTTCAATCATGATGGTAGGGCTGTTTGTACCATGACATCCATGGCGTGTGTTATACCAATAATAAACAAAATAGTCAATACAACTGTGAATATTATTTTGTTCATTTCACTCAAGGAATTGGTGCTGTTGCTGTTTCGATTATTATTATCTTAATGAGCCATTTATATTCCATGATGAACAATCTCTGTCGAACAACTTGCTCTCTCAACTCCTCTCACTACTACCAGGGAATGGTGGCAAGGTAGGGAGCACTGCTGCCTCACAGCAAGACATCTCCAGGTTCGATTCCTGGCTCAAGTACCTTTCTGTGCAGAGTTTGCAGTCCTCCCCATATCCATGTGCATTTTCACTCCGATTTCCTCCCACAGTTCAAAGAGATGCTGCCTGACTTAAATGGTCCCAAGTGCCTAGAAATGTTGTAACTTACTCACCCCTCCTTGCTGTGAAACTGTTAAAAATAGTTGAACAGTTCCTTCCAGCTTCAAGAAAAACGGACTGACTAGCAAAGGCTAGTGCTAGAATTTAACGGACACTTAAGCAAGAAATATGCAATTAAGCATGGACCAGTAAAATAGCGTGCTATTAGTTATTTAAAAATGAATTTAAACAAAAATTCTAATTGTTTGGGTTTACCATGTTTGGGCATTAACATTAAACTCTCAAAACCCTCTTGTTAGATTAGTTTGGGTCTCTGAGCGTCAAGACGTTAGGTCACTAACGTTCAAAACTCAGTAAACGAATCGCACCCATATAATAATGTAATTTGTTACAGTTACACCCTTTTAGTTAATAAAGATTTTTATTTATACGGGATCAGAAAAAATGCTTGCAAATGTGCATTACGATACAGCGCGTGTAATGATTAAAAACAATAATTCCCTTTTATTTAGCCTCCCTGAGTTTTAAGACTCGAATTTTTGACAGCCCAATACTGGGATCTTGGACAAACTCCAACAAATTTGTGAAACCAAATAGACATTTTTTTTTTTGGTTTAGAGAACGATAAAACACAGAAGAATATGTACCGAGTGCAATTATCAAAGTGAATGAGGGTCTAAACGATGATTATGAAAACCAGACCTGGATAGTATCTGAAAATTAAATGTGATCATGAGGCGCACTGTACCAACGTACACAAATTGTGTTTAAATGTGTGCACATGGCAATGGTGTAAATGGATGTCCTCTCTCTGTTCTGCATGCGTTTCCCTGGGTTCTCCGATTGTCTCCAATGACTAATAAAAAACAACAATAATTGATATTGGCCAGACATTACAGAGCTGAAATATTATCTGAAAGTTAACAACCCGTGTTTACACATAGCGACATCACCACTAACTTTAAAAACTCGCCAGGAGCATTCTGGCAAACGGTCTTGAGACTCAACTTGGTGTTCCATGGTGAACAAGCGCAACAGCAACAACTTCATCTGCCTCACCATTACCATCCTGGTTTGGTAACAAGTGGGCAGTGTTGTACTGTACTTCTATGCTTCCACATCTATGCTACCAGCATTCCCAACTCGCACTGATCTGCATGGTGATTTCACTCAAAATATCCTCATCACCACTTTGGAGAGGCCTCTATCCAGCAGTGGATTTGATAAGGGCTGTGCATGCACATGTTGTCTTGTCAACACCTATTACAGAATCGCTATACACGAGGAAACTACATTAACCACAATGTCCACAAATGCTTCAAGTGATTTTTTTTTCAAGTGATATTAAAATATCAAAACATTGGAATGCAGAGGCTCGTTTAAAAATGTATTTCTTAACTATATATTTTTTTTATATTTTAGGGCCTTACCGTTTTAAGACTCTATGCCGTTATCGTATATATTTATATTTTAAGTGGAACTCGTGCAACCATTCTCATAGTCTTCATACCACGGTATATATACGAATGATTGCAAGTGTGCAGCTTGGCCAAAAATTGGAATTGGATTCCTATTATGTGATGTATTTTGAGGGAGGTATTTTTTTAAACAATTCAAGCGTAACCGGCTCAGAAGCGCATCCAAAAGCATGTTAATCACACGTGCTGCCACGCCGCTGCGCCTGCCGTCGCACAGGTACTGAACAAAGGGAAGAAAAAGAGAAAAAACATTGGCCACATTAATCCGCAGGATGTCCGTGCCTGACAGCGAGGTGCCAGTCTGCAGCGTAATCAACGGTGCATATACAGCCATAGCTGGCAAGAGCAATTCCATCGCGCTGTGCGGATGGGGTGGATGGGAAGAGGGGGCAGAGACAATCCTTTCATGGGCCTCAGTGCACGTGATCAATGATGGCAATACGAAGCACATTTGTTGTCAGTGCAGCACTGAACTGGATTTTCCTCCTTAAGGCCCTTGGCAGTTTGCTGGAGCCAGGACCTGAATGATGAGCAGGAGGGGATCGAAGGATGCGAGCTGGCTGGGTGGCTCAGGGGGGCTAACGGCCATGTCAGAGCAAGAGGGCCGACGGCGCCGACTGGGATCCTGGGTTCAAATCTCGGATTCAGTCGCTCGCGATTAAACAAGGGTCTCGGTTGATGTGTGTGCAATGCCTGGTGACGGTGCGATGATGAAAATTGCTGTTTCACCTCGATTTAAAAAAAAAACTAAAGCATGCATGGGAAGACTGGGTGGATCAGAGGTCAGACGTCAGTGTGGCAGAGCTGGCACAGCTGAACGCCTAGGTTCGAATCCAGGCAGCGGCCACATAAAGATTACATCGGGTTCCGTTGTGCAGTAAATTTATGGTTTTAACCAGGTAACGCATGAGAAATGGTGCGTTCTAGTTCTGATGATGGACATGCTGGTAGGATTACCATGCCACGAACACCGATGACAAGCTGTGGGGGAGCGAGAGGACGTTTGATGGCATCATCATCATCCGGGAAAAGTTCCAAGCCATGGCGTGATGCCGAGATCATTCTGAAAGAACGCTTATTCATTCTGACATGGAGCTGACCACCCAATCAAATATAATTGGGTTGTTTTTTTTTTAAAGACGAATCTCGAAAAGGCATTCAAAAAAGGAGTAGAAAATCCAGCGGACGCAAGGTAGTGAGAGCTGGACGATGATGTGCTCCATAGCACTCGTCCGCTCAGCTGCACGATTTGGGAAAAACCATGGCAACCCATCCGGAGGCCACTTCCGGATGAATTAAAAAAGTCATCATGGATTCCGCAAGTTGGCCTCTATCCCTGAAGGTGTCTATCGCGAATATCGTAAATGATCTCCACAGCTGAGTTGCCACCTGGCTTGCCTAGCACGTGTCTCAAGCGGAAATAACACAGTTTCCACTTAAAATTCCCACTTTTGCACCAGTAGCATCAACTCTCTTAAGAGCTCTCCGCACCTGCCAGAATACCGATAAAAAAAACCGAGCCATGAAGAGTGGAGGAAAAAACACTCATCCCTGCCCTCCCTTAGACATGTTGCCACAGCGCAGATGGCGGCGGCCTGGTGTGCGGGCAGGGCCCACTCACCAGCCTCCTTGTCGCCGCCCAGGCTCTCGTGGTTCGTGCCCGCGGTCTCGGTCTGTTCGCTGCGAGCAGGTCCATTTTCACGCTCACCGCCGCTGCACCCGTCTCTGCAAATGCACGCGGCAACAAAGCTGAACTTCGCCTCTCGTGATGAAGCGAACGTTCCTGCATTACCTACGGATCCTCACGGCTTCAGTGACGCGGAGGTTTCGTGAACGGAACGTGTATTTACAACCGTCACGCGGTCCGCGGAGGATGGCCTCGTCGAGCGGTATGGGCAGTGCATGCTGTCGTTGTTGAAACAAAACATCATGTATGAAATCGACTGCAGCGATAACATATGCTCGTGTATATAAATGCACTATATTCACTCGAATTTAATATAATGCGTAATATAAATCCGTAAAATTAAATCGCAAAACACATTAGTTACCCCTTGCATTGGTCATGCCAAGGTTATTTCAAACGGATGTTGTGATATGCGTTTAAGATATATTGCTTTAAAGTGTGACAAATGCCACTCTGACACCTCAATGTATATGGATCTTAGCTTTGTTAAAACTGGCCTTAAAAAGCAATTCAATTTCCTTATGCTACATCAAGTTGACAGTCTGTTTTGTACATAATGATTATTACAGCAATTTGGGTCAGCTCTCATTCAAAAGGTACTGAAAGTGAAATAATCTAAATGACAGGACTGTCTGTATGGCAAGCGAAAGGGCAGCCCTCCCATTTCAGAAACCGAAAGGGGAGAAAAACAGATCTGCCCGTCTAATGGTCCATTACAGGGGGGGGAAAAAATTGGGCACCCAGTGATGACTGCAACAGCAACAATGAAAGCTCACACGACAAGGACACTCCCAACAAAAACAAATTGAGCAACATTTTTACTCCATTCAGCAGCAGTCACCTGCCCCCACTTCACTCAAGCACCCAACAGCAGTCTAATGGCTGGTGATTCAAGGACTGCACGTAGAGAATTTGCCATCTCTTCACTTCGTCATTATCGTGTGCTGACGGGTCTCTTATTAGCCTACCCTCTTTTTTTTATTTACAGCCAGCCGTGGCCTCAGCTCCAAACCATTACTGTCACTGGCCAATTTGGGAGCCGTTATCTCTCCGCGGAAAAGCCGTAATGCGCCGGGGGTTGCCCCCCCCCCCCGACTACACCGATGCGAAACAAAAAAAAATGTCTTCTCTCGACTGACAGCCAAAGCCGGTCGCGCAGGTGCTTTTCTCGTGGAAATTGTTGGGCGCGCGCAGCAATCCGCGCGGCAGATCAAGGTTGTCACGAAAGACCGTGACTGGGCCTGGTTGTATTGTGTACATTGTGCCGCCGGGTGTTATAAACGAATTACAAAGTAATGCTGGGACAACAAAGGACACTTACAAATTGCAGGAACTTTGTATACATTGCGTTGGTCAATCATTAATGATAAGAAATAAACCCACTTTTCTCTATTTGGTCTGGGACCAACTGTTTGGTGAAATTCCAACAGCCAAAGCAAATTGAAGGATGACTAAGGTTACCACATTGTTCTACCGTCAAACTAAACGTCTTCTAGTATAAAACAACCTCATAATTATCAATAATAATAATGTGCCGAGTTAAATAACCCACGCATGGTTCACGACACATTCAGGGTGATGCAGTTGTGACTGCAACATGAAACAATAGGGAGAGAATTTATGAACAAATGTACATCGCATCTCAAAGCTTCTAGTCATCTCCAACCAATTCAATGGTTATTAAATCTTTCGACACAATGCTCCGTAAAATATGCAGTCAACGCTTTCACGACATTCAATGAATAATAATAATAATTGCATTCGTAGAGCGCTTGTCACCCGAGGATCACAAAGCGCTTTACAGAACGCGCAGAGAGAACGGCATATCAACAACAACGGCACTAGAACGGAAATTCAGCAGCAATAAAAACAATTCGGGTTTTTCTCTAAATGTACACATCACTGCACAATTGCCCATTGTGAAGAAGGGAAGAAAATCATTATAACTGTGTGCAGTTTTTATGAATAAGTCATTCTCTATTTTTGTTTTAAAGATACCTCCTTCATGCCCCCTCACCTGCTGCTTGGGGAATTTTCCAAGAGGCTGGCTGTGCACATGCCCACCAGGGTGCGTGCGAGCGAGATGACGGACAGTTGCCTTTGTGTCGAGACCGAAACCGGCGTCCACCTCGGGCCACGTTTCGTTTCTCCTCGTTGGGACGTCGTGGCTCCGCTGCAGGACTCAAGCGTCTCGAGGGGCCTCTGCTCGAGCAAGTTCCAGCCGGGCAGTGTCACCGCCATGGTGTGGCCGCCCTGCGACAGCAGCACGAAGGAGACCGGCACTTGGGGCCTCAGCAGGCCGAGGCGAGCGATGCACCGTTTGTCCAGCTCTGGCTCGTGGCCCCACTGGTGCAGGCACGACATGAAGAGCCGTGCTTGCGCCTCCACCATCAGCTCACTCTGCTCATCCACCTTACTGAGTGGCTCCGTACTCTGCGGGTGCTGCTTGGCCTTGCCATCCTTTCCCTCCTTGTCTCCGGACAATTTGAAGTTCTCACGGAGGTGCAAGATGGTCTCGGAGGCCCTCCTCTTCAGCAGCTGAGCGTGCACGCGAGACTTCACGCTTGCCTCAAATTTTACAGGCAAGCTGAGCCTGTCTGCTGAGCCCTCCTCAAGGGCCAGAAGGCTCACAAGTGCCTGCATGTCGAAGAATATGAGGTGGACGGCCATATCGGATGCGTTTGGTGTTATGGCTTGGAAGGTGAACGCCTGCAGAATGTTCGTACGTGTGTGAAGCAGGTCCTGCGGGGAACACAAGGGCAGAAGCTGTTTAACGGCAAGAGTAGCATCTCCCTACTTGAACTGGCACGAGGCGGCACGGAACTCCAACCGGCGCCCACGAACAGTAACGGAAACGCCACATTCCTCCACTAGGGACCGGTCTAGTTAATAGACAACCTCTCCTGACTCTCCATAATGTCACCATCACTGGATATTTATGCAGCATCTCCCACACTGTACTTCTGGAGGCCGGCAGCAAGTGGGCTTTAGTTTGCCAGTAAGTAGGGGGCTGCGCTTCTATGTGGCTTTCCCATGGAGTCATTTGTGAGTGATTTCACACATTTCGCATCATGGATCACTATGTCGACACACACGATCTGAAATTAAGGCCTCCCCGCTGCACTTCAACAAATTGCAAAGCTGATGTGCCAGACTGGATGCTAAAAAATAAAAGAATATAAACTATAGCCATACGTACAGAATATGGCTAAAAATGTTACACATCCAATCCAAGTCTGTCTCTCTATGTACTCTAGTTTCCTATCGGGTTTCAAAATGCGGTGAAAAATGTGCCAAACATCTAAAGCAGAACCCACCTCATAAAACACCACGACACCGAATTCGAGGTTTTCATCGGCAAACGTAAGCAACCTTTCCTTTCGTTCAGCTGCCAGGGAGATCGAACCGGTTTGCAAGCCAAGTGTGCTAACCGCTACTCCGACTAAACACCATAACAAAATGCGATGAGTTCATCCATTCCAATATAAAACAACGTGTTACCTGGTTTTCAAAATATAAGTGTGGTTCTCGCACAGCTCATGCAAAAACTGGCATATTTTGACGTTTTTCAAGAAAACCACTCTGCTTAAATATAAACACTTGCATCCACATATCATTACAGCGAATCCGCCTTCAATTTTTTCAGGAAAGCAAAGTGCCCCACACCTAGTATGGGGACAATGACCTAGAACGTCTCGCGCTCGCAATGACTCATGTTTGTAGCACAGGTTATTTATGGCTTTGCGTCATTTTTAGGTAACACATCTTGAATATGTACCATTTATCTTATCTACGTGATACCTGACCATATGTTGTAGGCAGGACCGGAGCGTAAATGAGATGATACATCCTAATTTATCAACACCCGTGTACACATATACACATGGGACTTGCCAAAAGATGTCAGGCTCATGTTGGAGAAATGAAATGGGCAAGTCCCACCTGGGCACGGGGCATGGTGGTGCACGTTGCTCAGCAGCTGTAGTATCTATCCAACGCCAGTTAAAAAAAAAAATCTTCAGTAAATTCCGTGTCCCTGCTCTTCTTATCGCACAAGTAGTTTATCAGTAGGGAGAAACTGGTTAAAAACAATGTTTAATACGTGGACCTTGATGCCAGCAGACACTTGCTTCTTCTATTTGAATCATGTCACAGGATCGGTGATGACCGCTGTGAAGCAGTCACATGCAACCTATAAGTCGTGCTCCGTTTCGAAAGCATAATTTCAGATTTATGAACCAAATGTTGCTTTTTTCCCTCAGCTAATCTTGCAGTCGGAGGGACATTTTGAATTACAAATCATGCTGACCACGCCTCATCTAAACACAGCAGATCACTCACATGAGACCAATTCTCATGCATGTGAAGCATTTCGCCCTGATAGTGCTGTGGTCAGATCACTTGACAAACCCAGAGCATGTTGTGAAATCAGCCAATAATCCCTCCGTGGAAAATAGCACGAGGACCACTCTCTGGTTTGTGATTCATCCTAGAAGGTAGCTTTCTATAGCACTGTGAACTCTTAATCCATGACCCAGCTCTATTGTGCGGAGAGATACTTTGTAAAAAGCTACTTCATGAAGAAAGGCTCAAAATGTCTCGCACTCTGGATTGCTCTTCATACTTCCTGAACAGACGGCACATCATAGAGAGGCAGCTACTTCTTCCAATATTTTCATCAACTAGCCGAGACTGAGCTTGTGGGTTTGAATGGAGTAGAGGACCCTTCACCGCAGTGGGATAATGGCAGGTGCACCTTCCAATGACACACCGATGGACAATGGGCAGATCAACTTTACCATCGGTCCCGGTGTTAAGGACATCAGACCACGTCCGCTGTTCCGTCACTGTGTAGTTAAGCAGATGTTATTTTTCGAACCTAGCATGCATCCAAGATGTTGTGTGGATGCTCCAATGCTGAAAACAGTGTTGGTGATTACAAGCCCACGGACTGCATTGCGGTCTAGTGGCTGCCTACTGTTATTATTGAGCCGTTACGGCCCATGCCTTGCAACCACTCCAGCCTGGTTGCTTTCGTCATGACCCACTCAGGCATTAAAGTTACCCATCAAGATGACTCTATACCGAAGAGCAACTCGAGCCAGCACTTGCGACATGTCACAGAAGGTATCTAAACTCATCATCTTCCCTGCATTCCCCCTTGCCCGCTACATTTGTGTTTTCTGAAGCATAGACACTTCTTGTTGTTTAGTTGGTTCGAGGCCCAAGTACAGGACTATCCACTCTTCATGATAGGGTACCAGAGCCAGTCCAGCAGACTCTCCTGTATTCCACAGGTCCAAGCAGCACTGGTCCAGATCCCGACAGAGGGATGGCAGGCTCACCTATGCAGCATTATTTAAACATTCCACATGGCTATATCCAAGAGTTTTCTTCTGTTTCTGGAGGAACTGTGAGGTAAGGGGGTCATTCAATCTTCTTGCTCTGCCAAATGAGGTATGGCCAGGAGACGTCAGACACCTGATCTCTCGGCGTTTCCAGCACAAGTTTAGTTTGTTCCTTTGTACGTGGGTCCATGGTTCTGTGATGACATTAACGGTGGTGAGGTCACCGGCTCCTTGCACTCGTACAACACCTCAGGTGGTCACCCCCCCCAAACATGCAGATGCACATACATTATGCTTCAACAAAACTACAATGCAAGTGGAAAACTCTCGAATCAAAAAAAAAATCCGGAGGAACGCATCACTCCTGCAATCTTGTTGAGCGCCAGGCGCGCAGCATACAAATGGGTCGGTTTGACTTAGAAGCTGAGGTCATGCCGCGAGATGATCGCTTTGAACAGTCCAGCATCAACATCACACATCTTCCCCTTGAACTGAAGTGTCAATACAAATGACAATCTCATCAGATGGCGAGGGCATGTCATACAAGGGACAGCCTCCACGGAAGCTATTGCACTATGCTTGCTACTAATGTAAACACCTCACCTGGATCAAACCAAACATTAACCCCACCGCTGCCAGCTAGCCGTCCAGCCAAAGACTGTCATCAAGCCGGCCCTCCTGTGGGGGTAGCTGCGTTTGCTCTCCAGATTATGGCGAGTGCTCTGTGGATTTATCCGTGAAAGAAAACAAGGTGTAGAATAATATTCTGGGCACAGTTAACAAACAAAAAAACACAGGTGAGTACCGTGACTCCATTGCAAAGTCACTTTGATGAAATAACCCCAAACCTTTTTTCAAATGCTCCGGGACACAATGCTGAGGATGTGCCGAATGGGGGATGATCACGTGGTCGCATAAAACTTTGCACTCAAAGCAAAGTCGTACTTTGTGGAAAGGCAACCCGATGAAAGCTCTTGTGCGGGCTGCGCGGAAAAATGGACTGCGTGCCTAATGCAGCCTCTTATGCACCTTTGCCGGTTCCAGGAATAAATGATCGCTGCGTGGGGAGTAGTGGCGCAGTGGTTAATGCACTGTGCCCAGGGCCGGCAACCTGCTTCCAAATCCCTATCACCGCTCATAATGGTGGCGAGTGTGATCTGAAACGGTCCTGGGCCGCACATCTTCACCGACTCTCACAGACTGGCGTGGTGAAGTACGGTCATATTCATCCATCAGTGGAAGTATAAAAGACAACATCCTATTTGTTTATTTACGTGCGGGATCTGGCGAGGAGGTGCTGTTATTTGAACGTTCAATTCGCAATCTTGAACTTACATCTCAGTCAGCCGAGCTCAAATCAACAGACCATCATCATCCCTCTGGGGTCAATAAAACGCATACCGCTTAGCGAGAAGGGGAGTCTGACTTCTGCCATGGGAATGTGGATTTTCCACCAGTGGCTCAGGGTTAAGAATGTGGATGCACGTAGCTCCATCGCCTATTTGAGCAGCAGACACGTTGTTTATGTTTTGTTAAGATACGAGCCCTCAAGTTGTGACTCACTTTCCCATCGCTGGACGCCCCTGCAGCGCCACGCGAGGCCCCACATTTAGCAGTGAACCCAGCACAGCTCACCGCAAGATAGCGTTCGGACACAATTCGCGCGGTCCGAGAAGGTTCCCAACCGTGGCTAATATTTCGTGAGATCTCTACCGGCGTTTACTCGCCCGTCACCAACTCGCACTGACCAGCGTGGTGAAGTATGGTCAAAAAACACCAGAGACAACATGGCTTTTGTCCACCGTTAGAATTAAAAAGAGCTGAACAGTCTTCTGCTTCTTATTATGTACTCCCC
>JAZEWT010000015.1:21063153-21102309 GCA_036362905.1 Mordacia mordax
CGGCAATATCCAGCAGTGATAATGTAAAATGTATGTTTACATCACTTCTAAATGTCATGAGCTGAAGGCGAAATAGGTTGATGGTGCACTAAGCATGCGGCATGGGATGTTGGGACTTTGTGAGTGAAATCCTGGTGCTAGGTAGGGTGACGAGCGGAAGCGTTCACTGATGAACCATGCGTGGTTAAAGTCCTCTTAATTTGACAATAACGGGGCGGCGCGGTGGCCCAGTGGTTAGCGCTGACGCCTCACAGCAAGAAGGTCCCGGGTTCGAGTCTCTCGACTCCGGTGCCTTTCTGTGTGGAGTTTGCATGCTCTCCCCGTGTCCGCGTGGGTTTTCGCCGGGTACTCCGGTTTCCTCCCACAGTCCAAAAGCATGCTCCTGGATAGGTTGATTGGCTCGCAGACTAAAATTGTCCCGCAATGCCCGGCGATGGACCGGCGTCCCGTCGTCGGGTGTATTCCTGCCTTACGCCCTATGTTTCCGGGATAGGTTCCGGCTTCACCGTGACCCTATATAGGATTAAGCGGTTTCAGATAATGAGATGAGATGATGCTCGTACCAATGTGAACATAATCATACACCGCAGCATGCAGAACATTCGAATTTGATAAAACATTCTGCTTTAAGATAACCTCGTGTTAACATCGTACGAGAGATGTGCCAGTGTTATTTGGCTACATCACACTCCATTACGGTGTATGTACGTGATTCTTCCGTGGACTTAACAGCTTGCAGACTGCACTTGCAGTTCAGAGGTCGCCGGTTCATTGAAATCTCCCGGCACGGCAGATGAAGCAATCGACACGTGTCTGAAATCCCCCGTGCTGTCTACCCAGTGGTATCAATAGGTTCACCGCGGTTAATTCAATCAGTAGATCGTGCGTGGTGGGGTAAAGTGTAGGTACTTTCACTCTTCGAAAATGTGTCCAGTGTTGAAGAGAAGGCCACAGGAGCTACAGCTCGCCCTAGTGGAGGCTCTTCTGCCAGCAGGGGCATAAACTAGACATTTCAGGGCCGTACCTTTACATTTCAATGGGATAAATTTAAACAATACTACGATATTAAAATAAATATTCTTTATTATTATTGACCGCGAGCCAATGGACACAGTTTGTCCATGGCACAGCTACTGCTGACTTGCATGATTCCTATTTTGGCAAAAACACGGTAGCCATTCCATCAGCGTGGTCGCATGATGAGTTGACCCTGACCAGGAATTAGATTCACGACCTCGTCATCGTTATTTGAGTAAACCGTCACCGCCCAGCCGGCCCACGGTGACAGTGGATGAAAACACAATCGTCACTTTCCTTAAGTGGCAAGAGTACAGAAAGTCACATGGAACTCAGCGCAAGGCTGTGAGCGACTGCAGCACCGCGCAAGCAACTACCGCACGCGTCACGCAGAAAGGCCCAGCGTACGCATTAGCGCCCTAGAAATGCAATTATTATTATCCGATAAATGTTGCATTAAACCATTTCCCAATATATGTATTTTTAACACTGATAATTCTGCATTTTCAAATTATAGTTGAAGGTCAGATCGTATTTAACATGTTGTTCTGCAGCGATGTGTACATAAAAAAAAACCCCCACAAAAAATGTTATTGTTGCTGATTTTCTGTTCTACCCGGCGATGGACTGGCGTCCCGTCGTCGGGTGTGTTCCTGCCTTACGCCCTGTGTTTCCGGGATAGGCTCCGGCTCACCGTGACCCTATATAGGATTAAGCGGTTTCAGATAATGAGATTTTCTGTTCTAATGTCGTTGTTGTTGGCGTGCCGTTCTCTCTGCAGCACTGTGCAGCGCTTTGTGACCCTCGGGTGAAAAGCGTTCTAAAAATGCAATTATTATTTTTATTATTAGGGAATCGCTCAACGCGTTCCTGAGTGTTCGTAGCACACTCAGGAACGCATCAAAGTCACCTTCGGTCATCATCGCTGTGCTTTGTTCCATTGCAGCAGAATGTCACGTGCAGGTTATAATGTTTATTACAGATTCCCAGGCGAGTTGGGCGACGCGTGTATTAGTCGTGGGAATAAAAAAAAGCAATGCCTTCAAATGGCTTCAAGAGGTGCCAATAAGTCAACACGCAGTGTTGTTGAGAGGCCGTGCCTTCAGGCAGGGCGTACAAACCAGCGTGCTCGCAGAGCATAGCGGCCATCTCATCACTACAGCACACATTGTGTCACAGAGCAAAGTTATCAGCATTCAAGTTGGTCAGCAGCCTCGAAGACAATCACACGATTTAGATTTTTTTAAATATATATAATTAAACATTTACATCCGCTGCCAATGTTTTCAATCACTGCCCAAATTAATTAAGCTTGGAAAAACGGATCTTGCAATTTACCAGCATGACGAAATGTTGGACTTCAATTTAACGTGCGAATTCTAATATATATAATTTAATATATACAAACACATAAATAAAAAAAACTCAGTATATGCTAAATATTATTTATGTAAACGGCATTCACTAATACCGCTACATACACTACACCCGCATTTCTCAGTGAACCACTTTATCCGAAGCCCCATTAACCGCGACCCTTAATGACGTTACCACAACCACACCATCTCAGCACCCTCGACACGGCAGGCAACATCTACCGGTGGCTTCGAAACACGACCCTTTATTTGTAAGGGGGAGAGAGAAAAAAAACCCCTCTCGCACGTACACTCGCACACGAGCTGTAGCGCACAAACAACGTAATACTTAAGAGCAGCTGCACAGAGGTGACTGAAGAGCGCACAACGGTGCTGAACGCCACTGTGTGCTCCGTGGCCGCTACTCAAAATACACTGCGGCAGTGATGTGCTGGATGCCACGGTGTGATTGTAAGTGCTGTCAAAATGCAAAGGCAATCAACCCTTTCGCGCTGGCAGGGGCTGACCTTTGATCCTGGTGCAAAGGTAGCAGCGAGGGGTTTAGGCACCCCGCTGCATTTGCGCTTGGCAAGGGCCTCTCCGCATGCTCACTGGTGTGAAGAAGAAGCGAGAGTGTTGGAGCACGAGAGTGAAAAGTGGGCGGGAGGAAGGGGGGGGGTAGAAAAGGGTGGTGGATGTGTTGTGGTGGGGGTGGGGACCGCAGGGGAGGGGGAGGAGTGGGGGAGGCTGGAGGAGGAAAGAAAGAGGGTGAGGTCAGGTCAACGACCCCAGCCATAATAAGATTGGGGTCACTCAGGCCCTGCAAGTGATGGAGCCTGAGTCACGTGGGCCGTCTATCTTCCCACTCCTCCCCCACCTGCTCCCTCTTTCCTTCTGTCTTCTTCGCTGTCCGTCTTTATCTCTCAGTTTTCTCTTCCTCCCACTCCATCTTCATCATCTCTCTAACCGCTCTCATTCCCACCCTCCATCGCTCTGCTCAGCGAACTCATTTTCATTTCTGGTTTTTCACTCACGTCTTGTTTCCTCTGGCTTCTCTCAATCTTCCTTTCATCGCGGCTCATCTCTCCCCCTCCTCTCTCCCACCCATTTTCTATCGCACCTGTTACAACCTCATCATTCACCCCTTCCTTTGCACAATTAAATGATGCGATGCGCATCACAACCGGAACACCGGAACCGACAACCGATCTTCAAGTTCCCTGTTTTGGCGCACATTCTGCCACCAAATATCTACTGAGACATGCAAACTGCGTTTTCCTGCCAATGACACCCACGTCGGTCAGTTTTTATTTTATTTAAGCGGAAAGGATCCATTGAGCTACGCAGCTAATTTTAACAGTTGTCTAGCGGGGAGGGTTACGTTACTTACAATATCTCAGGGCAATTTAGTTGAGGACACTTAAACTAGGCAGCATGTCTTTGGACTGTGGGAGGAAACCGGAATACCCTGACGAAAATGCACGTGGCAATGGGGAGAACACGCAACCTCCACACAGAAAGGCACCCGAACCCCGGGATTTCTTGCCGTGGGGCAGCAGCGCTCCTTGCTGCACCGTCCTCAACCAAGGCCAAGGCTTCGAGACGGTCCCGTCGCCGACACTGACTCGCGTTCCGATCCCATTTCCAGGATCGCGCTGCGGTCACCATCCCAGAATCTCGCCCAAATCCAGAAGGACACTGCAGCCGTGCCGAGAGTGGAGCAACGTGAACGTTCAGAGCAAGCACTTCGTTCGAGACCCGATCTTCACGGCACCTCCTGGCCGTGACATTCATCCTCCCCGAATACACTGGTGGAAACTGCATCAGACAACGCACAAGCTGATGCAAACATCACGTCCGTGAATTCAAGACGAGCGACCACCGTGCGATTGTGGAAATGCAACCCAAACTTGTGACCCTACAGTGATACGCTGCGGTCTGCACTCCCTCAACAAAGGTGGAGAAACGAAAATAAACGACACCAACTCCCTCTTACAGCACTCCCGTAGCTACCAGACATCGACAAAGACATTTAGACCATCAACATAGTTCCGTACGGAAGCAGAGAAAGGAGTTTTTATTTTTTTGCTCACTCAGCATTCTCAAGTCCCCTCTCCCACTTGAAGTTGCTCGCAACCTCTCTCCCATTGTCATTTTTGCATTTCTCCACCTCTTATGCTCCTTTCACTGTTTCGATTTGCTTGCCCCACGCGAGATGCAATTATTCAGACAAGCTAGCTTCAGGTCTGGGCTATTATTGGTGTCAATGCCTAAAAGCTTCACTTTGTCCTTGGTACACACACGCTGTCTTCAGAACAACAACGCCACTTCACACCAAATGCAGTGATTCACTGCCCCCGGCAGAGTCCCTCAATTGTCGAACTTCTGCGGTGTGATTTCGTTCCAGAATTATTTTTCGTTTTGTTTCTTCCCCAGCCTTTGTTTTTATTTCTCATTTTTTGCTGTTCAGTTTGTACAGTTTTACTCACGCAGTGAACCTAACATTCCAACATTATTTTCCATACAGTTTTCATACTCAAGTATCATAGATTCCTGTTAACTGTACGATTTAACGTGCATGTTAAGCCTTAAAAAAGTAATATTGATCATAGTTAAAGCCCCCTTACATGCACTTTACAAACATTACCAACTCGTGCCACATGTGCCAAGTCATTATTATATGTTACTATTGTAAGGCAATGTGGAGCTTTCTTACCCTGAAATGACAAGAAAAAGAACAATGTTCGGAGTTGTATTTTCTATGTTGTTCATTGTTCACATTACGAATGAAACTATACCCACTTGGATCAATTATATTACGCCTCAATTTATAAACACCCTACCTTCCGATTGTAAGCAAAAGATTGTTATCAGCAGAGAACGGCGAACATGACGGGACTATAGAGTGGTGTTGCAACACGGCTTGGCGAGGTGCGTGTGAAAGCATCTCAATCGATTGCATGCAAATGCAAACCAAATATTATTGTAACCGTATTTAAAAACAAAAACTGAGTGAAGCAGCTAGAACCCTACGTTACTCAACAACGAGGAAAGCAACAACAAAAGCACCGTTAGCGGATGCTCTTATTTGAAAGAATTATTTTTTTTGTTTTTCCACGAACGCCGTGACCATACGAGCAGCAGGCTGTGACTCAGCTAAATATTGCGCTCATAAAGCAGCTCCCTTCCCCGGACTCATAAAAGAGCAGATGATGTGCCACGCAATAAAAAACAGCAGATGGAGTTTGCGATCTGTCTTGCAAGCACGGCGAGGCTTGCAAAACCCCCAAGATTTACCTCTAAGACATCAACAAAGACTTTACGGTGTACTTACTGTCCAGCTATTAACCATTTCTACCTCCAGTGCAGCGGCACGCGGTGACATCATTACACCGTCGTGCGCTTTCTCCGTCGCGACTTCCTTGACCCGGAGCCACGACACAATGGACGGGTAAAGCCGCGGCCCCAGGAGTCAGCGGCTGCTCGCGGACGCACGCGAGCGCCTCGCTCGTCTCGCCGTGACCGAGAGCGTGTCCCCGCCGCACGGCCCGGTAAGCGGGCGAAATTACTCCGTGGCAACGAACGATCGGCGTGCGGGGCGCGCCGGGCAACCCGCGGGATGAATGTCCGTGCATTTCGAATGCACGAGTACGTATCATCACGCACGCACCACAGGGGCTACGTGATGGCATTCGACCAGCTGCTTACAAAACCTTTATTTTGATTTGACCCAGTGGAGTAACGTTGCACTCAGAACCTGCGCAGTGCTATATTAGTACTGAGGAACTCGCATTTTGCTATGGTGTGAAATAACTTACAACTCAGTGACTAGTTTAGTTTCCGTGACAGCCGTATGATTGATCGAGCCGGGGCACAAGGTTTGTGGGAAAGTCAAACTAAAAAGAAAGTTGGCGTTCGAACCCCACGTTCATTCTGTCTGTGCTACCTTAACGCTAAACACTCTCCGGTGTGAAATGGCGATGCGAATTAATAGCGTAAGAGCATCACTACGGGGTGATTAATTAAACTAATGAAACGCACGCTGCGCTTGCGTTGTTCATAATGGTGTCACACTTCCCCCTGCTGGCTCCTTGAACCCGGCACTGAGCACAGAGGCCACAGGGTCCAGCACCGCGCCTTCGTTACGCGCACACTGTCACTGCCGACTCGAGCAGAGCTACTGGAATGGCAGTGCGCTACAGGAAGGAGTACCTGTACGTGCAATGCACGGGAAATTATTCTACCCCGAAACGGAACCACATGAGCAGGTGAACCAACGAGCTTTAGTAGCAAAGACGTCAATGCACCCGTGAAGCACCATGTGAAAGATGGGGATGCACTATGAAGAAGAAGAGCCATTTCCCAAAACATCGCTTGTTAAGTATTTTTATTTAAGGTCACAGTGTTGTTTGCGAATCTCTTGGGGTTTTTTTTTACGTGCATTTGTCCACCACTGGTGATGAGTAACACCGAATAATGTGTTTCATCGAGCTTTACGTTGCATTTAAATCACGCGAGCTGAGAGCACATGATCATGAGATGAATTACGATTCAAATAAATACATTAACCTCATGGTCATCTAAATAATCTTAATTCTTAACACAAAACATCCCGTGACAGAAGATGTTAATTTTGTTATAATGCCATTAAGTCCCTCTAGAAATGTTCTCTTATAAAGCCATTTTCTGCCAGCGTCTTTATAGTTTATGATGCCCAATCTGGGCCGCTGCATATATCTTGGCTGACGTTTTTACAGGCATTTTAACACTTTGCCAGAATACTTCTCCTGAGAGACGCACTGGCTATAGGGTCAGCTGTCAGGCGAGCAGATGACCACAAACGATTTATACCTTAATGAGTCAATACGGAGACTCGACTAATAGAGAACCTGGTTACAATGTCCATTTCATTTTTCTAATTGGGCAAGCAAACTGCTCCGCTGAAGATATGAGATGATGCGCAGTGCGAGGGAGGAGGCGTGCTTGACAGCGACCAGATTATGAGCCGTGAATAATTTATGCCCACGGAAGCGGTGACGGGAGCAGCGATCTGCTCGCGGGGTTGAGAGTGCGTGCGTCTGCCGCGACGTTTATTGTGCCGTGTGCCCAAATCTAAAATGTTAATGCAGGGTCGACGTTCCCAAAGTATGCGTTTGTGCCCCAACGAACCCGGACAAAAAAAAACTATCTTGGCTTCGCCGCACCACCGATTAATATTACCCCGTCGGACTATATCCCAGCGTTTCAAGATTACTAGCATTACTAGTGGTATAAGTGGGCACACCGCAGTTATGTGTGGCGGCACGCTCTACTATTCCGTCTGACCAGTGTGGAGGAGTCGGCCAAACACCCTGTAGAGGAGCTCGCTAGAGACTCTACCACCAGCAGTGGAGTGAGCACAATCAATTCAGGACTGCAGCCTTAATATAACAACACGGTACAATGTCCTCCTCAAAGGAGATGATTGTACAAGCGATGGATATATTTATCCAAGATCACAATACACGGCAGGTGCAAACACTTCATACAATCACCACACCACTAGAAGCAGAGTTCAAAAGGTGGTAACTTTATATGGCATTTTATCCCATCTTTTGGCTGCTTTAGTTTTGATTGAATTGAATTTTGAGTACCGATTCAAATTAATAATAATGATTGCATTTATAGAGCGCTTTTCACCCGAGCGTCACAAAGCGCTTCACAGAGCTGCGAAAAGAACGGCACCAGAACGGAAAATCAGCAGCAATAACATTTTATGGGTTTTTTTTTTTTCTAAATTACACATCGTTGCAGAACAACGAGTAAAAACATTTATAGGCGCTTCAGGGGAAATAATAAGTTGGTAATTGCCTAGAGGAAAATATTACAAGTGAGAGCGCTATCTTATGCAACCCCTCAGTCGTCCATTGTTCTAATTAATAAAAGCATTTCTGCCCCCAAACCAACAGAGATCAAATGACACTGTCTGCAAACCACCCACCGTTGCGTGTCTGATTGTGATCTAGTTGAATCGAGTTCAAAGTGAATAAGCTATCATGGTCAATGTCAATGATGATTGCACGCCTCTCCGTGATAAGCCTCTTCCCAGAAGATCTCACAGAGACTTCCTAAAGAACATTGTTTGCTCTTCTATCTTCCTACTACTTTGGTTCATACTTTCCCCTTCATCAATGACCTCGGCGCACCCACTTCCTTTTACAAACACTTGCGCATTACGCACATTATTACCTAAACACCAAGGCCCCTGCAAGGTCCTCTCATTCTCCCTTCCTACTAATATATGGTAAAGTGTGTGACTTCTATCTCTATTCCAGGACGTCTGACCAGTATGGAAGTGAAATGCCGTCTGAAGGGGCTCTCAAGAGCTACTGCTTGTGGAGGCCCATCTGCAGCAGTGGAGTGAGTGAGCAATTGCAGTGCTACACCTTTATCTTTATATGGCATCACAATATCTTGTTGTAGAAAAAAGCACGTTCGATATTTAGCTTTTCTTCCATTTTTATCATCATTGTCAGTTTCCAATACATATTTGGTCGCAGGGAGTATACGCTGATTAAACATATTCTTCTTGAGGCACATTCCTGTATTGCCTTTAATGATCAGCTCGGTTTTCCAAAAGCACTCCTCTTGCTCACGTACGGTTCTCCATTTCATCAGTTTGATCCTGGATTGCTTTTAATAACTATCTTTGGGACAAATACTCGGATGCGTTTAACAGTCCTGTACCACAGATATGTTTGTGCGCGGCGCGGTGGTAGTGCAGTGGGTAGCGCTGCTGCCTCACAGCAAGAAGGTCCCGGATTCGATTACCGGCTCGAGTGCCGCCTTTCCGTGTGGAGTTTGCGTGTTCTCTCCTCATTTTCATGTGGGGCTTTCACTGGGTACTGAAGTTTCTTCCCACTCCAAAGACATGCTGTATAGGTTCATTCTTCTGACCATATTGCCCCCTGTACCCTGAGACACCACAACTCAATTATCCCTCCCCGCTGAACAACTGTTAAAAAGAGCTATATAGCTCAACGGTTTCTTCCTGCTTCAATACAAACTGACTGATTGGAACCGCTGCGTTTCCCACTGCTGTCCCACAGATATCTTCATTTATCCTCCAAACTCGTGACGAGTGGCTATTATTTTACTTGTGTTTATCCTGACCCCAGGTTTTCAGCCTCCATTACTAAGTTTCCTGTAATTATTCCGGTGCTAATGGTCCTCCATTAACTATTTACACACTTGGTATAGGGGTTGAATGGGTGGATGAGTCCTGTAATTCTTCAAACACATTTTCGGTCCGCTTTTAAAACACCATGAAGCACCAGAGGTTACACTCAGAGATGTAAACGCTCCCGTTCACGGTACGAGCGGCTGGACGCAAAGTAACAACTGCGGACACCATCAAAAACGCAGGACCAATTGTCAGAACAAAAACCACTGGAGCTGGTCACTAAACCTTTACAGATATCTCGATCTTCGTGATGCTTTGCATCCCACGTTCGCGGTGTTGTCAGGCATCCTGAGTGCTCGACGCGACTTTTGAAAGCATTCATGGTACATTTGCATATTGCGATATGTTTACCAAAGGCCTACAAATGAAATGTAAAAATCCGCAACGACGGCGGGCAGGCGAGCGCTCAACGGGGCGGCTACCTTGTCAGCCACGTCGAGGCTCGGTGGCTGCGCAGCGTGGCGGCGGGCGGGCAGCGTCTTGACGGCACGCAGGCGTGGGTGCTTGAGAAGGCCTCCGCACGGCTCCGCTGGCTCCGGCGCCAGGCAACCCCCCGCCGGGCCCTGGTCGTCGCACAGGCTCAGGATCTCCTCGGCCGCCAGGCCGATGACGCAGCGATCCAGCACGCCTGCTCCGACACAACGGGGTCAGCGCCGCGGCTGACCCTTCTCGGCAGTTCCTTCACCACAGTGACCGTAATGAAGAAGTTGCCCAACCTAATTTACGCTCGGTCAGAATATTACGTTTTTCAATCAGCACCCTGCGTTCCCTGTATCAACCCCCCCCCTCCGCCCACCCTCCGAACAAATGTCATTCCGAGAGTGCTGTCGGTGGCATGGGAAGAGACGAAGAATCCATTCGGAGCTCTCACAGAGCAGTGCAATCTTCGTATTAGAGAATGGCCCACTCAAGCAGATATCATGGAGCTATTTCTGAAATTCCTCCAAATGTCCTGGTCGACATGCTAAAGGGCATCGCTCTCCCGCACGCTCTGCTGTATAAAGTTCAATGTATGACCGTTATACCGACATTATAATTCTCGGTGTTGGAATGGAGCCGGCTTAGGTACAGATCCAAGTGTAATGTAAGGGGGTGAATTCACGCATTTCTTGCTGGCAGTGTGGACAGCACCAGCTCAACGTTTAGTTCTGGGCAGCTGCCTGAACTGGAACCCAACAGTGGTCTCAGCTCAACACTTTGATCCTGAGTCACCAGGCCTCTTTCACTCAGCACCAACATTCATGATGAGAATACTTGTTTTCACATCTTTACTCTGCCCACCCCATACCCAGCAGCAGTACAACACTGCCAGAGATAAATATACAAGCACAAACATTACAATGTGTACATTTACAAACTACATTAAATGTCTTTCATACAAAAGTTAGAAATTTTAAAACGCTGTTTAACTATTGTGACCAAGGTTTGGTAAAGCATCGTTGCATAAGAACTCTCAATTCAGTTGTGAGCAATTTGAAATTATTGGATTTGACAATATCAAAGGCGCGTTTACGTCCACTTTACTACAAACAATGTGCTTTGATAGTTCTCCACAGAAATTATCAGGTGGCTACAGAAATCGAACCATTGACTTCATGCAATTCTACCCTAAGTGGTGAGTGTGCTGATAAGTCTCCAGCCACTTCAAACACAATATCACTCACAGGCAGGCTCACACTCAAACATCCAAACTTCATATTCATATGAGCAGTATTTACTTTTTTTACAAACTATTTTATCAAAGACATTCCATGTGTATGCTGCACTTGACAATTAAGCCATGGATGGTGTGACTGTCACTCCGTAAATAATCGAGGCTGCAATATTCTACAGACATATGGCTACGTGGTGAAGTCCTCTGACCCATTATGTGCTTACTGATAAGAGCAGGCCCCAGTACCATCGCCGATAAGTGGAGGCCTCTACACATTGATAGATTAATGGCAAATAAAAGTTGGAACACGCTGAGAGGAAAAACCAAAATGAAATATTACAAAGGGCGGAACAAGCAAGAGTTTATAACTCGTGTGAAAAAATACAGTAAGCAGCAGATACGTAGCAAAGACTTTCACCTAATTGTGGGTACACAATGATTTATGTTTCCAAAATTTCCGATTAGTTTTCCTGCACCACAGCATTAGGGTTAACAATAAAAGGTGGAAGTTTGACACCGAGTCTATGTAATGTGAATGGCTGGTGCTATTTGAATTTTATAGAGCGAGTTTAATTACTGCTCAGATGAGGCACTCTCCGCTTTAATGGGTCACAGCTGCTTGGTCTCATCCTCGCGGCCGCTAAATCACCGAGGGCTGCCAGGTCGTTGGCTGTGCGATGCACAGCGGTGCAACGTCGGCATCTCGCGGCGCCATCTCGCAGAGATGCGCTGCGATCTGTCCATCTTCCACGGGATTTCCTTTCTGTTATCGCTGCACCGACGCCACGCAAAGCAAGTTCATATTCCGGGTATGGAGTTTAATGTCCACTCGGACCAAAGCACACGAGCCAGTGTACACAGAGTCGACCGGTCACTTCCAGCCATGTAGCCATTTCTGCAGGAAATTATCAAAGCATACTGCCTGCTGCAAAGCGAACATTGAAGACTCTGTAACATAATTCGGGTAGGGGGGTGGTGATGCTGTCAGTGCACCCTGCTCTGAACCTGGAGACGTCCTTGCCATTTCTGATCACGGCTACAATCAGTGGTGACATCTGAACGAGTCCTGCATACGCCCCCTACCCTCCCTTCAGCGATCTGCATTGATCAGCATGGTGAAGTATGAGATAACAATAACCCCTCTTGACCAAGCCAGTATCCGGTAGTGGGTTAATGAACCTCTGAACATTTTAAACTTGGTGATTGCGTAATTGACAACAGTGAGGCACTGTATACCATTGTTAAGTTCAGTATCAGTACCCACTTAATCCTGTACAGGGTCACGGGGAGCTGGAGCCTATCTTGGCAGACAGAGGGCGCAAAGCGGGGTCATATCCAGGATGTGATGGAAGAACATCGCAGGGCACACTTTATGGGAGTAATTTATTTAGCAGGCCAATTAACCTATGCAGCAGCTTGTCTTTGGAGGTGGGAGGAAACCGGAGTACCAGACGAAAACCGACACGGACAGGAGGAGAACATGCAAAGTCGACAGAGAAAGGCAGCTGAGCCGGGAACCGAACCCGGGTGGTTCTTGCTGTGAGGCAGCAGCGCTTCTCGCTGCACCACCGCACCGCCCCACTGTATACCATTGTCAAGCTCTAATCCCAGATATGAATAATGCTTGTAATTATTAATAATATAATATACAGCTGTCCTTGTGTACTTGTGGGTATCCAGGTCTCCCTCAAAACAGAATTAATCACATTGCAGTCTTACCTGGTAAATAAAAGGTAATCAATTTAAAAGGATAATGATGTCAAATGTCATTCCTGAAACAAACACTCCAAGATTTAATCTACAAATAATATTAGACAAATCTGGCGACCGCTCATCGCGGCACGTTAACCTAAACGGTATAGGTTTTCTATTTTGATGGCACGTTCTCATGGCTATCACAGAATATTAAAGTGCGGCTGCTGCGGCTGCTGCTGCTGCTGCGGCGGCTGCCACTGCTGCAAGAGAAACAACGATGGACTCTGTGTGAGAGACAGCGGCTGTACTCTCAGCTGCATTGCACCGCATCGCTTAAGATGGCCACCAACTGTTTTTCAGTTATTGAACTTTGTCACCAGAATTTATGCGGCAAGGCTAGGGCCATAAATTATTTACATCGTGTGTTGGCCAGCCATGGCAGCTGCAGGATAAATCTTTACCAGCAAGCCGCAGTCTTCTGCCTTCAACAACTACTGAAGCTATTGGGTCTTTCATTTCACAACAAAGAATCCTCCACAAGCCACAATATTAACCAACTGCCAATTAGCTACGGACCGCCAATTGTACTGAATATCATATACACTGTATCGGCAGAGTGCCGAGGGTGACATTTTTTGTGCACATGTGGGGAGAGGCAATGGGCAAAAAACCAGGACATGTTACCAAACAAAACAAGGAGAGGCCACGTGGTGAGAACACAGAAGTGAGGAAAATAGCACAGACTTTAGAACAGAAGCAGGGCATTGCGCAAAAAATAGGCCAAAGGAAGGTCAAAGGCCCCAGCGCAGGGTTCTGGGTAAAAGCACAGGGACATGTGAATGCTGATTGAGTATAAACAACATCACCGCACACATCTCTCCGAGAACGCAAGAGTGCCGATGCATGTAATGTTTCAAGTATGCTGCAGCTACTTCACGGTGCTATTTTCTTTTCTGAATAACGTATCAATGCAGTGCATTGCACAACATCGATGCGAACCGGCATCTCCCGACAGCACGCGTTCAGAAGAGGGCTCGCTTCCGTGGGACGCGAAGAAACAACTCGGAAAGGAAGTCGAGTCTAAATACACGCAAGGTCATGAGGTCATCGGGGTTGATGCCTTGGCACCCCGACACGAAGCTGTCACATCCTATTGCGAGATGCCACTGATGTAGCGAGCGTGATATCAGGCCCCCGAGGTTTGGGCAGTGAGAGGACTGAGCGGTAACACGTTTGCCGCTTGTTGCGGAGGTTGGTGGTTTAAGCCCAGTGGCCACCCTGGTTAACTCTGTGGGCATATTAAACTGTTAATACTACGAGCCACTGTTCTTCGGTCAAAGTCAATGATCCAGTGACGTTATTAGCAGAAGAGGAGGCCATGCGGGCCTGTGTCACGGTCTGATTTTAATTAAGCCGCAAAAGCAACACATAAATATCACCTGCCACTAGGAAACCATACCCATAGCACCTTTGTGATAGCCTTGCACCATAAGAATGAAACAAATATCAAATTATGTAAATTATTATACGCTCTTAAATTATTTCATCATCTTCCCCTTGCGTGTATATTTCCACATGCAAATACACGGACTGTTTCGGTAATCGGCGCTCCTGCACAGTGCGCAAGGATTCCGCACACGACAGCACGTAGCCTCGGTGCTAAACGTAGTAGATTGTCTGGTTACGTACATCTCGCTCGCTCTGAGTGGATTACAGTCTTAGCTTTCTTATATGGCGATGGCAGTGGGAGCAGGGAGTAGAGTGATTTATACAGACACCCCACCGATGTGACCAGCTGATGTGTGCAGTGTCTGGTGACTGGGCGGTGACAAAATCACTCTTTCACCTTGATGTTTTTTTGTTACTGTGCGTGAGGTGGCCGGGTGGATCAGAGGTCAGGGTGCACAGCCTGGCGGAACCTCAAATCCTGGGTTGGAACTCGGGCAGCCACCGTGATTAAAACCGAGTTCTCGTGCGCGGTAAATTCTCATCTTCTCGGTGTCTCGTCATCGACCAGGCCTAGAATATGTGTACCGTTAATAATTCTATTATCATTATTGTTAAGTTCATGGCGTCAACTGCACAAATCTGCCCATCATGCTAAGTTGGCTTTAGTGCTTAATTTTGCTAAATTCATGCTATAAGACGTGAATAAGATAATATATCCCTTTGACTGTCATTCGATGAATATTCCTGTCTGCAGCAGTGGATAAGAGGACAAAGAGATCACATTAAGTTGGGTGATATCTTTTTCCTCGAACCGTTTTCCAACAAGGGGTGGTGACGCACTGCTCTGCGAGAGTTTCCAATGGTTTAATCGTCGTGTTACGTGACACCGAGAGCGCAACAGGGATACAATTGTGGAAATAATACAAAAACTTAAATGAAAAAGACGCACGTACGTTCACAACATATGTCACGCAGTGGCTTGCAGACTGATAAGCGACAACTGCGTAATCAGAAGTCAATGGAATTGTATTAAAATAGCAAATCTACAACATTAAACATTCAATCAGGTACAGAACGCAATCAGTGCCATGCCACGTACAATTTATTTTCAGTTTACTCCGCTCAAAACTGTAAAGCACATGGATATGAAGCAGATGAATGACAAGTTCTTCATAGATATTATTTACAATATATTACGCAACATTACAGAGCAATTCTCTCAGTCACAAAATTAAACCGCTAAGATGACTGCAAATGAATAAAAAAAATATATATTAGAAAATTCTGGAAACCTAAATTATAATATTAGTACCTCTGTAACATGTGTAATTGTACATTGCAATGGATAAACATTTCTAAATGTGTTGTAGATTAAAAATATGTTCAACACGCAGGTGCAAGAAACTATTTACTGCAATCCTAGCTCAGTGAGACACCGAAAAGGGACTGATACAAACACAAATCAGAACACACAAATTGTTTCCACACACAAAACAGCACCAATTTCACACAAGGAATTTTCGTTTTGCGGCTGAAGGGTTAAGCAAACCCATAATCCAATTCCTGTTCCAGGTTTAAAAAAAAAATGTGAAATGACAGGCGTTTATAAGGCCGAGGAGACAAACCCAGCCGTCGTCCCAACCTTGGAGGTTTTATCGCCCCACCACGTGGGATAAATCATCGGGGAGGTATCGATTGATCTTTTAAAAGCTTCAATCTCATGTTAATGACCAGAGGGAAGCAGTGAAGGTGGAAGAACAAAACTTTGACAAGACAGAAAGCCACCGCTACCAAAAGCGCACTGCAGCCCAACGGCCATTTTTGAACTGTGCTTTTTCAATTTACCCACAATTCCGTAACTAGCACAGGAACAAACAAAAAAACCACGAGATACAGAAACAAAACATTCCCAGACTGGTCCATCATGCAGAGAGCGCACGTCCCATCATACAGACGTGGGGACAAGAGCACCATATCACAGCTGGCAGTGAGCTACATAACCACAGGAGCGGCTAGGCCATCAACATGTATAAAACATTTAATATGTTATTAATTACAACTTAATTCACTATCCATCTTTTTACGTTTTTGTGTCTGCACTCGAACACGTAACGCTTAGCTTTTCACGGTGTACATTTTCTGATCCTAAGTTTCCTTTGTAAGAGAGACCTATCTCAAAGGGCTCTCACATTATGCTTTAAAAAAAACATTGCAGACAGCTTGCTGTAATTACCATTGGGACACTTTGCATTCCAAAGGCTGCACGGTTGGTTGTTAAGACGTTACATAAAATAAACAATCTTCCGAAACGTGAATGTTGCCAAATCTTGCATAATTATTAACAACTGTACAGAACACTGCTGGTGTTATGAAATATTTGGAAGCTACGAACATCTGTACCATACTAGAAAAAAAGCCCCATCTACAAACGTGTACGGCCATATTTCCCATCCAAAGATACTCATTTCGTGAATGTATTATGCTGTTACTCTTCCGATTTGTTTTGTCCGTGGCAATTTAAGTGGTGCGTGTGATTTATCTGCAACTACAACTGGAAAAAACGTGCGTTCAGGCATTGACCACAGCACAGTTTGTTACTGTGGGCTTTTGCTGCTCCATGCACGCTTTTTATTTTTACAAAGCAATCTGCGTTTTTCAATTCATGACGCACACATTTAGCCGTGTGACGTGCTGTGTTTGTCAACACCGAATGAACACAGCGTCTGCTTACACTGTTTGAAACACCCAGCGTACTAGACGCGGAACCCTCCACATTTTTACGCTTGGGTAATGCGATTAAGCAATTCATACAATTTTAATTAATAATTATCTCTCATTGATTTTACAATTAAATCATTACTCACGGGCGGTGCACTTTAATTACAAGCAAAATGGGAATAGATTCGGCACAAAACAACGCCCTAAACGCAGCGGTTTTTATCCGAAGGTTAGTTCAAATTTACAGTAACTTTGACTTGAAATGAAAAAATACCCGCGTCATAACGAAACATGTTTGGGACACAAATGCGCAGGACGGGTTGGTTGGTGGTCCGATGACTCGCACAATTAACGGCACAACGCACCGAGAGGATATAAGCTGGAGGCGGCAGCAGCGTGATCACAGATAATGAAAGAGACGGCTGCATTTGATCATGAATCGCAGGAAAACCCAAGGGAAGAAAGGCAGAAAGGAATGCATATATGGGAGCTCAGCTGGCTCCAAGAGAGAGCTGCACAAGTGGACACACAGGGATACGCACAGCACGATACAGGGATACACTCGTACACACACTGCACACAAAAGCACAAACGCAGAAGAATTTGTCGAGACACAAAGACGGAAATGCAGGAAAAGACAACGATAATCAAACTGTGTGGCTCGTGATGCACTCATCGAATATTGTATGTTAGAACCAATGTTTTTAAAATCCTACACGTATGCAATGGGTTCGTGAGCTCCCTCCAGCCGCTAGAGGCCACGGCACACACCGCAATGCAAGAGCAAGCACAAAGAGAGTGAATCGTATTGTGACCGCGACTCACGATCACTCTTCTCAATGCAGGGCCGATGAACATTTACTCCTTTCCATTTTGCAGTCCCACTCCGCCAGCTTAATGAGTTTACACTGCTCACTGCTCTGCCTGTTACTTTCAAGGCATCGCTCATCGGAATCTGCTTTGTGCTGGAGGTAGGAAGTGGACAACCGTGCCATATCATTCACACACGCTTCCCGACAGGGCTGGCAATACCCACTGCCACATCCATTCAACTCCAACTACTCTCGTGACACACTGGCGATGTGTTTTTTTGGTATCTAACCCATGCCATGATTTTTAGTGTCCATTGTCTAGCCATGAAAATCTTTTTGGGCACTTTATTGGCTGGACCTATAGGCCTACGGGATCACTGGAATCAGCCAACACTGGCACGCTTGCCAGAGGAGTCCACTGATGACTCTCTGTTCGGTATGAAATACAACTTACATAAACTCAATGTGGATCAAACGCAGGCGATATCAATCTTGTGTTTCAAACGTGGAAATTGGGCAACTATAATGGGTAGTGTACTAATGTAGGTTTTCACGGCTCTATTTATGAGAAATGATTTCCATTGCCGTTCTTGTGGGGTGTTGGTGTTCCTTCTCTGCCCTTCACGATGTCTTGTGTCCAGTGTAGGAGGTGACAGAGAGAGCGCTCGACAGAACTATTTTGGAAAGAACAGCTACGGGAAGCACGCGCAATGAATACTGCCAAATGCCTTTGTGCCATAGTCCCTGAAACAATAACACTGCCACTAATACCAGCACGTTTAACGTTCACAAACAAAACACAGGAGCTGGAAACAATGAACGCCAGAAAAAATACAAGTCGACCTTCAAGTCACCTCTTTCATCTCTTCCATTTAGGGAATGCGAATTTCAGGATAAAAATGACAAGTTTAAAAAAAACATAAATCAATGAGGGCAAGGTGTGATATCTTCCCATCCAGTGACTTATGGGGTCAAGAAGATCAGGGTCCCTTTTGCTGTGTGCAAGGGGTGATCTTGTGGTTTTTGTGGCCAATGTTGGGAGCCACTGATAGGACCTCCATCAATCTGTGAACCATTGCTTCTGCCATACCACAGACATGACAACATACGCAGTGCTGTACACATTACACGCTACGCAGTATTCGCACGAGTGTATACATAAAATTCACCCTCCTAGAGCGGGGATTTGTGTGCTTGACCGAAAATTGTAAAGAGTTCAAATCCGGCTTGAGGGTTGGCATTGCCTATCATCCATCCTAGGTCGATAAAATGAGTACCACTTTACGGGAAGTCAACAGCGGTTGACCCATGGTTAGAATGGCCCCCATCATGAGAATGCGACATTTTCGCCACAGGCAAAGGGCCACCAATGGAGATAAGAGCTACTACACCGCCGCTCATTTGGCGCAGGAAGAAGGTTCGCCATTTTCACATGTGCACTAAAAATAATGTGAATGCAATTTATATCTGTTCATATAACGTATAAACGCTGCTCTCTAACCACACTGTGTCGCAAGATGTGGTACACGTTGATTAATTAAAGGCTTTTTTTACTTGTTTAAGAATACGTTACCATATTTTAGACCCTTTATTATGAGAGCAAATCACATCTATGGCGTTAATCTAAAGCATAGAGCTGTACACAGGATACAGTTGCAAATGAGGCTATATGCTGGTCTCTGGATATTTCATTTGGTCAATCAAATCAAACTTAACAACTCTATTTGAGTCTGGACATATTGCCGCAGCAAACACCGCTTGCGTGCACCGATTAGGCCTTTACCTTCCACAGCATGCCACGAAGCATTCTGGGGAAGCTTTACTTCAGGTTCAGATATAAATTGCCACGTACACGCAGGGCCAGGAAATGAACCCAAGTGGCTTAAATTGTACCAGAGGTCACCTAAGGGTCAAAATAAACTCAGGTCATCTTAAGGCAATGGTCACAAGAAATAATTGCTGCGGCAGGGTGATGCAGTGGTAACATCCACGCCTCACACAAACAAGGTTCTGCCCGAAGCGGTTTAATTCCCACCTCGGGCACCTCACTGTGTGGTGATTCGCGATTCTGTCCCCCTGCTGGGTGGGTTTCCTCCAGGTTCTCCGGTTTCGTCTCGTCATTAATTGGATGACGACAGTGACATTTGATAGAAGGTGTGTCTGCTTCGTGAATTGCATTCATTGTTACTCTACAAAGCAACCACAAGTGAAATAAAGAAAATAAAAGTGCGACCACTGCTCCACCTAATCGGGCACCTGTGATTGGCAACTTCCAATCAGTTCTCAGCAAAGGTCATGTGACTGGCTGAGACTGAGTGCTCTTCGTTTGAAAAACGGCAGTGTCAAGCCGGCACACACGTGGGATCTGGGTGGATAAAAACACATATCCTCTGATCCTCTCAGAGTATGTGACTGAATGAATATTATAATGACAAACACTGTGTAATAACAGATTCAACGACAAACTGTATATGTTGTGTGTGTGTGTGTGGAAATGTGTAGCGTAAGCTAAACATGTGCAGTTCAGCGATAATTATAATAAATGTCCAAAGCAGCGTTGCTATTTAAACCGCATTCTCCAAATCCAGTACTGCCAAGCAGGTAACCACAACAAACTATGTTTAAACTCTTTCTTTCTTGCAGAATACATCCCATAGCTCCAAGACATTGCTTCAGAACAACGTGCCGTCTATAGACCAATAATTTTTAATCAACTAAAATTGTTACATCGATTCTCAATAGCCGGCTATTCTTTGACCTTGAGGGGGATTTTTGAAGGAAATGAATCCACATCTCATGGGGGGGTCAAGATTCTCTGCATGGTTTCCACGGGTACCCGAGACTTGGGTGCCTTGAGCAAGAATAGATGGGAAGAAGTAAGATGTTGGGTTGACCTTGTCTCGACGCGATGTTTACTACGACAGAGGTAGCAGTGGAGTGGAGAGGGAGGGGATGTTACATAAAGTAGGTTTTGTTGTCAATGTTACTGCTGTGGGGACCAACAGTGTGTAGAACGATCAAATGATAAAAGCCTCTACACATTCTTTACCAACTGCCCTTTAAAAAATATACTATATAGTAAGTGACGGTTTGTGTAACGGTCATTCTTACTCAGCTGTGAATCGCAGGAATCCCCTCATCTAGAGCTTGCAAAATCATTGGGCATTGAATGCGGTGATAATAATCATGTCATGAAGAAGGCCCATTACCCAAAATGCCTGTTCGTGTTTGCCGTTTAGGGCAGCGTTCATAATAAATGGATCGCATTGATGGAAAATGGTGCGCAAACACAAATAACGCAGTCGAGCCACGTTATGTTGTTTACTCCAGAAATGTGGCTATGTTTCAGTAGCATCTCCTCAAATGCGTGGGCATTCTCTGGTATCTCAATATTTGAAACATAAACTGGACCATGTGGATTTAAAAATTGGACCAACATGCGAGCAAGGACCAAAATATAAGTCGAGATACTTTACGAGGCTTTGCTGGATACGCACGTAGATAATATAGATATTTCCACCAAGCGAAACACTCAAAACTTAAGATGCACAGAGTAAAAGGTAAGAAAAATGAAAATGCAAATCAATGATTTTCTTCTGACAGACCCCAAGTCAATATTTTCAATACGTTCAATTTTACACTGCACACTTTGCAATGTAACGATGGCCCTTTGATGAGCGCCAAGCGCACACGACTGATCAAAATTGTGCGCCGCGCAGCCGCCAGTGTAAATCGTACAATATTGACCTTGAAACTCTCTTGGCTATAGTTTGGTTTCAGCGTGCAGTCCATTTTTTGTGCTTTATATCTGCATAACCATACAAAGATCACCCGTTTAGCCTTAGCAGACTGTAAGGTCATGCGCCGTTAGCGAGCACTTGTAAAGGTCGACACGGCACATGGGGAGGTGGGTGACCAGCACCACGCCCAGGTCGCCTTCGTCTGCCTACCGTCAATGTTTACACACTGCACTAGGTACTCATTTGAGGCTGAGTCGACCTAGGGGATGCCCAGGACCGGTTTATAAAATCGTCACCGGTGTTTTCCGTGAGCGGGAATCGAACTCTGGTGGGGAGTGGTAGCTCAGTGGTTAGCGCACGGGGCTACAAACTTGGCGATCCCAGTGCATAATTATACGGCCGCAGTGACGCACACACTCACAGAGGATATTAAACGCACGCCGCTGTTCTCTTGTTATTTTATCCGTGTTACCTCGTTGTGTTTTTTTTGTTCTTCAAGACAAACAACCCACGTGTTTGTGAACCTCGCTCTAGGCATTTCTTGAGGCCTTTTTCAAAGCCACGGGGGCCCAATACAGCTACAGGTTTTGCTGATGGGCGAGAGGCATGAGACAGCCACGGCCTAATGGACAGCTTGACTGTTACCATGTCATCCGCACCACCCACCCACCCACGCCCGGCTCCCAAGGTGATTCCATCGGTTGACCCCGAGGGGGGGGGGGCGTCTCACCGCTGTCCATCTGCCAAACGTAGAGCGAGCCGTCGGAGCAGCACACGAGCAGAAGGTCGTCGGCGGCCCTCCAGCGCACGCAGCGCACAGGGAACGCGTGGCACGACGCCAGGAGCACGGGCCGCTGCTCGGCCAGGTTGAGCAGGGCCACCGAGTGGTCGGAGCCCACGGAGCACACGCAGCGCAGCACCGCCTCCTGGGAGATGCGCACGCAGCGAAGGTGAATCTTCCCCGCACCCCCACGCCCACGAGGTGCCGTCACCGAGCACGCATCAGAATTTCTCGCAAGAACTGCTCTGTCAGGATAGTCTGGGCACTTAACAATATATAGTATTCGAGAATAGTAGGAGACTTCGACTGGGTTCTATATTAATCTAACCTCTCCCTCGGGAAGGAGAGCGAGGAAACGCTCAACAGGACTATCCCGAAAGAACAGTTTTGGAAAGCAATTATCAAACATTGAGCCATCAACACCTACATCAGTGCATTAAACTAATTTGACAGTCTATTGGGCTTGATTAGTGGTGTTAGCATTTGTCCGTCTTCTCATCAGTGAAGGAAGGTGTTGATTTCAACCATGGTAAGTGAAACGTCGGAAAGATGAGGAACGCTTGACACTGCTATCCAAAAAGAGCCGCTCTGGAGAGCAATCTCATGCATCCAGCTGTGAAAACCCACATAAATAGACAATGGTGCCAGGGGGTGTGGTTAGCACCATACCTGCCCTCCTATGTTTCACCAGCGGTTGAGGTTTACACCACAAGAGCATGTACTCAGTTTAAGGCCAAAGCAACCTTAGAGAGGCCACTGGTTTAGATACTGGTCACGGATGTTGGCCGTGAGCCGAAATCGAACTCGGGTTTGCCAGGTTCATAGCTCGGTACGCACTACGCAACAGCTCTGAGCACACACACGGACACCTTTACAATGTAATCGCTTCTTTCTGGAAGACTCGTATCGATCCACTCCTTCTCCCGCCTATGCACAAGTAGGCCCTCTCTGCGTGGACACGATGCAACCAGCGCAGCCACGCCTGCCCGTAAATCCCACTCAGTAGGTTTCCCAGACTATTCTAATACCCATAAGCCCCTTTGTAATTCAACAATAATAGGCCCAGCAAGGTGCGCATGCACACACACAGACCTCTATGCAACGTAGCACCAGACTGGAACTGTCGCGTCGCGTGAATATCCCCGGTGTGGGTTCTTGCTGCCCATCACACGCTGGCGACGAACACGCTGGCATTGGCGGCCACTCATTCTCTCTCTCCAGGACAGGCAAACTGGGACTCCGAAGGCTCTCCATCTCAACAAACGAGGAACTTCATTCGGCCGCTCCGAACCCGAACAACAACCACGCGGTCAACCCCTTAGAGTTACTCATGGGCACACGAACCAACCCTCGCCCCCCAACGCGACTCTCTTTCCTTACTTCCGCACATCCCCTTATATCCCCTCAGACCCCCACTCCCGGTCCCGTTTGATGTCACCCGGTCACGCGATGTCACCCCACGTACTGTTGGACAATTAGCACTGACCCACGGCCCCGCGCAACTGACCCGGAGTAATCTGGCGAACGTTTCGAACGGACCCCAGCGTGAGCGCCACCGGGTACTCAGCCTGACGCGTCGCGAGTCTTGGCACCACACAACTGTCTTCTGTATAGACACAAACGTGCCTGTACACAAAGCCATATCATGTGAGAGGAGAGGGCAACCTCTGGAGCCTACTCCTGCACGCAGAGCACTACCAAATGCACCCTTACCCATGGAGTTAAAACGGAGGTCTTGAGCCTGGACTTAAACAGGGGCAAGGTGTTAACATCACGGACATCTGAGGGCACGGAGTTAGACTATGGGGGCAGTGACCTATTAATAGAGGTAAGCGCACAAACACAAAGTGATAAGGGCACGAAGCGTCTCAGCATGCACATCAGCTGGAAGCAAGGTCGTACCGAGGACGAGTGATGGAGTTTCAGGGAGAGAAGAGAGTTGTTATGATGGCAGAGCGAGCAGCAGCGATCAAAGCAGGAGGGATGGACATTCCTGGTAGGAGAGGTCAACCGTGCGAGAGTGAGGGTACGTTAGGATACTCAAGGGGACACGGTTGGAGAGGGAATGGAAGCGAAATGAGGAAGAAATGGATTTCTGGTAAAAATCTGAAGATGCGGAAGGAGAAACAGGAAACCAGGGTCACGGTGGGATGTGAGAGGCGATAGAGAGACGGCCAAACGCGCACCGTTACGATAGGGCCTCGGTAAAGGGCAGCGGCTGGCTCAGTGGCCTGAGGCGATGTTTCCAGCGCGGGAGCGAGGGCAAGCGGTGAACGTGTGTGAAACCAGGCCCAAAGGAAAAGAATGATAAAGAACAAATTGTAAATAAATTTAGGAAAAGAGGCAGAGAGTGGGAGAAAATGTAAACTTGTGCACAACTTGGAAGCTGACACAGTGGATGAAACGCTTAACTTACTTCTAAGCAGAGTCCACTGGATGAACTGGCTAAGTTTAACCCAAGGAGTCATCAAGAGAAAACGAGAAAAACAGGAAACCAATAAGTAGCAACAAACTACAAGGTACGAATAAAAAACAAGTGCTGCACATGAACCAGAAAGAATATATCATAAAGTCAAATCACTCTGAACAGGAACTTAACAACGTACATACAGCCAAATGTCAGGGTGCCTGCCACTTTAATAATGCTTTAAATAATGTTCATATTGACGTCAGTGCTTTTAACGGAGCTTGGAAATCAAGCTGAGTCTTACAGCAGGATTGTTTTTGTTGTTGTGCTGAAACTAACCTCAGTTTTATACACATATATACATAAATCGCACAGCAAGATGCAGGCAGCTCGCAGCACAGAGGCTGACAGAGCAAGCATGCGTAAAGATACCCATATAGTCCTACCTGACTGTTGGGGCTAGTGCTATTAGGGAGAACCTATAAAGGTCGGTACAGCACATGAAGGGATGGGCGATCAGCACCATGCATGGCTGCCTTCCCCTCGCCGCTCTGTGGTGTCCTCACTACACCTCCATAATGATGTAAGTCGCCCTGGATAAGGGTGTTTGCTAAATAATAATTAATAATAATAATAATGCCCAGCACCTTCGTTTTCCTGCACCAGGTCCTCATTTTAGGTTGAGTCGACCTGGAGGAGAGGCTCAGGACAAATTCACATATTCGTTGCCAATGTCGCTGTTGACGTAGCTCTGTGCAGCGCTTTGTGATCCTCGGGTGAAAAGCACTCTGGAAATGCAATTGTTATTATTATTGTCGGCTGTGAGTAAGAACCAAACTCACGTCGCCGGGTTCGTAGCAGAGCGTGCCAACCGCTGCACCACCGCGCCGCAGTGGTGTATATCCGACTGCGGCGCGGTGGCGCAGCGGTGAGCAGTGCCGCTGCTTCACAACAAGAAGGTCCTGTGGATTATTCGTGCTCTCCGCGTGGTTTTTCGCCGGCCGCTCTGCTTTCCTCCCAGAGTCCACAGACCTGGGGCCTCAGTTAATTGTCCTGCTTAAATTGCCCCCTCCCCAGCGCTGAGATGTTGTAACTTGCGTACCCCTCCCCGCTGGACAACTGTGAAATAGAGCCACGTAGCTTCAACGGGCTCCTTCCAGCTTGACTGAAGAACCAACCGAGCACGGCATGTGTGCGCATACACACACACACGTGCGCGCATACGTACGTGGCAGTTATCGGGCGGCAGCAGCAACTGAGTGACGGAGCCCGCGTGCGGGTGGAAGGCGAAGAGCAGCACCGGGCTCAGCACGTCCCAGAGGCGGACCGAGAAGTCGGCTCCGCCAGAGAGCAGCCACCGCGAGTCGTAGCGCGCCGCCGTCTCGTGAGGGTAGAGCAGGCAGCTCACGGCGCCACTGTGGCCCTGCAGCGAGTAGCGGCCTGGCAAGTCTACGGAGCGGGTCGGGCGAGGAAAACAAATGCAAGGAGCACTCCGTGAAAACGGGCGACTGCACCTGTTACTATGGTGGCCGCATTGGCTTTCCATTTATCAGCGACTTCAAATAGAAATTCTGCTATTGACTTTCGGAGCATTAAATGGCCGTTCACCAGCTTACTTCAAAGAGATGACGAAACCATATGCTCTCCAACACCTCACTCGCCCGCTGGATTAAAATTGCATATTTCTTTTCATGTTGTCCTGATTAGGAAATCATTATTTCGGTAGCTACTCCAAAACCGTATGATGTGTCATCATTGTAAAGAAAATACCTGGGAATATTATTATATTTCAATAGATTTTTGCCTACAGAGAAATCACCGTGAATGCACCTGCTTTCATCATATCTCTGAGACCAGGCAAGGCTGACCCAGGATAGCTCTGGGATGGGTAGCCACGAGGAGCTTGCCAGCTGTTCTAGGTGTCGGGCTATGTAGGGGCCAGAAGATGGCAGGGCTGAGCATCAACCCATTCTACGTCAGGTGGGGTTTTTCCTGCTTCTCTGACTTTATTTCACGTGAAGCCAGGCTCATTAATGGTGTTGGCCAAACATCCCAAGGCAAACTCTTCCATCTCAGCGAAACTTTCTCAGGGTAAATAATTGGCAGCGTATTACAGAAGCCTTTTGGTATTTCATTCCAGACCTGTTTCCTGTATTGTTTTGTGTAAGACCTCTCTTTTGGAAGTTATTATTATTGTTATTTAGCAAATGCCCTTATCCACGGCGACTTACAACATTATAGAGGTGTGAGGAAAACACATAGAGGCGAGAGGAAGACAGCCCTCTTAAATGTCATTACGAATTGTTGCCTTATTCACAGAGAAGATTTTCGGTAAAAGTTAGAAAACGGCTATGGCACCAAACCAACATCATATTACTGTGGGTACCACGAAGAAATGTTGTGGTTTTTTGCTATTGATGATGAAGTGAAAAAATTGCATTTGAATTTCACGTCAGGTACATTACAATAAATGCCACTTAAAATCCCCAAAACCTGAGTCTCAAAACTCTTGTCCAGCAGGTAACTGCTTCGGATGTTTGTCCCACACCAATTTCAGGAATATTCTTGCATGCGTAAGGAAAACGGACATCTCGAAGAAAACCCACAGTGAGAAACTAAGACTCAAAGGTCAGCACAAATGGGTTCATGAACCCAGTTGCTGTACTGCCATTTCCCGGCCCAGTCAAAACCCCATTGCGTATTGATCGAACCACCACATTCACTGCTGTCATGAACAATGTGACGTTTTTTTTTCCCCCACGGATCCATACCTGCTCCAATATCTCGGGCACCCTTTAGGAAATGCGTGAGGGCTACTGCAGCGGCGGGATAAACGATGATTCGGCCGTTGGAGTACCCGCACGCCAGCAGGCCGTGCCGCGCCGCGTACACCAGGGCCGTGCGCTCGGCAGGCTCCGCCGTCGACGGCGGCCGCGGCGTCTCCTCGGCGGGCGCGCTCGCCTCGAACGCCTCGCGCAGGCTGCCCGACGAGCTCGGCGACAGCCCTGCGCGCCGCCGCGGGCGGACCGCGCGCGAGGCGTCGCCGGGACCCAGAGACAAAAGACGCGGGGAGGCGGCGCGGGCCGGCCGGAGCAACGAGAGGGCAGCAACATTACACATCGCACGCGACATCGCACGTCGCACGCGACATCGCACGTCGCACGCGACATCGCACGTCGCACGCGACATCGCACGTCGCACGCGACATCGCACGTCGCACGCAGGGTCACGAGACAAGAGAGTCACAGTCGAGGCCGCGACATGAAAGCGAAACAAGGCGAACGGTGACCAAAAAATACATTTCGTGAAGCAGCCGCGGGTGTGTGAATGTTAAGAAGGGCAACAACCTTTCTGCACATCAATAAACATGGTTCCTGCAATAGGCGGTCGGGATGCAGCTAGGGGCAAGTCTTGCCACAAAGTTAAACGTGTAACGGCATCTTTAGTTTTCACGTCATGTGGTCTAATGTGAACACAAAAAAACAATCCTAAATGCTTCATTGTAAATATAATCAGGCAGTAGGCCGTGTTTTAGTCACACAGCATTGTGTGCATGAGCACACATCCCTTTCAAAGTAAAGATAAAAGTTTTATCTTTAAGACGATGTTACTGGTGAGTGTCTGTCTACTGCTGGATTAAGGCCTCTACACACACGACGGCCATCGCCCACACTCCCCTGCTGCGATTACATAACGCGCTAGTAAATAGCAAGAAGCTAAACGCTAAGTATAGAACGTTCACCTCCAGGAGTTTTCCGAGGAGGAGACACGTTCTCGAGCAACAGAATGTGTATAATATTCAGGTGGATGTATGCAAGAAACGTCTTCATCGTGCGTTCACTGCCACTGTTTACTCGAAGGTCAAGTGTTTTGATTTTCAAGCAGCACAAATTGTGGGAAACTGTGCCCAATGTCAGTGTTGACAATGAAACGGAAGACTAATGTGCAGGAGAAAATGAACAACAGATGTACAATGGCTGGACCACAATAGTTTGCCATAGCTCATAATAATATTTGGTTGCTCCATCCCGCATCTCACGATGATCAACATTTCGTTGGTCCATCTCACGTCTCATGATGACGAGAAAGACACGGGCACTGCTGCATCATGAGACCTTGCGGGAGTACGAAAACGCTGCATGGCGTTCATCTGGCAGTGGATAGATCTTGGTCCATCACGATGATGATGATGAGAGCGACCGCCAACTGGTACGACGCAAGGAGGAAACTGATTTATGGCACAATGCAATATGGGAAGGAGGTTACAGAGTTTGAGAGGGTCACCAGGTGCGATATTTCACAAATAATGCATTGCACTGTGAAGCTGCAGCAGCAAAAGAGAAGGCGACAGCCTGGGGCAATCCATCCAGCAGTGGAATAAGTTGGCAGAGTGGCGCAGCGGTAACATCAGTGCTTCCCAGAAAGAATGTCCTGCCCGAGGCAGTTCGATTTCGCCCCCTTGGTCATCTTTCTGGGTGGAGGTCGTGTGTTCTCCCCCAATCCTGTGTAGGTTTTCTCCGGGTTTTCCGGTGTTGTCCCACAACTAAAAAAAATAAACTCATTAATTAACTGACCGATACCATCGTAAGATGTAAAGAAACAGTGTCTGGAGCATTGGTGCTGGCAGAGCCTGTGGCTGCCTTCCCTGCACCTCTACCATTTCCCACCGTGCCCTACAACCCCTGAGTGAAAGGCGCTACCACATAAACATAATTAATTATTGTTATTATTATTCCTGGGCGGCACGGTGGCCCAGTGGGTAGCGCTGTCGCCTCCTCACAGCAAGAAGGTCTCGGGTTCGAATCTCAGCTCGGGTGCCTTTCTGCGTGGAGTTTGCGAGTTCTCTCCGTGTCTGCGTGGGTTTTCGTCGGGTACTCCGTTTTCCTCCCACAGTCCAAAAAACATGCTGCCGCATAGGTTAATTGGCTCGCAGACTAAACTGCCCTCAGATGGACTGGCGTCCCATCGTGGGTATATCCCTGCCTTGCGCCCTGTGTCTGCCGGGACAGGCTCCGGCCCACCGCGACCCTGTACAGGATTAAGAAGCGGTTTCTGACAATGAGATGAGACGATCATCGTAAAAGGCGAGAGCGACGACGACGACGACGACCGCTCGCAGCGCGCGAGGTGTCCCGTGGCGAGCGCGCCGGGCTGTGAAGCGCTCACTCTGCACGGAGCCGTCGTGCCGGCGCACGAGCACGTCCGGGATGAGCCACGCGTCCACGCGGCCCGCCGAGTCTCCGCGCAGCAGAAGCTTGTGGAAGGGCTCCGTGCGCGCCTCCGCATAGCGCAGCACCGATACGAACGTCGGCGGGTCCTGCGCGGCGGGGGCGGCGGCGGCGACGTTTGTTGGGGAAGGCAGCGAACGCGGGTTGCGAAGAAAGCGTTTGTAATCTTCGATTCGAATCCCCGGCTAATGCCCCCGGATTACACTGTGCTTACAAATGCTGCCGCTAACTGCACTGTATACGTATCCGCGATACAGCACTTGACAATGCAGGATTATTTTTACTCATCCAGCTCGTCCTAGCCTCGTTATTTTGGGGAAATCTACATGCATAAATTGTTTCGTGGATAACACAACACAGGAAATCACCTTTTTAACTGCATCACAAAGCTTAGCCTGAATATTTTGAAATGTTACATCTGAGATAAACCCAAGAAGGAGTTGAAATCATCTCGTGTCCTGCAGCCACTCTGGAAGTCATGGTCTCATCTCATCTCATTATCTGAAACCGCTTAATCCTATATAGGGTCACGGTGAGCCAGAGCCTATCCCGGAAACACAGGGCGTAAGGCAGGAATACACCCGACGACGGGACGCCGGTCCATCGCCGGGTCATGGTTTCTACTGGAATTGGATTGCAAGGAAGTGCAAAAAGCGGACGATTTTTTGCGACTCAATAAAAACACACGCAAGCAAATGCACGGGTACGCACACCAGCACAAACATCACAAGCAACATCTGTTTCAACACAAAACACATCGATCTTCAGAAACAAAATAGATGCGCAGACAATGTATCTCCTTCACATGACCATCTCCCTGCATAAAACATGAAAGTATTTTTTACACAAGCCTTTTCGGAGCGAGGAATTTTTGCCAGCATTGTTTGGGTACAGACTCCGAACCGATGTCGACGCAGTGTCTTATCAGCAGTCACGCTTGATGGATTCAATGCTGATGGACTGCCAGACGTGAAAAGCAAGGACCTCGAAGATACGTTGCAGTCACAACACAGAATTCTGCAATATATAACAAAATAATAGAGAAGCTTGCCACCCCATCAAACCACTCGCATCCAAAGCGCCCACTTACTGCAGACGCAAGGTAAGGGCCGGCCGCGGCTGGGCTAGACCCACCGTCAAATCATCCACTCCGAGCAAAGCACGTCTCCCATCCCCTTACATTAAAAATACCCAGCGCCCGAACAAATTACAGCAGCGCGACAGCCAAGCACAAAGCATCCTAGCATCGCGGCTTAAAGAGCGAGCAGGCTGGCGTACACGTATGACGACAGCGGTTCTATAAGACCTCTGCTGAGCCACGACAGGAAGTGCAGCGATGGCTTTTGTTTTTTTTTCATGCTCCAGAGCCCAGCTATTGAACTGCACGCTGGGTACCAGCTGGGTGTAAGTATTAGAAGAAAATGTGAATAAAGGCAACATCCCAGCACTTAATTTGCCATGACCGAGAGATAGAGGCACCCAAGCGCACATACTGCCTTACTTTTTGTTTCTTTCGCATCAGTTGCTTCGGGACTTAAATCAGTATTTCTGCCGTATATTAGACTTGAATTTAGGAGATATATATATATATATATTTTGGCCGTGATTATTTTTTTTTGTCTTCTCTCCCTTTCCCCGTCCCTGCCGCCATTTGCCAGTGCACCCACACCAGTGTAGTTGGGCCGCGTGTGCACCGAAAATGTGTTTTCAATGCGTCCGTGCATTTACACCGGGAGCTTGTGAAATATAAAATGGCTTTTACGTGAATCCGCCCAGGGGCGACCGAGGCGAGGCCCAGGCGCGGCTCAGGTTATCACCTCCGGCGTTGGCTGCGAGCGGGAATCGAACTCGGGTCACCGGGTTTATAGCAGAACGCGCTCGGTGCTGCACCGCCGCTGCCCGCGCATCGACTCAGCCTCAAATGAGTATATGGGGTTGTGCATAAACACTGTCACTGAGAAGACAAAGGCGGTTCGGCGTGGTGCTGGCCACCCACTACATTGTATACCATGCCAGCCTTTAGAGGTGTTCACTAACATCACTTGCCCCAAAAGTCTAGTCAGGTTATATGGGGGATCTTTCTCCTTCACGAACAGGTTACAGATGACACTCAAAGCACAGTTTATATTACACAGAACGACCTTCAGGATAACCAATGAGACATCACTAATGAACTGTTGTCTACGACCACATTTCCCAGAATGAGCCCAAGCGAGCCTCTATAGTAGTTTAAGATGGGACCACAGTGCACAAAGGACCGGTGTAGTAGCATCAGAGGCCAGCGCAGGAAAATCCATTGTTGTCGGGCGCTCTATCCAACGTCACCAACCCACACGGACTAGTGTGGTGCAATATGGCCAGAATACATCTGCAGCCTGTGGTGTAGGAAGACCCTGATTCCACTGTGGATTGACAGTGTGATGCAATATGGTCAAAAAACGCTTACAGTCTGTGGTGTGGGGAGACCCTGATTCAGCAGTGGATTGACGAACCGTCTGTGCACACGTATCCATACACGCTTCTCAAAACGCTTCACTCGCAACACAGATGCCTCCATGAAACATGTGTCCATGGTCAGAGCTACATTTCAGCAGGTGGATGTAGCGTTTGCAAACAAGTTGTTTTAAAAGCTGCTCTGCACTCGAGCACCACTCTAAGTGCACGTTGCTAGAATTGACTTCTAATCAAGGTTACCGAGCACAAAAATGTAGGAAAACTGCACAACAAAAGGGCTGAGCAGCATGCCCCGCTGCTAGAATGCATTCTGATCAAGGCTACAGAGGATAGAAGAGAACTGCACGACAATCGGCCAGACAGCATGGAAACGTCCGTTCAAGGCTGAAGCAACCGTGTGTCGCTGGGCTTCGCACAACCGTCACACATTTTCCTCTTTTTGAAGTGCTCGTCATAGCGTTGGCCGGTGCCGAGATTTACCGACAGTCAAGTAACCAGCACTTGCTGTGCCATTTCTACGAGGTTTAAATGCCACAGTAGTCACCAATGTTCACGACAGTGGAAACGGTAGAAAAAACACATGAATAACGAAGGAATGTACTGATGTAGGTGCGAGGTGAAACATCGTGAATGAGAGGGGGCGCTCGACATGGCTATCCCGAAAGAACAGCTTTGGAAAGCAATTCTCATTCTAATAAAGGAATGGCAACCAAGCAACAAAACACATCCGAGATGACATCTACCAAGGAGATGGAGCAACGAAATCAGCTCGCATTGCGGTTGCTTTGTTGAGTGATTACACCAGAAAACTGTAAGATGCAGTGTCTGGCGGGTTGGCGCCGGCTGTCTGCGTGGCTGCCTCCCCTTCACCTCCCTTTCCCCCACAGGCCCTCGAGACCTCTGGGTAATAAGACGTTAGCAGCGGACTGATCAGGGTTCGCGATGATAAATAATACAGGAACACGTGAACTTGTTCGCATCAACTCACCGAGGGGGCCAGTGTGGTCGACGCCACGGTGCCCTCGAGAGCAGAGCGAGGCAAGCCCAGCGGCCCCTCAGCCAACGTAAACCAACGACAGGCGTCGAACTAGGAGGCGACGGTGGATCTTCGAGCGTCACCACGCAAGGCGAATTCGACAAAAAATATCGCTGACTTTGTCCGGCTTCACATGGCCAGGATGAGGCAAGGCGCTCACATTACTCAACACAATGGCCGACACGTGGCAGATGCCTGCCTCGAGAAGGTGTTGTGGGAACTGATCTCAAACAACATTCACCAAGAACGAAGGAAAACTGAAGACACAAGATTTTAACGCCTTATAATAATAATAATTACATTTCTTAAAACAGTCTGAGCATTTCCGTGTGAAGTGATGTTTAGATTCACTGACAGCCCTGAGGTAATGGTGGAAATTCCACATTCCTATAGCAGGAGCCAGTTCCATTTTGTCCATAAGACTCTTAGCACCTAGCACAGTGGTATAGTCCCTCTAAACGGTAACTGGCCTGCTCTCCAACGCTGCCCAGACATCGTGGAAGAGTTGGTAGAGCTCACACTTTCCCTCGCCACACACGACCCTCCTATTCACCGTATACTGCTGGCTCGACAGTGAGGAGGCGGTTGGGATTTTGGAATCTCGGCCGGGAGATCCAACCGGTGATTTCTGGGTCCCTAGTTGTGCGCTAACCTTTCCAGCACAGTCGCAGAGCTGTGACCGTGTTTTCTAATTTTTAAAATCCTTCGATAAGGGGAACAACTGCAGCTCATCAGCTGCTGCGGTGAGAACAGGATTAGGGGACGAGACGACGTTGTAATCCGTGTTCAACGCGATGCTGCACCGTGTGACGTGAAAACCGTGATACCCGAGTTTTCAAACATATTTATCTCCTTCAGATTTCATGCCTTTGACAGCAACTTTGTGCCTCGAACTGTAACAAAAGTGTAGCTTTGAACCGCACGTAACACTGCTGTCCTCACCTCATCTTTGTGTATTATTTACAGGGTATATATACACACAAACACACACACAGCAATTTTACGGCGATCCAAGCCAAGCACAATAAATCTGTGCATTGTATTCAAAACAGCGGATTTTGTGTGAAACCACATTCTTAAGACTTGAACAATAATATCGTTACCTACAAATGTGCGACTGAAACGAAACGACACCGATGCTAAATGTTAATATGCTTTAGGAGATAAACTGTAACGGACATTGCACACACAAACGGGCGCGCGCACACACACACCATTATGTTTCCAAACGGCTGTCACGGCTTGTCTCCTCAATCCACATTTTCGGCTCATCTTGACCTATACGCTTGCTCTCTTAACCCCAAAAGATATGGCAAATGGATTTTTTCATCATTTTTTGAGAAAAGTATTATTATTTTTACCATCGGGAAGAAAACAGAACTTCCCTACACAAGGAATGAGTCGATTAGAGAATTCTAATTCCCTTCCTACAGTAAGTGGGATATGTGTTTTTCCGCCCTTCATTGTAAATACACGTGTGGCTGATGTCTCCAAAACAATTAGCCACATGTGCGAGTGAAAACGTATAAAGGCCAGGGCTGGTCAACCATTGCCTGCAAATGCGCGCATACATACACACCCCGATGCTAATCGGTGTGCCATGATGATATCAGCGTGCGATCACTTTTTGCCTGCTCATTGCAGCCGGATGGGATCTCGGTTCGGTAAGGAGTCTCCTTGTTAAAGACAACAACTTGTTCAGTGAACCTTTGCACTCGCCACAGGAACGTGGCATTTCCATCGGAAGCTTCGGAGCAGCGACGGAGATAAGTGTCCAGAATGCATCACATAACGGAGGCAACATTTTAGTGATTGAAATTATAAGCATCCGTTTATTTCGTTAATTTTAAAGCTGGTGTCGTGCAAACAATGAGGGTTACAAGCTGTGGCAGGTTTTCCATTGATGCTCATGCAGGGATCCTGCATTGTGATAATAATAATAATAATTGTCAAATTTCATTTAAATAGTACTTCCATGGTTTCTGTTTGTTTTGTGTGTGTATATAATACACATGGAAATAATATGCTGAAGTATACTTTAATTATCCTTCTATGTAAAAAAATAAACACACTTTGTGCTAAAAAAAAATGTGCAAGCATTTTCCCCCATATAAACAAAATGCACCTTGTTGCCTTTCATGTACACCTTGTCGTACAAAATAGGATACAAAAGGGGAATCCTTATAGCAGATCAAAAAAAAAAGCAAGGGGCTGGGAAAAGCTCTCTCAACTGACACCCTTAGCCTGGGCGGCATGTCAACGGCAAGTCATTGGTAAGTCAAAAAGAATCGGCGGCTCTCTGGGGACGGCAGTCATTGCTTTGAAGAGGGTGCTTGGGACAGGGCCCAGAGGCGGCCCGGCGTTTCCAGGGTCCTCTCCACGCGCGCCCGCCCCCGTCTTCTTTCCCAACGCGGGGCCGCGCATGGCTTATGGGCCAGATGGAGCAGGTGGCCGGGAGGACTCGGCGTGTCCTGTCTGCCCTTCGCTGATCAAAGCGCGGAGAGTGCGGCAGCGTTCGTTCTACCAACTTTTGAAACGTGTCCTCCTCTCGCCCAGGGTGTGTACACACAGACATTAAAATGTGGCAGCAGCGTTCACAGGACTGTTTTGTCTTTAATGTGGGGCATCTATAGGCAGGACCCCCAGACATCGTATGAGAAGTATTCAGGAAAACTCTACACACACACATATATACACTACACACGCTGTTGGATAAACCGTCTACAGATCTCTTTTCAGCGCTCTGTTGGAGACATCTTTTTTGTAAAACGTGTGCACTGTCACCACTTTTTGTTTCAAGCAAATAAAGCTTTGCCTGCCTTGTCCACGTGTTCTTCAGTAGGAAATATTCATATTTCATTTACGTCACATGCCAGCTATATATACTCTATAATGTGTGTACATTGTGGCAATTTGGTTCGCTACTTTATTCAGCATAAATAAAATAACAATATGCACAATTTTAAATAACATTGCATGTTGCCACAGTCAAGAATGAGAAATTACGTTACATCTTAAATACACAAGACAGTTTACCAACAAATAGGAAACCACATCTAATCCTGCCTTCTTATAATACTGTATAACATTGTACAATACAGCAGTATACGGTTAACCAATCAAATACTGCTGATCGCTCACGGTGAAAGTGAATCTATCTCGTTATCCCACGATGAAACAGATTTCAACCCAGGAGGCCCATTTGTTTACAAAGTACAGAACAATTTTACTTTTGCGCTAACAGCACACTAACCGGTTCATTTTTTTAATATATTATCTTTCCTGGATTGCACTTGTTATTTAGAACCACATACGGAGACACCATTCACATTTTCACAACAATTACTTGAATGTGCTCATGCACCCCTGAGGATGCCTCCAATGTGGGAGGCGAAACGTCGTGCAGAGGAGGAGTGCTAGAAACAGCTATGCCGAGAGAGTAGCTTTTGGAGGCAATCATAACGCTATGGGTACCTTTTTGCCAGTATACATAATAAGTGGAACAGATCTGAAACTGACTGCAATTATGCATGTGTTAAGATCCCAAACACCAAAATAGACACATTTCACAATGTGTCTAGTTTGCAAAAGCCACACATACTAGTGGCAAAAGATGCAAACAGGAAGCTTTGATAACCTATGCATTGTCCTTCAAACTGACCGGTCTCCACCAGACAGTGGCTTCCTTTTGAGCCTGATTGTCAGTGTCAGCCGATGCCAAAAGGCAGTCAGTTCAGGACAATGCAATTATGCAGGTGTTAAGATCTTAACACCATTAATTGCCAGAAACGGTAAAACCTGTTCCACTTATATATGTATACTGGCAAAAAAGTATCCATAGCGTTAACAGCTCCACCTAAGCTATTAAGCATTGATACTGCATTGCGGGTGTTAAGATCTTAACACCATAATTGCCAGAAACGGTAAAACCTGTTCCACTTATGCAATCATAATGATTTGAATGTCCATAGATTCCTACACCGAACTGTTAAGTAGCATCCGGTAACATACCACGAGGGTCTGGGTTCATCACGAGCACACATTTCATTCTCCAGAATGACCCGGAGCATCGTTGTGGGAATCTGAAACTGACTGCGTGGCTCTGGAAGAAACCAGAGGCCCGTGAATCATACCAGAGTCTGTATATATAGATAGCTAAATATATATAGATAGTTGTTTAAAATTATCGATAGATGAGTATATTTCTCTATCACTCCATTTCTAGATGAAGACCACCCCCACCCCCACACTCTGTGGGTCATGAGATGTGTTCGACTATACTTCACCACACTGGTCATTGTTGGTTGGTTGATGCTGAATTCTTAACATCCTCTCGTCACTATGTATAGGATGTCAACACTCTACTGTGGTGCTGCAGGACCTTTAATAGCGATCTGATAATAACTACAATAAATAGCAAACTGTGCTAATTTTCCACAAAAATTATCAGGCAGCTGTAATAATAAAGCAATGTCTTCTGTGTGAAGCAGATCTGTGAGAAATATACGTCTTCCTTGTTATGGAAGAATCTACCATTCAATAAAGATTTACGGTTTAAATTCATACAGAACATGGCCCCATTACCTGTTCAGCCATGGTTGTCAGCTGATGTCCTAAGAAATTCCCCTGAGCAGCAAGACTCTGCTCGTGCCACTTAGCAACAACCCACGTTCAAAATCATACTGTCACAAACACTGGCCATTATGTATGACAGACATCCACTTGCGAAAAGTTCCAAACCATTGTCAGTGGGATTACGTGGATGAAGTATCCCACACCTCAGGTACTGGTTATATTACGGATGTGAAATGGACTTATTCTTCCGACTATTGAACATATGTGTGTTTGTTTAACTCAGCCATCTGTGTTTCTTGTGGCTGCTGCTTGTATTTACTCTCGCCGAGAAGAGCTGTAGACACGATCTTGCCTCCGGCGGTTGCGTAGGTTTGAACATGAAATTTTAAAAACGTATCTGTGCTGCGGTGGCCACGAATGAATGTGCATCTGCTGGGGGGACACGTGCAGGGCCTCTCAACCTCCTGCTGATGCCTGCGTGTCGTGGGCCCACCTCCATACCCCTCCTAGATCAGATATCTGCTGACGAGACCATGCATGGAGATTGATGCCAGGTAAAGCAATATTAGCCAGAGAATCAGTCCATTAACTGAAGATGCGCTTTGTCTGGAGTAATTCCAGTTTGCTGTTCCACTGGAGCCTTGTCAACACTGTTTCAGTCATAAGAATTGTCCGACCATACTTCACCGTGCTGGTCACTGCGTATTGCAGAAGTGTGGACCTAGGTCTGGTTCAGCTATCCCTAACGATGTTATAGATGACTGGCGACCAAACCGCGTTAGGTTGGTTCGGTGTGACAAACGCGCATCATTCACGCACACGGGATACACCAGCCTAGTGTGGCCAAGCAACATGCTTGGCCACACTAGGCTGACGCATGCGATGCCACCGTCTGCTGAGAGCAATGCACACACCGCACAAGTTAATAACCAAAGCCAGAGATTACCGAGAGGAGCATCGTGACAGGTTAAGATGCCTTTTGCCACGGACTGTTCTGCAGAATCAGTCTCTGG
>JAZEWT010000015.1:21120141-21146986 GCA_036362905.1 Mordacia mordax
CCCCCTGTATACCATTGTCATTCCATAATTCCAAATATGAATAATGCTTGTAATTCATAATAATAATAAAACATATATATAACTGTCCTTAAATACTTGTGGGTTTCCAAATCTCCCTCAAAACAGAATTAAATCACTTCTTTCTGTGAGGTGGCAACGATAAGCACTGCACCACCGTACCGGCCGGACACAATCATCATTATCAATAATCGCTAAATCCTGTACAGATTCGCGGGGGGTTGGAGTCTATCCCGGCAGACAGAGGGCGCTAAGCAGGGCTATGTCGAGGACGTGATGCCAGTACATCGCAGGGCACACTTCTTAGGGCTCTTTACTCAACAGGCCAATTAAGCTGGAGAGCAGCGTGTCTTTGGACGGTGGGAGGAAACCGGAGTACCCGGTGAAAACCCACGCGAGCACGGTGAGAACCCGCAAACTCTACACAGAACGGCAATCATGTCAATCCAATCTCTATGTCTTATGTCGTTCTTATGTCGTCGTTGTTGCTGACGAGCCGATCTCTCCACAGCTCTGTGCAGCGCTTTATGACCCTCGGGTGAGAAGCGCTCTCGAAGTGCATTTATGATTATTTGCAGAGCTTAACTACGGTAAGAGACATCCCAAACACTCCAGCAGAGGGGGCTATTGGTCCAGAATATCGAACAGTTCATGATGTCCTTCGAGAAGCTTATTATTAATCCAGAGTCACATGTTGTGCTTCCTCCTGGCATTGAATCGCGAACGCAGCGACTGCTGTGTGGAGTTTGAATGTTCTCCCCGTGCACACGTGGGATTTTACCGGGCACTCCGATTAACTCAGTTAATTTGTCATTATTTTGCCTACCCAGTAAACTGCCCCAAAAAATGTGTCCTTCGATGTACTGGCGTCACATCCTGGGTATTCCCCCACCTTGCACCCTCTGTCGGCCAGGATAGGCTCCGGCTCACCGTGACCCTGTATAGGATTATTAAGCAGGTATTGATAATCAATGATGTCATCCTCATTATCGAGGGATGATTCCCATGACAGAGGATTCACATCTTTCACAAGACCTAGCATCTCTCCAGAGTTCCATCCAGCTCTCTGTCTCGTTGCCCCACCAATTTATCTATTTCCTCACTCTTCCCCTTCTCCTGCTTTACATTTCCTCACAGAATGATCTTTGTCACATCTCTACTCGCGACCCTTTTGGGATCTGTCTTGCATGTGCCACTCTTCATTCTAATCCAACTTGCCAGTTCGTGATCCTGGTGCGGCAGATGCGTATGTGGTGGTAACATCTGCACCTCACAGAAAGAAAGTCCCACCTGAGACAGTTCGATTGAGACCTTGGTGCCTTGCTGTGCAGCGTTTGTGTGATTCCCCCCTGTTCTGAGTGGATTCCCTCTGTATTTTCCGGTTTCCTTCCACACCTAAAAAAACACTCTATAATTAATAACAACAACAATTGCATTTCTATAACGCCTTAATTGGCCGATAACATCAAAATGTATAGGATTGCAGTGTCTGGCTGATTGGCGTCGGCTGACTGCGTGGCTGACTTCTCTCTCCCTTTGCAGTGTCCTCTTGCCTCTGAGTCACTTCACGTGAACATCTTCGACACTAAACGAATACTGTGCGTTATTATAAACTCGAGTCTGGTGATCTGCAGCCATTCTCTCTCTGAGCGCATGAGCGCGGATGCTCAATCGAGGCATGCGTGTCTGACACCACATCACGGACGCATTTTCAGCTCATACGTTCGCAGTGTTCACGGTTCACTTCTACTGCACATGGAAAACTCTGGGCAACTTCACGCTCGCACTGCTATGTCCAGTTTCAATTTTGTTCCCACCACTCTGACCTTTTACACAGCAGTTTGGGCCTGGCTAATGGATTTCTGCAGCCCAGAACAATGGCAGAGCGATTGATGCCGTGTCTAAATTCAGTGTTATCGCGAGATACTGCGGCACGCATGACAGGGCTACATCACGCGCGCTACGAGTTAAGAATTACATGACACTGCTCCTTAGATGCAAATGAATGTCCACAGCTGATGACACGACCAACAAATTCCGCCACAACAAGCTTAGAGCGGTAAGCAACCGGGACAACCTTTCATTGTGCAGCGACCGAAGGGAGTTTGAGAAGAACGATATAATGATCACACCAAACAGATTACCTGACTCCTGCGCCAGCCAGGTTTTGCCAGGGGGCTGGACAGAGCTTAATCCACTCATTTGAAATTCTGAGTCAGGTTAAAGAATGTTGGTACAATATGTAACACCAGAGGTGATGAAGCGATGGGCATCGCAGCCTCTCCTTATGTTCACGGTGGATGGGAGCAGGAGCCGAACGAGAGGAACAAGCGGATCGCACGTTGTAACTCATTCCGTGTTGGGTGTAACTTTTGGTTAACATTTACCCAACATTGTACCGCGCCCACCCTCATTTTCCTACCTCTGCCAAATCCCGTTAGACAATGGCTGCGGAGTGCCTCCACCTTCTTGTGCAGTCAACCCTCTGTTTCCCTGAACTATATGGGTAAACGGACATTTGTGGGTTGCAGTGTGGAAGGGAAGCCTCTGCCTAATGTGATTCCCACAGGCCGACTCTGCAGCAGTGAGCACCGGTGGCAAAACTGCACTGATGAGCCCTGATAAGACCGGAGCCGGGTTACGGTTGCATCGGTTTCACCAATGCCTCTCGGTTGCTCGCATCGATTCCACTCGAGTTTGTGACCGAGCACACGAGGACCACCGTGCAACTGTCGACAGATTTCCTCACAATGCGCAAAGACTCTGCGTGCGCCGCGTCTGCGTGGAACTTGAAACGCTTAACGATCTTGCCCTGTGCTGTCCGAGATGAGATTTTGTTACCTTCAGCCAATTCCAAGACAATTAAAGAACTCGGATTACACAACCTTGCACGTCAAATCATTGGCCCTTTCGGTTTGTAGGACCTCCAGCGACAGGGAGGGGTCATTGTGGATAATATACACAGACACATTAAGTCTTTGGCCTATAAATCACTGCACCCATTGCAAACATGACAATGTATGTTAATCGATGAATTAATCCTTCACTTCATCTCTATTTCATAGCAAACAAGGATAACCAATGACGATCTTGAGAAAATCTAGTCATCAACCCTCCCAGTCCACACTTACTTTTGAATGTGTTTCCCTTAGCGCAACAATTGCCGATTTGACACCTGCTCTGTAACCTGTTTAGCGCCACCACTCTGCACGTGGCTCTGTCGCCAGCGTTCTTCACCCACTGAGCTTGTGCCAGTCCGGTGTCACCCCGGGGACTCGAGGGAGGTGCGACCAGATTCACAAACAATGCTTCGCGTGACGAACCCGCTTTCGTCGCAGCTCACAACGTAGGGGTGCTCACGCAGCGAGTTGGCTCGGCTCAGACACGTGACTCCTGCCAAGTGTCCGAAAAGCAGAGCGCGCGGAGTGATCTGAGGAACGGGGTTGGGATCCGGAGACAAAGAGAGACAGCGGGGGGGGGGGAGTCCGTCAGGAAACTCGCTCGACACGGCCAAAAACGACTGAGTAACGCTCCATCGCGTCGGCTACGACTCATCTGGCTCGCGCGGGACAGTTGGTGACATTCTCTCGTCGAGTTTCAAAGTGGTTTGGCCTTGTGTGACGCAGAGGTGAAATCGGTGCCTTGTGTTTTGTCAATTGAAAATTCCCACCATCCTACTCCAGCCGACACTGAGCAACGCGGAGTATGGTAGAATGCGCCCAATGACCCGGATCCAGCAGGCCCTCATCCAGCAGTGGATAGACATAAACACTTTTCTATGAGTTGTGTGTTTATCACACTCTGGAATCTGTGCAGCAGTACGCACACTCTGGACTGGCACTGCGTCACACATTCATTCCTAACAGTAGTTCGATACTTTCTACCAATCTCTCTCTATATATACACACACACACATCTCTTGAAATATTGTCCTAATTCTCAATTCTGCTTCAAAATATGCAACAGACAAATGATAGTGTACTGGCTTTACATCCTGGGTATAGCCCCGCCTTGCACGCTCTTGTCTGCTGGGATAGGCTCCTACCCCTTGCTACTTTGGGTATTGATAATGATGGCGATGACAAATCGTAGTATTTAAAATAACTTCTTGCTGTGCAAGGCACAGGAGGTGCATTTTTCTGTTTAAAATAGAAAAGGTTGTTTTACCAATTCTGGCAAGACAGGTGTTAAGATCTTAGCATACCAAAATAGACACTTTTCACAATCATCTACAGCTATTATCAGATAGCCTTACAAAAAAATATTATCACATTATTCTGTTTTTGAGTCACCTCTGCCTTCGAAATAATGGGTGGCTGGCGGTTTCACAAAATTAGGATACGTCACAGTCAAACTTGCTAAATGATTCTAATAATTTGCATAGGGCATCACTTAAAAGGTAATTATGTAGTTTAAGAAAACAGTGGACGGTTGGAAAGGTACCCCCACAACTCAATGCAGCGTACATGAAAAAGTTCGATCGCTTCGGGACACTTGACGCGGTGGTATTTTATTAACGTTCCTCCCTCAATGGAAAATGTAAACAAATCATTTCCATCCAAATTAGTCCTAATTATCCAACTCTGCTAACGTCATGCACAAATTAATGATAAATGCTACTACAATGATTACTCAAGGGCGGAACGGTGGCCCAATGGGTAGCGCTGTCGCCTCACAGCAAGGAGGTCCCGGGTTCGAATCTCCACTCGGGTGCCTCTCTGTGTGGAGTTTGCATGTTCTCTCCCCGTGTCCGCGTGGGTTTTTGCCGGGCATTCCAGTTTCCTCCCACAGTCCAAAAAACATGCTGCCGCATAGGTTGATTAGCTTGCAGACTAAATTGTCTGCAGTGCCCGGTGATGGACTGGCGTCCAATCGTGAGTATATCTCTGCCTTGCGCACAGTGTCTGCCGGGATAGGCTCCGGCTCACCGCGACCCTGTACAGGATTAAGCGGTTTCTGACAATGAGATGAGATGATTACCCATATATTCAAAGCCCGTTTGAAATTGTTTGAACTGTCTATGTGTTGTGAAGAAGGAAATAACAGGAGCCTCGAGACTCTTATTCCGGTGGCTCTCAGTGTAAAGCAGAGTCGGGAAGTCCTCGTGGTAACCATGCAAGGGATTCAGACAGTCCTTCACTCCGACGGGCATCATCGACCATTAAACTCGCTGCATTTCACCATCAACAGTTGGGCTGCCAGGTGGCTCTGTTGTGACCACGACGGACATTTGTTTTTAAATAACACCGAACATTTACCAACTAAACACAACGCGATGTACTGCAAATATTTATCACAGTTTAACCAAAATAATTCCATCACCTCATTTGCCGATCATTTCTCGCCAAGTTAAACAGCACGATAATAGCTTTGGAGCGCAAGTTAATTCCAGTTAAAGAGACCTCTCCGGTTTATTGTGGGAAAACCCCCGGATATGTAACAGCTCGACATTTCATCTTGAATCTCTTGATCCACACGCATTATTTGTGGATTGTGGATTACCGTCACAATCTCTGCATGATCGCACCGTGCCAGATCTGATGTTACATTGAGGCAGAGGATTTGAGAATTCATTATAGATGTCCCGCTAAGGGCTTATCAATGGGACTCCCCGAGAGAAAAGTTCAATAAACCAGAATCGGTGTTGCCGCAATCTCCCGTAGCATATTAAATATGTGCACGTCTCCTGTACTATGGACTGTGTGAAGTACTGAAAAAGTGGTTAGTGCTCTGCACTATGAACCCAATACTCGAGTTCAAATCCTGGCCAAAGCTAATGATATCTGGAACAGGCCTAGACCCTCTTTCCATACTTCACCCACCCACTAACCAGTGTGATGGATTATGATCAAGCAACCACCATGACCGACGAAGACCTGTGGAGTTCCCTCATCAAGCAGTTGATTGTCAAAGGGATGAAAGTACTATTATTATAACTGTCATCAGATAAACCATTGTATATTGTATCCGCTGCTTATTTTCTTAACACAATCGCTTCGCCTTTCAGAGGCAATCCAGTTTGACTGTGGTCTTCTTGCCCAGCTGACATTACCCATTATCTGATCGTAAGCTGGCTACAGGGGTCCTCCCACAGGCAAACCACATCCGTGATTCAAAAGAGAGAGGCTTTACCCTTTCTGGAAATAAAACGTTTTATTTTTAACATCATCCGTGTAACGGCAACATGTACCCATAGAAGCACGTCAGTGCTTACCATACTACTGAACACGTTAGCCCACATGCTGAGCTACAATTGTCCAATGACTTAAACTTGCACTTTTAATTCTTCGTATATATTTGCTGACAGCCCCTGATTAAGTAGCATAATTTGAATGTGTGAACAAAAAGCCCCGCTTTGCCTGTGCTGTTGATGGCAACAGTTATTAACTGGGTACAGTACGCTGTGTTGCTGAGGTTGCCTCGACTTTACCCATGTACGGAACGAGCAATTCCGCCGTGCGATTGTGCACGCAGGGCGATTGCGCAGACGCGTAATGCAGATGTGCCGGCTGTGTTTCCATCACACGGAGCAGAAAGCCACAATTAGGTAGCATATTTCATCCATAAGAGGATGAGTGGCTAGACATAGCAAGCAAATTGATATCCTTTATCTAATCTGGAGACATCTGATTCAATAACTTATTTTGTACAGATCTGGTGGACCGTTAACGGTTTTGAAATCTCTGGGGAATTTGTCTAAATACCAGATTGGTCCACAGCGCTGGTACCTTTGTGATGTGGGATGATCTTGTGGTATTCGCTTTATAATGATCATCAGGCTTTGATGGAAACTGGGACTTGAAACACTCACTTCGATCTGAACAACTTCAAACATATAAACACCGTGCTTGTTCAGCAAGGCACACGGGTCCGCGGAAAACACGATGGTGAACGCTAGAGCGCAGAGTGAGTCTCTTTTGCAAGCAAACGATTTTGCAAAACACGGCATCTGTAAGAAGACAACAGGTAACGCCACCTTTTTTTCCCCAGCAAACATTCTCAGTATTTAGATAATGATTAACATTGCTGTAGAGAGCTAAGCTATTTATAGTTTTTCATTTATGCACAAGGCCAGCATTATCCTCAATAGCACCGCTGTATTCATGTTTACCACCGTATCACCGAGATAGTGACGTTCACACTTTCTAACAAATCGGTGTTTTTTTTGTTACAGTTGGTAACGGCAACGTTTCCTTTACGAACAAACTGCGTCCGGGCATTGGAGCTACGCGCAGGAAGCGACTGATAGAGGGCCTGGCTGCGGTCACCTGGACCCCTCGTGTCACGCAAAGAGAGCGGCACGCTGGAAAATGAGTGATTAATAATGATTGCATTTATAGAGCGCCGTTCACCCGAGGGTCACAAAGCGCTGCACAGAGCCGCCGAGAGAACGGCCACATCAACAACGAGACGAGAACGGCAAAACAGCAAAAAAACAACGCAGTGTTCGTGGAGAAGGCTCAGAGGAGGAGAAACCGGACAAACGGGTCTGGTGCGCCGCGTTGCACGCTTTTGCACAAATGGGAGACAAGACATTCATTCTGAAAGTGGCGTCTGGGCGCATTAACCGCAAACGTTAACTGACAAGCTCGACACGGCTACCCCGAAATAACGGCTTTCAAAAGCAATTCTCATACATAGAGCCGTGACAAACTAACAGGTGGAAATATAAACAAGAGCACAAAGCATTAATAGAATGCTTTAAACTCTACCCTAACAAATCCATAGTCATGGTTTAGCCAAGTTGTCATTGATAACTGCCGCTGTGATCACTGTGCAAGCTGTCACTGATGCTGTCTGGATAGTTAGTGCAAGCTACAGACCAGCCACGTTTGTGCCCAGGTAATGGACACGAACGTGGCTTCTTATATTGGGTCACAGTTCAATTCCAGCGGCCGCCCTGATCAATACTGCCGGGGTATTAACGATACGAATACTGCACGCCATGTGCTGCACAGTGGCCGTTAAGGAGGGGGCTTCTCAACCTTTTTACCTCAAGGCCCCTTGACCATGCTCTCCAGGGACCACTTTGTGGCACTTGTGGCCCGCCCATAGGCCACGACCCACCGGTTGAGAATGGCGGTGTTAAGGGATCCTATAACGCAAATCGCAAGAGTGAGCCAATGTGTGCTGGCATCACGGTCCAAGTTTGACACGTTTTTGAATATCACGTGCAATTTGCTCGTTTCAAATCTACGTAGCAATGATCGCCCCTACTGCAAAAGTTTGACAGACATTCCTTAAAAAATCAGTATCCTCAGCAAGGCTTTCCTGGTTAAACAAGCATGACAATAATAATAATAACCTTGAGGTCTTCATCTATGTTCCAGAGGCAAAGCTGGCCATCTTGGCAGCCCGTGACGATCGTGTGCTGGTCTTCTGTGATCAGCAGGCAGCATACGCAGTGTTTGGGAGCGTGCAAACCCCAAAGAAGCATGGGAAGAATGCGTTCCCGTTCCGGCATGATGGCACCAACCTGCAGCACAGCAGCGAGAAGAATACAGACGATGTTTCCACGTAGGCTCGTCACGGCTTGATGGATAAAGGATTGCTCTCCGCAACTGTTCTTTTAGAATAGTCGTGTCGAGTGTTCCCCCTTCTCCCGTTCACGACACTGTCTCCCACGTTGGAATAATCATCAGCTCGCGAGGGAGTGCGCAGGAACACTCGATGCGGCTATGCTGAAAGATCAGCTATGGAGAGCAATTCTCAAGCAGTGTATTTATTTTTCCAGTAATAACAACGTTTGATAAACAAGGTACATTGATGCGGACGCATGTAATATAGCAAAACACTGTACAGTAATGATTCGTACAATTCAAAAACACTGGGGCTTTACGCCTCCAACCCCACCTCTTGACCAAGAACGCTCCTCTTTTTTTACCCCAATGTGTTCAACACCCACCAAGCCTGATTCGGGTAAGGGCAGGCAATGTTGACAGGATATACCGCATTCCTCAGATTATCCATCAATTTGCAAGGACGCACACGAAACCTTGGGGTCACTTGGAATAAAATCGGGGAGAATACGGTATTATGAATACGACACTCTGGAATGGGGATAATTGCTCTTCGTCGCTGTTCTATCAGAGTGGCCGTGTTGAGTGTTCCAACCGTTTCCTTCGCAACGTTTTGCTCCTCACACGTTAGAGGCATCATCAGGTGTTTCTGAACGTTTCCTAATGACGCCTCCAACGTGGGAGTTGAAACACTGCGATGCAGGGGAACGCTCGACACGGCTACCCCGAAAGAACGGCTATGAAGAGCACTGCTCATTACACACTGAGCCGTGACCAACCTCCATGAAATGTTAGCTGGAAGATTACGCTGGCTGGCTGGCAGTGTATTCTCTCTTTCAGATGGCCATGCATGGCTATGGTGGATGATCTTCCGGAAGAAAAATCTTTTCTCCAAATTATAAGACGAACTCACAATTTCGCTTTAAAATACAGGTTTCAGGTTGGAGAAGTGCGTCTTATAATCCAGAATTGAACACTTTGATTTCACAAGTTGTTGCTGCCACTTATGCAACGCATTAGCATAACGGTGAACGGAAAATCCCGAGTGACTTTTCATGCCAGCTTTCCTGTGAAAAGATCTGGAGAGCGCTGGAGTCGAGCTGATGAGCAGCCACGGTGGTATAGTTGCGTGTTTCATATCGACCTTCTCATCCAGTCATCCAAACAATGCCACATGGCAACATCTATATCTACACACACACACAGAGACCGATCAACACACTTCAGTCAATAGCTTACGCTTGCTGTTAGTTAAAATTAGGTTTATACTTGAGTACACGGTACTGTAAAGTCGTTGCCGACCAGGCGGACTCGTGGTCACATGATCGTCTTATGAGTTAAAATCTCGACTCCGCGAGATTCTCGGCACGATATCCGCGGCCGAACGAATCGTTGAGCAACACAAGGAACGAAAACTCGGTACGACCAGAGTACACAACACAAACACACCCCCGATGATACATAAACGCTCCTCGCTGCCTAGCAGCGCTTACATATCGATTTTTAATGTAGAACAGTAAACAGTGTTTGCCCAGAACTGCCATTTATAGCGCCCATAATAATTAATCATTTTTCACCCTGGAAAGCCGCGTGGATATTAATGACTGACATTAGCCATGGGCAAGAATTGAACTCTGTTCACCAGAGGTCCTCGGAGCAAAGTGCTAACCACTGGACAGATCAAACTGAATGACCGCACACATTCACACATCCAACCGGACAATAAGTTAGCCCTGCATATAAGACGAACCAGGTGCTGTGGTAGGAATCTAGAACGCCTGCCACAGTTATTACCACTTTGGTTTCCCAGCATTGATGAGATGCTGTCAGATCATTATTTACGGCTAAGTACATATGGGGGAGATCCAGACCCATTTTGTGGCAGAAATCCTCACTGTGTTTCCCACAGATAACAGCCCGAGTTGCCCAGATCATGACTAAGGAACAATCTCGACATCACCACTGCCTTAGCGCACGCACGCACGCACTCGGGCCATCGACACGTGACTGCACACCGAAACACACATCAGGAGTTCAAAAGTAACCAAAACAATTATTTTCTAAATTATTTGATGAGTCATTATATATAAAACACAGTACTTTGGGCACATTGACACTAATCTTAATTTAACATTACAATTGACAGCACGCTAATGCGATATTACCAATGTTGAATATATTCACATAAGAAATGAGAGTTATAATCACAACACAGCGCTTTGTCAACGCGCTGCTGTCACCGCGAGGGCACAGAGGCTCCACCGTTGGTTACGTTACCATTCGCCGCGGATGTTAGCCGTGCTTGAGTTAAACTCAGGCCTCCTGGTTCCAGTGCTGACCGCTGCACACAGCGCTAAAGGGAGATGGCTGGGCAGTGTTATTGAGGATGGCCGCCAAAATAAGGCACAATATGTTTATACAAACAATACCGTTTTTAATAAGTGAAGACGTTTGTCAATTTTTCGTAAATTGGCGAAATATCTAACATACAACAAAGAACGTAAAATTAATTTCCTAAATAGCAGACTCAGTGGTGACATCAAATACATAACTGCATAGCAATTAACGGTGCATTTATATATGAAGGTTTTGAATGTTTGTCTAAATCTGACTAATGAGCCAGTATAACTAAAAAGGTCATGAGTTTTTACACTTGTGATGCGCTGGGCAGACCCACACGGTGTCCAGAGGCCACCTCCACGTTTACAGGGCCCTTTCGCGTAAATGTCACAAAGCACTTTAGAGGCATTCCTTGCATGGAAATTTATAAACGCACGTTACATTAATGTACAAAAACATATTAACAGCAGCGGGTGGCGCCCTTCTGCAAAATTAGTGAAACTAATTAACGTCGAGCGGAGAACCTGGGTGCCAATCCGGGCAGCCGCGTGACATACTGACATGTCATTCTCTCCACACCTCTGTGCAGCACTTTGTGACCCTCAGGTGAAAAGCGCTCTGGAGGTGCAATTATTATTATTTTTATTAAGGAACGGGGCTGTGTGTCTCAGAGCAGCCAGAGGAACCACCTCCCAGCTACCAGAATATTCGCCGCTGCACATTCACGGCGTTCCCTCGCGCCAGTGGCCTCGGTTAAACCGAGCAACGAGACATCGTGGGGGTTGAGACCCACGGCGCGCCACCGTACTGCGACGTAATGCGGCATCGGCAATGCTGCACAGGCACAAATAACTAAAGCTCTCCACACATTCGTCAATAACATCACGGCCTTATGAATAAAGTCGTGATATAGGTGCCGTTACGAGCAATGACGCCTCTTCTTCATTGGACATATGACCGTTACGCGCTATTAACAAGAGCCATGTCCTGATAATTCAACGGTTATAATACACTATGGGTACTTTTTTGCCAGTATACAAATATAAGATCACAATAGGTTTTACCGTATCTGGCGATTATGCAGGTGTTAAGAACTTAAGAACTTAACACCTGCATAATCGCCAGAGTACCCATAGCGTTAACAGCCCCACCTAAGCTATAAAGCATTGATACTGCATTGTTTGGAGCTGACTGCCTTATGGCAGCGACTGACACCGGCAAATAGGCTCAAAAGAAAGCCACTGCCAGGTGAAGGTCGGTCAGTTGAAGGACAATGCATAGGTTATCAAAGCTACCTGTTTGCATACTTTGCCATTAGTATGTGTGGCTTTTGCAAACTGGACACATTGTAAAATGTGTCTATTTTGGTGTTTGGGATTTTAACACCTGCATGATTGCCTGGCAATTGCCTGGCAATTGCCTGGCAATTATGCAGGTGTTAAGTTCTTAACACCTGCATAATCGCCAGATACGGTAAAACCTATTGTGATCTTATATTGGTTATAATACAATTCCTTTTGACACCACAGTGTTACTGACACGCGTCGGGTGTTGTTATTTATTCTACGAAGAAAGGCAATGCAAAAACAAATGTGTAGAGTAGTTAAAATGTATGATTCATTAACTAACGCCCACGTCAATTACTCTCGTGAATATCAATATGCGTTAAGTTCCCACCACAGGGGGATTCCAATATGGTGAGATGGTGAGAATACGGTTGTGTATCATGGGAGGGAGGCTCTGGGATCCACACAGCACCGTGACCTCGCTCTCGAACAGAACACAAGACATTTCTTCACAGGAATCTGCCATTCCTTAATTCACAACTCTGGCAGACTTGTCTCGATGTGGTTGCTAAAAAGGGTGTAACAGCATGAATCGTAAATAATTAACGTTAATAGTTCGCTTCCCTCCCCGTTAGAAGCAAGGAGGCGAGACTGGGGGGGGGGGTCACGGGGGGGGCGTTAATATATAACCATTACGCACGAGGTCATTAATATTCAGCCGTGGTCTGCTCTGGAGTGAGAATTCGCTCATTACACCCACATGCCGGCGTGTACATAGCTCCACTCTGCTCTGGATCGTTAACGACATTTCAAAATTTAACGCGTTCATTCTTTTTATTGTTCCAGTGGCTACGTGAAAAGCTTTCAATGACCAAACTTCGCGCAATGAAATCCGGCCGCCTCGTCACGACTAAATCCTATCCATGGCGGTCACAGGAAGGCTTGACTTGTGTGTTAGACTGCTTGACCGCTCCCAGTGCAATTACCGAACGCGATTATAAATATTCATGTCGCCCCATGAAAAGTAATTATTCATCTATATTTTTGATACCAATTTTTTTTCTGTCTATGCATGCAAACACTTTATATAATAATAATTGCATTTATTGAGCGCCTTTCACCCGAGGGTTACAAAGCGCGCACAGAGCTGCGGAGAGAACGGCACGTCAACAACGGCATGAGAACGTAAAATCAGCAACAATAACATTTTTTGTGGGTTTATGAGCAAACACTTAAATAATTTTAAGTAGAAATGTCTCGCTACCTTATCCAGCTGCCTTGTCAGTAAAGCACTTTAGCCGCTGTTACTAAAACGCCGAAGCCATTTGTCGTGAGCTTGAGCCACACCTGGCAATGCAATCAGACCTGTGTGACCTAACGTGGTGTGCCCTGGTTATTGACAAGCGCAGCTCACACTCAACTTCCCCATTTCTTACGGTAACTGCCGTAGTACAGTGGACAGAGCCTAACGCATGTGATGATAACGTTTATTTTAGACAAAGCTCTGGTTCTACATCTCCGTGCGTCGCAAGTGTGTATCGGTGGCACTTCTTCAGTAGGGGCGGCGCGGTGGCCCAGTGGGTAGCAGCGCTGTCGCCTCACAGCAAGAAGGTCCCCGGTTCGAATCTCGGCTCGGGTGCCTTTCTGTGTGGAGTTTGCGAGTTCTCTCCCCGTGTCCGCGTGGGTTTTCGCCGTGCGCTCCGGTTTCCTGCCACAGTCCAAAAAACATGCTGCTGCATAGGTTGATTTGCTCGCAGACTAAATTGCCCGCAGTGTATATCCCTGCCTTGCACCCTGTGTCTGCTGGGATAGGCTCTGGCTCACCGCAACCCTGTACAGGACTAAGCGGTTTCTGACAATGAGATGAAATGAGACTTCTTCAATAGAGTTTGTATTCTGCGTTGTGCCCAGATATCTCTGAATTGTTACAACGAAACATTCAAGCAAATGCTGAAGGCAATGTTGACAAACATTGAAATCAATGTTGGGTCAGTGCAAAGGCAGTGTGCAGTTTATACCCAGCGACATTAGCAATTTCGTGTAACCAAAACAGCACGACAGTAGCGCAGCAATGTTAAGAGTCCGCTCGAGGCATTTCACGTGATGAGGATAATTTTTGCAGCGTTTATATTAAACAGCAACTATCATATGACATACTGCGGGTTTACAAACACACATTCGCACTGTGTTGGCTAAGTCCAACACAAAAACAACGGCGCATACCTCTCACACCAGTGACTGAAGGCTCTTCCGCACAAAGCACATTTACCCTCATCTCTCCTCGCAGCTGTCCTGAAACGGAGGAATTGGTCGCTTCATCCCTCATGTGTATATAATGAGGGTGAAAATAATGGTGTGGAGTGCAGAGACATGGCCATTATGACGCTGATAGAACAGCACCTCCACCTCGAAAATAAGCAAGCACCAGCATTTGCACTGACGTAGTCGGTGCTCACGGCGCGATGTATGAGCTTGGTGGAGCTGCTCTTTCGTTGGGCATTTGCATTTTTAAAAAATTCAGGTATTTTCCATCTCAAGCAATAAGCAACTTATACTAGTCAGTGAGGTGAAATAGGGTGAATGATTGGCGCCGTAGATGAAGGCCTTCATTCAGCTATGGATTGTCAGTCCGTTTGTTATTAAAGCTGGAACGTAATCGTTGAGCTGTAAAGCGCTTTTTAACAGTTGTCTAGCGGGGAAGGGTAGACAAGTTACAACATCTCAAGGCACGAGTGGCAATTTAGTCAAGACAAATAACCTATACAGCACGGCTTTGCACTGGGAGGAAACACACGCGTACAATGGGAGAACGTGCGAACTCCACACAGAAATGTAGCCGAGCCAGGTACTGAACCCAGGAACTTCTCACGGTGAGATGGCAATTCTACTTACTCACCGTGCCAGCCTTGATTAACAGAGCTGTAAAATATTATAATGATTCGAAATAAGGTCTCGAAATTCAGATTGCCTATTCACGTACTATACGCACAAGGCACTTGGTGAAGGGCAGAGAACGGTTCCTTCTCCTTTAAAAAAAGCTTTTTACATCGCACTGAACGCACGTCTTTAACGTGAGCGTCACGAGCCCGCATTTCACAAACTCTTCACGCACGGGTGTGGGTGAAAGCCCCCTTCTCTGCTCACCACAACCCATCGAAGTCCCCCTCGCCCTCACACCTCGTGCAGCGGTCTTCTCGTCAAAGACGCGATGACCGTAAACGCAATAACAGTCCCACCTTGAGATCGCCGTGAGCCAGCAAAGGGGACATGTGCTCACATTTGGTGTTTGCCATCACAGAACCGAATCCGGCAAGCCTCAGCAGGCACGGGCAACAGTAATAATAAACGGGGGCAACACTCACGCGATACGAATATGTTTAGTAAACAAAGTGGAATAAGCGAACAGTTGCATGACGATCTGCGACTGACCTAGCGGAGGACATTGGCCATTTCCTACAGTAATCCGCAGCTGCGTATGAATCCACTGCGGGATGAACGCATCTCCAGTGAGTCATGCGGGCTGCTTGCCCAGATTGCACCACGGTGGTGAGCACGGCATGGTAAATGAGAAGGCTTTGAGAAAGCAGTTCAGACGAGAGGATCCCCCGGGCTGTGGAATAACCTCCTTCAGGAGATCCGATCTGCCGAGTCTATCGGCCCCTTAAGATCTCGCCTCGAGACCTCACGCTCGTTCATATAAGCGTTGTGGGACTTGTTTACTTTGCGGTTTTTTTTGTTGTTGCTCCATTTAATTACTAGTTATTGTAATGACGTCGTGCAGACTGTCACAGTTCGATGGGTGAGGACTGCTCTGGTACGGCTATCCTGAAAGAACACCAATGGCGAGCAATTCTTACCAATTATTTGGTTTTAGCGTTCGCAGCGTTTATCAGCACCGACAGTGCTTTTACAACCTTTGGATGAAAAGTGCTTTTAAAAAGTTAAATTGGGCTGCAGAGTGGCCGCAGTGGTAGCACCATCTGCGCCTCACTGAAATGAAACCTTGCCCGAGGCGGTTCCATTTCGGCCTCAGGTGCCGTGTCACGTTTGTGTCTTCTCCCTCTGTTCTCCGAGGGGTTTCTCCGGGCTCACCGGTTTCCTTCAACAACTTAATCATGGCAGGTTGGCGCCGACTATCCACTTAACCCACCTCCGTTCCCCTCCCCGCAGGTTACCCCGTGCCTCAGAGTCATTCTCTAAGAATGAATGTCTTCAAAATGGTATAGATTATTTGCACGTTATGCACGATATTATTATCAGACATCACTAGTTACCGACGTTGGCCGTTATTATAAAATGAGCACAGGTTGTCAGACTCGTAGCGAGCAGCGCGAATGTTTTGTACAAGAAAAACAAAGTGGATTTTAATTAAATCGCGAGCAGAACTCCGAACAGTGCGGTTGATCACAAGGCATGAATGCTATGCTTCCCGTGCCTGCCCAAAATATCATTGACACCAGGGTAACACTTAGCGTCTCTGTGCAGTGCAGGGCACTTAGCTGCCAAGTCATAGCCGTTATTTAATCCAACATGAAAAGCGTCTGACTCTTAAATGCTCCCCACCGCACACAGAAATTTCACCTGTACAGTAGAGAATATCTACATTCTACACCAAGTCATAGACAAAAGCTTCTGGAAAGAAAGCGCGTTTTGTATATTTCGGTTTCACCATCAACTTGAATTATCGTGCATTTCATCGCTGACATTTTTAATTCGTTCCGTAAAGGCTTGTCGAGTTTGGGACGGTCCGCTCTAAACACTATTTAGATAAAAATCAAAAACAGTCAATGTTACAAAAGGTCCTCTGACATTTACATAATGTCAGGAGCGCATATGGTAGCACAGACTATAATGCAACATTTTATAAATGTACTTGCATCACAAATTGTGTGTTGAAGTGTCATTCCCCCGTTTCATCTGCTGTATGGTCAGGGTATTTCCTTAAGAATGGTGCCAATTTATACAGAAGTATAGACGAACGTGGTAAAAATGGTAGGAGCACAGTCGTTACAAACTGCTGTTACTAGGAAACCTGAAAACTAGGTCACTCGCAACAGGTCTGAATGTATATGATCATGATACATTCACCGCCACCTTTGAACACAATCACGAGTCAATTCACTTCATCATCATTATCACTGAACCGCTTAGAATTGTTCAGGGTCGCATTGGGCAGGAACCTATCCCGGCATACAGAAGGCGTAAGGTAGGGCTACGCCAAGAATGAGACGCCAGTCCATTGCAGGGCACTGGGAGAAACTTAGTCAACAGGCCAATCAGCCTAGCCAGCAGCCATGTGTTTTGGTCCGTTGGAGGCAACCGGACAACTCTGCCAACTCCACACAGACATGCGGCACCCCCTAGCCGGGGGCCAAGTGCTCTCCCGTGATTGAGTCTCCCGCTAAAGCTGTGTAGTCTCTACTCTCGCAGGAAGGACTGTGAATACTGTATATACTGTAACCGTATCACTGTGTTCTGTTCATGCATCACGCAGTTAACCAGCTCCTGATATGTGCAACGCCAGCTCGTTTAACGGCACAGAATCGGAGCATAATCAGTGGAGTCAAAACGAAACTTGACAAGGTCCTCCTCATAATCTGACCCAAAGCAAAACACAGAGTCTGTGAACATCATTTCCCTATAACGCATAACTAATGTAGTCGCCTACTAACTGGAGTTGCCACCTCTCCATTTTCCAGCGGACCGTCCTCCTTTCTGAAGCAGCTGTCCCGGGACATCTGCAGTCTTTTACGGAACAAGTTACAACGCACAGTGCGCACTTTTCTTCTACTTATTCACACGAGGTCCGTTTTTTTTCGGTCAACCTCGTTGGAAAATCCACAACCAACGTTTTGTAACCTTGTGCAAACTTGCCAAACCAAGGCTTGTTAACCCGAGAACGTTACCTTGCAGAGCCTGCGGAACCGTGGACGCGCCTGCAGATTCCCCACCTCCTCCTCACCTGGGAACGAGAGACGGGAGTCTCGGCGCCACGTGGAGGAGGATTAGGAAGGGGGGAGCGGCTGCTCCTCTGCGGAACGCGATCTCTCGGGGCGTGCAGATCAATCAGCGATCTCTCTCTCTGATCGCAATCACAACGCTGCCATGGGGCTGGGTCACTCGCAACGGAGCCAATCACAGTGTGGGATGGGGTTGGAGGTGGGGGGGGATAAACTGGTTCGAACTTTTACGATGACCTGCATAATTCACTCGTTATCAGTACAGTAACCGCTTCATTCGTACGCAGAGGATTGCAGGGGGCCGGAGCCTATCCCGGCAGACGCAAGGAGAAAAGTGGGGCCACACCATGGATATGTGGATAGGACGCCAATACATCGCGGGGCACCGGAGGCAAATTAGTGGAGCCGGCCAATTAACCTAGGCAACAGTTGCAACATGTCTTTGGCGTGTGGGGGAAAGCAGAGTACCCGGCGAAAACCCACGAGGACACGGGGAGAACGTGCAAACTCCCACGCACACGCCGGCCATACCAATGGCAAACAGCTCGGTATGTGTCTCACTTGCGTCTATGGAGGAAGCCCGTCGTGACACCACGGCTTTGACTCCCGGGCTTGTGACGGCTTACAGCGGCAACACCACGGCGAGGATCAGCACCCAGTCCGCGATAGATCAGCCAGCGAGCACGGATGAGCAGAGACTCCTTGATTTTCGATGCTTTACTTCAAACTACCCGGCGATGGACTGGCGTCCCATCGTCGGTATATCCTTGCCTTGCGCCCTGTGTCTGCCGGGATAGGCTCCGGCTTCACCATGACCCTGTATAGGACTAAGCGGTTTCAGACAATGAGATGAGAGAGATGAGACTTCAAACCGGCAGTGCACGAGGCTGGAGTAGCGGCATACAACGAGCTGCTACATCGTCACCATGAGTGCTCAACGGGGCTTCAACAAACACCATGGCCAAGACGGTATTAGGGGGGGGGGACACATTGATTCTAAGTGCATTGACAAAGCGATGTGTCACTTTTTAGCTATGACGCTTTGAGTAGCGCGTCACAGTACGCCAAAGGTACGAGAATACCCTGCGCACGGTCTCTCTTAGCTCTGCGGTTTGCTAATCGGCGGCGGCGAGCATGGAAATTAGCGGCTGTAATTTTATTTCATGTCTCACAGCGGTGTGCATACTTTGTTAAGCTTTAAGAACGCCTTCTTGCACAGAGGATTCAATTTATAGCGGGTAGCTGATGCTTTTTTAATGATTGACAATTCATCTCATGTCATTGTCAGCAACCGTTTGGTCCTGTACAGGGTCGCGGTGAGCCGGAGCCTATCCCGCACAGGGCGCAAAGCAGAGATATACTCACGATGGGAGGCCAGTCCATCACCGGGCACTGCTGGTAATTTAGTCTTCAAGCCAATTAACCTGTGCAGCAGCATGTTTTTTGGACTGTGGGAGGAAACCGGAGTGCCCGGCGGAAACCCACGCGGACACGGGGAGAGAACTCGCAAACTCCACAGAGAAAGGCACCCGAGCCGAGTTCGAACCCGGGACCTTCTTGCTGTGAGGAGGCGACAGCGCTACGCACCGTGCCGCCCTGAAAATTCGTTTTACAAAATATAAGTCCACCAGCCTTACGCATTCGTCTCTTCCGTACAGTAGTTCCTCCTGAGCTTACTGTCTATTCTTAAACCAATAAATAAGGGAAATAATGAAACAGTTTCAGGATGCACACCCACCCCCAGTAGTACGAGCATACAGCGGTGAGTCGAATAGCAGGTTGAGTATGGAGGGACAAAGACTGGGAACGCCCACTTTTTCCAAGACGTCCAGATAAATTGGAAGAGTAGACCGCATACCACCTGGAAAAGCTCTCAGGGTGTGTCTAGTGGAGTCCCTTTTGCCAACCATGGCGCAAGCAAGTTATTCCAGGGTGCACCTCTACGTTTTCAGATGCGCTGGCGTGTTTGGCGTCTCAGATCACTCAACACGTCGTGACTCTTACCACATCTCACTGGCACCTGACCCCCAATCAAGCATTCATCTGCAATCGAGCCTTCATCTGTCAGCAGGGGGTGATGATTTCTCTGTGTAATCCCATTTCAGTAATCTCTCGGTAATTTTCAAATTTGAATCATAACGTCGCAACATATTCATTTCGAAAACCGTCCACTGTTTAGGATGTGAAACGTTTTTTGTGGCTAATACACCGACAGAAATGACTAGGGCGTCTTGCGGGGTTTGAACCGCGAACCTGTGAAACAAGTGGCGAACGTGCTACCGCCTAGGCCACATCTGTGATTAACCTCCCCGAACGTGAATCGTGCAGCCATCGGGACCGAGAGATGCAGCAAGCATCGAATCAATGCGCTAGGATTAATTCAAAATCAGTGGTGATATGCCAGGGGACAGACTAAACCACATTGATAAACCACAGTGCTCCCATACTTTAAATACCAAACCTCACAATCATTACAAAGCGCAATTGAAAACAGCACAGATGGAAACACAAACAATTATAATGCACACAGTATGGACACATAAAAACAACAATATTATTTATCAATAATAACGACAGAATAATTCAATTGTATGGAAATAAACGCAACTAAATGAGCTACCATAGACAAGCTCTTATGAGAGCATGTCCCCACTATCCCTAATCACGCGATATTACTAAATGACACTGGTCTCCCCAGCTAAGTGGGCACATTGACACCACTGCTCACAGATGCCGGTGCGTTATCGACAATCAGATATTATCATGCAGCACCAGCTGCTGCATCTCCCCCAGCTTCACGGCTACTCCTCGCCAATGTCCAAAATCGTGCGATGATTCACTGGGATGATTGGTGGAATTGAAAAAGATTAAGGCCAGAGACAGTGCAGTTTGAGTGGTGGGGATCAGCAGGGGAGAGCCAGCTGTTGGTAGAGAGGGGACTGGAATTAAACATTGAGCCGTTTCAAAACTACATGTGGGGGCTTGGGGTTGGTGGGGGGGTGGCGGTGGGGGGGTAGCGGTGGGTGGGGGTTGGTGGGGGGTTGGTGGGGGGTGGCGGTGGGGTCCCAGAACAGACACTGAAATTGACTCACACAGAAATGTTGCTTGATTCTTTCTGTACGTTTCCTGTTGCCTTCATTGCCTTGCTTTATTGAGATTTGAAATCACGTTTAATACCAGAATTTCACTGATAATATGTAACATCCATGCGTTCGTAGTGTTTACATCTGGGTCCTTGTAAAAGAAGCAAGATCTCGAAGGGCTCTTGACTGGGCACACAACAGTTGCGTGTGGTGGGGTAAACTGTAGGTATGAGCGCCGCTTTCAAGACAATTGATCAGTTTGGACGGGAAAGTCAACATGCCCTCGACAGCAGCGTTTTCGAAATGCTGCGCCTGAAGGCTCATTTGGGTTTGGTCTCCACGAACCACTTAAGTGGCGTTAGCGGCTTCTGATGGGTTGACAGTGGTGGGTCTAGATGGATAAATGTTTATTGTTGATAATAATAATTGCATTTTTATAGCGCCTTTCACCCGAGGTTCACAGAGCGCTGCACAGAGCTGCGGAGAGAACGGCACGCCAATAACGATATTAGAACGGAAAATCAGTAACAATAACATTTTTGGGGTTTTTTTTTTATACACATCGCTGCAGCACAACATGCTGAAAGTACCCAGAAATACCCAGTGAGTTTCCAAGCAGTAGATGCGGGATTCCTGCGACTCAATAAAATTCCGAAATGACCAACATAACACAGTAACACGACCAAGCTATTGCAGGGCTGCGCATTTATCTGTGTATACGTGAGCTTGTGTTGCACCAGAGTCCGTGATGCGCGCATATAGATCTAGATAGGTGCTTACCATTATTATCATAACAGAAATCATCCGGTAAGCTTGCAAGCTCTAGGTGCGGTATTCCTGCGACACAACAAACGTCTGCAGGATCAAATTGTAATTTTTGGGGCCCTGCCACAATTAAATGATGACACTCCCAATCCTCCGGACCCACGCACCGATTGAAACCGGCTTGCCTGGTTTGCCCCACAGTCGGGGTGAGCGTGAGTCTGGTGTGTATAGGGACGGCAGTGCTGTCCTGTAGGCTGCTGTTGACATCGCCAAGACACGGCTGTTGTGTTCCCGGGTTGGTCACTAGACGGCGCTGCACACTCATTCATTACTCCCTGCGTGTTTGCGGACCTGTCAAAAGATTGGCATTTAAACCAGATCCGAGCCCCACTGTGATTCGAGTCTGTCTCAGAGAGAGCTATAGCTACGTACGGAGCTCTACACGCACACAAATGTACTGCAGGATCAGAGGATAATCAAATAGTACAAATATTTACATGAAATGTTTAACCGAAATGAAACACAATATAAATAATATAAACAATTACAGCATTGCATAACCGATAAACCGCCAAGTGCAGGATTTGTGCATTGCGTCAGTGCCATTATATGTATATACTGTACTGTAAATGTTGAAGAATATTACCATTTAATTGATACGCCCATAGATCTGTTCCCAGGCAGTCGGATATACAACATCGTGGTTTTAAAGGAATATTCGCATTTGTCGAAGTGGGAGAGAACGCCGTTCACATAATGAAAATCCGAGACGGAAAGCCGCTTGTAGATTAATAGACTAGATAATCTTCCTCAATAAAATTACATAAATATATAGTTTTACTTTGTTTTGGATCTTTGGGGCTCGGACTGGGGGTAATATTAGGTTTCTCTGGTCTCAATTTGGATGGCTATTTTAACTCTCAGCAGTGTCAGAAATGCAGGCAATGCCTTCTCAGAAACTCAACATTTTCTGGAGTAGGACCTCCCACGCCCCACACCGCTTTATCGGGGACAGCGGCCCAGACTCAGTTCCCACAGTGGTTTCTTTTCAGTTCCACCCATGGCTATTTGTGATCCAGCAGCTCATTAAACACTGCTGAGGATGTTGAGATGCAAAACTGTTTTTTGTGCGAGAAGCATCCGAGTTTAAGGTCAGCGGATGACAAAGGGTGCACCTCCTTGCGGGCAGATCGAGGCTACGATCGAAGTTAATATCATGAAGATCCTTCATTGATACTCGCAGAGTTGATGCACTCACTGAAGTGACATAAACATTGGAGCATTTGGCTTTCAGGTCCAAATCAGGTGAGACTCCGGCAGCAGTGACTAAGCAGGGGTACGTGAGTGAGCGAGATGAGCGTGGCCCGTTTCTGAGCCTGGGAAGAATCCATGCGCTCATGCATAGGCACTTGCACATAGACTAACAACATGCTTGGCTTAATTATGGCTGGGTCTGTCCGGGTCTGCCACGATCAGCAACTCATGAAATATTTCTTCACTGGGCACGCCATACCCACTTATGGATTGATTATGACTGTGGCTACTAGTTACGAATGGAAATATATGGAATTAAGCCCTGGGAATGGGCTTGAGGGAAGACAAGCAAGAGCATGCATAGCATCTATTATTTAGTCTCTTTTACATGCTGCAGTAAGCAACCAGTGACGGGCAGGATATGAACTATTAATTTCCTTGTAATGTAGTGACAGGGCTCAACGTTAATTCCCCACAGGTCATGGAGGCAGTCAAAATACATCCTGACCATTCTTGAGCTTTTACTTTAACAGAAAACACAACGGAATGGGACATAATTTACTATAGTATCATTCAGTTACTCGTCTGCGGTCATAATTTTACAGATTTTACCAATGTTGTGAAAACACTTGTTAACGAAGCAAATATAAAAATAAAAAAAAACAAATATATATCCGAATGAAACTTTAAATTTCCACGAACTTTTTCTCCAAATAAAAAAAAATTTGTCCACGAATGTCTCGCTAAGTCTTCATAAAAAAAAGAAACTCTATAAAGTTGTCAATAATAATGTGTTGAGTTTTTATTATTATGATAATTTTCCACTTATTCAACGTAGTATCAACAAAAAATTACTTTCATTAAGTTTTAACGGTTTCATGAGGCTCATGCTTCGCATTTTTGTCCATTTTTTCAGTTAGCCTGAGTGGCCCAAAGTAATAATAATTGCATTTCTAGAGCGCTTTTCACCCGAGGGTAACAAAGCACTTGCACAGAGCTGCGGAGCATTCAGAAGGAATAACATTTCAGGGAATCCACAAAACGATTACCCCCGGGCGGCGCGGTGGTCCAGTGGTTAGCGCTGTCGCCTCACAGCAAGAAGGTCCAGGGTTCGAATCTCTCGGCTCGGGTGCCTTTCTGTGTGGAGTTTGCATGCTCTCCCCGTGTCCGCGTGGGTTTTCGCCGGGCACTCCGGTTTCCTCCCACAGTCCAAAAAGCATGCTGCTGCATAGGTTAATTGGCTCGCAGGCTAAATTGCCCCGCAGTGCCTGGCGATGGACTGGCGTCCTATCGTCGGTATATCCTTGCCTTGCGCCCTGTCTGCCGGGATAAGCTCCGGCTTCACCGCGACCCTGTATAGGACTAAGCGGTTTCAGACAATGAGATGAGATGAGACGATTACACCCAGCGTGTGTAATGTAATACACCGAGGCCCTCACTAGTCCATGGACCAGATTTTTTTTTAAATACCGCTTAAAGGAGGAAACCTTTCGTCACGCCTGTGTATGTATACGGCCAATAAGAGTGACGTATGTGAGAACCCACTCGGGTCAAATGGTTATCAAAGAATTCAATTGTTAGGCACACACACATATATATTGTAAGCACTGTTACCCCACGTCAGGTGGTACTGACAAGCAAAATAACTGGTTCGGGGTCGTGTCCGAGCACGATTGGGTGTTATTGTGTTGGGTGTTGTTACGTGAGTCATGAGGCACTCCCACAATACGTCGCACAACTTGGCAGCGAGACCCACACTCGACAAGGTAGCACTGTACACACGTGTGGGACACTGCAGGCCCTGCGAGGGGATCAAGGCTGTGGCTTCCTCGCCGACACAGCCAGCGTCGCTGTCATCAGGAGCGGCCACGGCACGGCGCGCGTGTGCACCGCGCGCCAGCACTGGCACCATAGTCACAGCACTCCGGCACGAATACCCCTCTTTTCCGTGATCTTCAATAAAAACTGGAATCAGAAACCACAAACCCACCCGGACTCCCTCTGGTTAAGATGAACTGACTGTGGTAACTGGGTTACGTGGTCATTAACAAAGAACCGGAAACTGTAAGCTGTGTGGACATACGCGGGACGATGTCGATGGCACGATTTAAACTGGCCGTGGTTTTTTTTTTACAAATCCAAGGCATACACTTGCCCACATTTGGATAAAGGACAGCGTTTAGAATTCACACCACTAGGTGAGCCTGATTAGTGATTTAATAGCAATGAATTCGCTTGGGAATGGCAGGTCCTCTAAGGTTGAAGTTGATGGCTGTACTGTGGCCAGACGTAAGTACTGCAATGAACTCTTCAATGCCAATCCGCGGAACCTTAAATGCCGAACCCACTGTTGTGTGCAAGGTTGGTGTTCCTCCGGTACTCCAGTTTTATTTCACGAGCAGCCAATCTCTCATCAGTGGAATTGTTCAAAAATCCCAGTGTTGCAGGAGTCTCTTGAAAGTATCGAGGCCCAGAGACGCTTCCCAAGATAAAACACATTACCGTATTGAAAAGTGCGTACGCCGCCGAAGGGCGATGTCCCATCTCGTGAATGTTTCTCAATTATTCGTGAACGCGGGCGGTACATGCGGCTAGACAAGATGATTGACAAGAGAGTGGCAGCCAAGGAATGGAACGCATGCGAGAGGGGCATCCTTCGAGGATGTGGAGCGGCGATAGAATCCAGCTCGTGCGCAGATGCTCGGTTGAATGCTGCACCGCAGAATCGTGAGAGAAGGCAACAGCTTCGAGAAGCTGCTGGAGGCAGTGAGTTTGATCTTGGCTGATGATGGATACGCAGTGAAAACGCTCTGCGCTCACTCAGGGGATCGGTGGTCCAGCTTGTATGAACTGCAGGTGACACCGGATGATCCTATATGCGGGAATTTGCATACAGGTCTTGTGTGTGCTATGAAGTAGCGGTAGTGTAGCGGTTAGCGCGCTACACTATGAACCCGGCTACCCGAGTTCATGAACCGGTGGTGGATCTGCCCTAGGTCGACTCAGCCTGAAATGAGTACATGCTGCGCTGTGCAAACATCGCCATTCGAGAGACAAAGGCGGCCGGGCAAGGTGCTGGCCAGCCACCCCATGTGCTGTGCGGACCTTCATGGGTGTTCGCTAACAGCAGTCTGTAAAACACCTGGGTCTGTCCCGTGACCTCCTGTCGGCGTGTCTTCCGACACCTCACGTGGCTTCAAGGTGCACCTGCCCTGGCACAGGTGCCGTGGGAACGTCGCCGCCACTTAATGGCGACTGTTGTTGCAGAGGGCGAGAGGCGCTGGAAGTGATCATGAAGTGACGAGCAGAAGATTGGGCAGGAGGCAGTGGTGAGGATACGGGGCGTGTGGTGAGGAGCTGTAGGGGTGAGGGAGCAAAAGGTGAGGCGCAAGCAGTGAGGAGTGGGCGGTGAAGGAGCAGAAGGTGAGGGAGCAGGAGGTGAGGGAACAGAGGGTGAGGGAGCAGGGGGTGGGTGAGGAGCAGGTGTGGGAGCAGGTGAGGGAGCAGGGGGTGAGAGAATCGAGGGTGATGGAGCAGGGGGTGGGAGAGGAGCAGAGGATGAGGAGGAGGAGGGGGTCAGGGAGCAGTGGGTGATGGAGCACGGGGTGAGGAAGCGAGCA
>JAZEWT010000015.1:21147490-21161455 GCA_036362905.1 Mordacia mordax
GGTGGTGGTGAGCGAGCGGGGGGGGTCTCATCCCCGCGTCACGAGGAGGCGTCACATCTCCCCACCCCGCGCAGCCAACGCGCGCTAAGATGGCGAGGCGAGCCCTGCTCAGCCGAGCAGCAGCAGCCGCCGCCAGTAGCAGCAGCAGCAGCAGCGCGTGAGAGAGGAGCAGAAGCAGGAGTTCCGTGAACCTCGCTCGCATTTCCGCAGCGCAACCACAACCGCGCTCTCTCGGCGCCCCAGCTGCTGCGCTCACCCGCGCACGCTCACCGCCGCCGCGGCTGCGCCCAGCCGGCTCGAGATGTCGCTCCTGTGCGTGAGAGGTGAGCCGCTCGTTTAAACTATCGCCCGACATCGCTTTCCTTTCTTTATTGTTGCCACCGGCTTATTTCCGTCTTGCAAATCGACCGTGCGGTGGAGCAGACGGCGTCCGCCTCCTCGCTGCCCGGCGCGCTCAACTCCCCCCCCCTCACCGCTGTCTCCGCACAGCCCGCAGACGAGGTGGTCCCCTGTGCGTAACGACGACGCGTGGTCGCGGTGTTAACTGCCGGCACCGCCGCCGCGATGATGATGATGATGATGAGTCCCGCGATGGCTGCGGGGGATGGAGCGGGGGAGGAACGACCCGCGGGGGTTCCTCCGCACGGGAGCCCCGGGACCTGTTGCGGGGAGTGGGGGGGGAGCGCCTGGGCGGCGCCGCCGCTGTTGCGTGCGGGGTCGTGTGCGCGCCTCCCACTGCACTGATTGTGGTGTGTGTGGTGTGTACTCGCTCTGTATGGTGTGTACTCGCTCTGTATGGTGTGTACTCGCTGTGTGCGGTGTGTGTACTCGCTGTGTGCGGTGTGTGTACTCGCTGTGTGTAGTGTGGTGTGTGTGCGCGCCTCCCACTGCACTGATTGTACTGCGTGTGGTGTGTGCGGTGTGTGTACTCTGTGTATGGTGTGTACTCGCTGTGTGCGGTGTGTATACTCGCTGTGTGTAGTGTGGTGTGTGTGTGTAGTCACTGTGTAGTGTGTGTACTCGCTCTGTGTGGAGTGTACTCGCTCTGTGTGGAGTGTACTCGCTCTGTGTGGAGTGTACTCGCTGTGTGTAGTGTGGTGTGTACTCGCTAAGTATGGAGTGTACTCGCTGTGTGTAGTGTGGTGTGTGTAGTGTGTACTCGCTCTGTGTGGTGTGTACTCGCTGTGTAGTGTGTGTACTCGCTCTGTGTGGAGTGTACTCGCTGTGTGTAGTGTGGTGTGTGTAGTCACTATGTGTAGTGTGTAGTCACTGTGTAGTGTGTACTCGCTGTGTGTAGTGTGGTGTGTGTGTAGTCACTATGTGTAGTGTGTACTCGCTAAGTATGGGGTGTACTCGCTGTGTAGTGTGGTGTGTACTCGCTACGTATGGGGTGTACTTGCTGTGTGTAGTGTGCTGTGTAGTCACTATGTGTAGTGTGTACTCGCTCTGTTTGGTGTGTACTCCAGTGCCGTCTTAACGCATGGACACGCCAGGCAGTTGCCCGGGGGCCCCGCGAGCATAGGGGGCTCCATGCTAATCTATGTATGTTGTGACTTGCTGTCAATAAGTAAATAAATACTCTACGAGTGGTTGTGTAGGTAAGGGGCACCAGTGCACTTGCTTTGCCCGAGGGCCTCTCATGCTGTTAAGACAACCCTGGTGTACTCGCTGTGTGCGGTGTGTACTCGCGGTGTGTACTCGCTGTGTGCAGTGTGTACTCGCGGTGTGTACTCGCGGTGTGTAGTGTGTATTCGCTCTGTATGACGTGCACTCGCGGTGTGTACTCGGTGTGTCTGTGTGTACTCGGTGTGTGTGAACGTGTGTTAACGCTACCGTTTCCAATTCGTGCTGCTGCGTGCATCAGCAGTCACGCGGCCATCAATCAATCAGCGCATCGTCACCATTCTTATTGTTATCAGTCCATTGCGATTATTGCTGGGTAGTCTGGTTTCTTCCCACCCTCCAGAGACACGCTGCTGCCGAGGTTAATTGGCCTACTGAGTAAATAGTTTCAAAAATTGCCCTGCGATGTACTGGAGTCCCATCCTGGGTATGGCCCGCCTTGCGCCCTATGTCTGCCGGGATAGGCTCGCGACCATGTAAAGGGGATCAAGCTGCTGGATGGGGTCTCCACACCGGTGTGTGTGTGGGGGGTTGTTATTTGCTCCACTCCGGTGCTCAGTGCTAGTTTGTGCTGCTCAGTGCTAGTTTGTGCTGCTCAGTGCTAGTTTGTGCTACTCAATGCTAGTTTGTGCTGCTCAATGCTAGTTTGTGCTGCTCAGTGCTAGTTTGTGCTGCTCAGTGCTAGTTTGTGCTGCTCAGTGCTAGTTTGTGCTGCTCCGTAACGCGTGGGTTCCAACACGCAGCGCACGCGGTCGGGCCGCCCTGCGCACGCGGTGGGGCCGCCCGTTGGGGCTCCCCCAAGCCTGCGCGTTCGCTTCGGGCCACGCGCGATGATGAGACCAGCGGCGCTTCCCCGGGCCGAGCCGGCCCTCTGGGCTCCGTGATGGAAGCGCCTGCCAGCCTGCCCGCGGTCTGGCCGGCAGCCTCGTTGCCCCGTGCTGCGCTCCACGGGGGGGGGGNNNGGGGGGGGGGTTCTGCCCAGTTGGCGCTGTAGTGCTGAGTGCGGTACCGCTCGGGGGTACTGCACAGTCGGTGCTGTACCACCGTTGCCCAAGTCGGCGAGAGAGCGGAGGAAGGGCAGGGAGGATGTTTTCACGAGCAGTGGAACAGCGGTGGCGGGGGGGACAGATCCGGGAGGGAGACTTCCGGAGGTGACTGAGAGGAACGCACGTCACGCACGGCACACGAGTGCGTGCACAACACGCGAGCACTGACCGTGCAAAGATAAAGATCCCCCGTATAGACCAAACATGCTTTTGGGGCAAGTGCTGCTAGCGAGCACTTAATGAAGGCTCGCACGGAATGAGGGGGTGAGTGACCACCACCACCACGCCAAACCCAGTGGCGATGTTTACACATCGTACCAGGTACTCATTTGAAGCTGAGTCGACCTAGGATATGCCCGGGACCGGTTCAGAACATCGTCTCTGGTGTTGCATGTGAGCTGGAATTGCGCTTGGGCTTGCCGGGTTCTTGGCGCGGCGCGCTGACACTGAGACACCAGAGGCATCTCTGAGTGAACATTCGAGGTCATAAGCGATGACACGGAGTCACAACACATGTGCACCACCCTGAGTGTGACGATGGTGTCCCGTGCAGACAGCTGTAGCCGAAACAATGGGAGAACAGTACGGTAAGCAAGGCGTGCTGTTGATAACGTAGAGGCACGCATCACTAGGTTGGGGAGAAGCTCACGGTTCAGAAAGAGGGGAGAACAGAGTGTGCAGAGGCGATCTTAAGAGGGAAACTACTTATCACAGTACTGTATGTGGGATCCGATTTAAAAAAAAGGGGGACATTTAATGTCTCCTAAAAATAAAAGCACAATCCTTTAAAAAGTGGGACAGGTGTAAGCCCTACGTGATGTCCTACGTGTGGACGCACTTTCCAACCAGTAGACACACAAACACCTCACGCTGACCAGCGCTTGTTCCACCCCCCCCGGACAGTCACATAGATCATGCCTCTCGGTCATGTCTCTCGGGGGGTGGCAGTCACACGCTGTTGTTGTGGCTACTGCTGAGAGAAACACGCGTCATGCACGCACACTGACGCACGTACTGACAGTCACGCGATAACGCACAGACCGCATGCACACTCACTCACACACGAACACAAATATGCACGAAGACACACTGACGGGCGCGCACCAATTAAACTACACGCACTGACAATACATCATTACAATACACCAACAACCGCCATTCGTTACTTAGTGACGGTGACGTCACCACGGCGCCTGTGCCAAGTTAGGTGCACCTTGGGCTCGCTGACAGGTCTCACGGGACAGACCCAGGTGTTATTGGCTGCCTGACTGAGATGACCAGCAGATGCACCACCTATGTTCCCCATTGTGACGGCTTGCTGTGTTTTAGCCACCCGGCGCTCTGCTCGTTGTTGTGAGCGACGTTCCTCTGCTCTTCGCTGTTGTTGAAGGGCAACTGCTTCCAACTGCCCCGTAGCGTCATTGACGATCCTCCCCTCCACAGATGTCGAGGTTGACACCGCTGGTACCAGTCTTCAGCAAGTCCACGCAGCTCCAGTTCCTCCTCTCCATCTTTTCTCCAGCCCGTGCCACACCCGTTGAGCCCCCTCTATCCGGCCAAACACACGCTGCTTGGGCATGCGGTGGTTGAGTATGCGGACTCCATGACCCAGCCACCGCAGCCTCGCCAGCCGGAGGAGCCCACCTATGGGACCCTGTCCAGATATTTAGAGAATGTCAGATCCTCACACAATACAAACTCGTCAAACACAGGGTGGATCGTAGGCAGGCCAGCAGAAAGTTTGAAATCAGAGCAGGTGTTCTGTCGGGGGGGGGGGTCCACGGTTCACAAGAATAGAGAAGAGAGGTCATTGTTGCAGCTGAGATGACCAGAAACTTCGTGTAGAGTAACAGACAAGGCAGCTTCCACACAGCATTATGGAGCCGATGAAAAGATAACACTGCCCGACTGACATACACACGCATACACAATCAGACACACAAACACTGACGTGTACACAAACACTAGCAAATACCTGCACTTCCAAACACATGCAATTCATGAACCTAAATTAGATTAACACATTCCTTTTTGGAACGTTATATTAATGTAATTATTTTTTTCATCAATCGTTACTAAATTAATCCATAGTAACACGATAACACACATTCACTGATAAGAACATCTATGCATTTACACTCCAGACTACAATGCGTCATACAGGGCGGCATGGTAGCGTCGCCGTGAGTTGCGCTGCCGTCTCACAGAAAGAAAAACCCAGGTTACATTCCCGGCTCAAGTGTTTGCACGGTCTCCCCGTGTCCGCATGGGTTTTCACCGCGTACTCCGGTCTCCTCCCGCAGTCCAAAGACGAGGTTTAATTATCCTGACTAAGTTGCCCCAGGTGCCCTGATTTATTGTAACTTGCTTACTCCACCCCGCTAGATAACTGTGAAAAGAGCTGCATAGCTCAGCGATTCCTTCCAGCTTCAATAAAAAACGTACTGACACTGATGGACATAATAACGCAGAAACCCATCCACAGTCACCACGCAACACGGAGGACATGTTTTATAGTCTGGTGCTCCTGCGGATCGTGCCTTCAGTAATTTAACAGCTTGGTTAAAACTATGTCAATATTTAGGACAACGTTTGGCCCTTCAGGGATTTTACCATCTTTGTGAGAATGCTTAAGTGTCTCGAAGACAAACTTTTACCCAAAGTTTGTGTTACACGTCACCAAAATTCTCGAGGGATCTGTTCGGTATGTGGGCGGAAGCTGTATTGATTTTTTTTAACAGAAACACAGCGTATTTGATGGAAGCTGCTGTGCAACCAAATAGTTTACACGGCGCCGGAGTTGTGCCCTCCCAGTCAATTCCTACACAGAGCGCAGAGAAGCGAGTGCATATGCATTAGCGTAGCGGTTCCCGTGTGCCGGAGGTGTGATGAGTCTTTTCGTTGAACCCCTGTGTCAAGCTGACAGGCATACGTTGGGTGTTCACCGGGATTTTACAACAGCTTTCCACACGCCTATAACTCTGGGATTGAGCAAGCCCCTCTGGTGACAAATCATTCTCTTCTCTCCGGCAGAAATGGTTCTGTGGGCCATAACCAGTATGTACAGGTGCAATCCCACACGTGTGTGATGTGGTACATTGACGCATTGTCTTTTACGCCGTGTGTAATGTAAATATGGTGATACTAAATATCAATTTACCGTTCTTAGTCTCTGGCATAGTGATGTACGCTGTTCCATATTGATGATTGCTTCGAAAAGCTGCTATGTGCCATATTTATAAAAACAATTGTACTTGAACAATTTGTGGCTTTTGTTCTGAAAATTCATGTTAAGTTTAGCCCATGGTGGTCCTCAGCCAGTGTTGTAAATTCTACGTGCGTATGACGAGCACGTGCATCAAGCAATGTCCTCTAGTTCAGTGGTTCACGTCTTTCATCAAGTTGGACGTGGACGGATCCAGATCTGAATGATGGTCACTATAGACTGGTCCGGGTTGACCTTGACCATGCTCAGTCCACAGTCTCATGATCACTGCTCCATCTGAATTTTACTGTGCTATTCAACAAAATCAATCTCTCTAGGGATACAGACTAAAGCGGGTGGCTAAACACTGACAATATGTGACTTACGATTGACTGATAATACACGGAGATTTACATTATTATTTAGTCCTAAATATTTGTTTTTCTAATTTTTTGTAAAAGGAACAACTATCAGTTATCACTTAATATCAGTATGGTTGAAAGGTTTTCATTAAAGGAAAATATTATTGTAGTCTTATACGTTCAGTGTTTGGCCACCCGCTTTTAGTCTATCCCTAGATAGATTGATTTTGTGTTAAAACATATATATATTCTACGTTTGAGTGCGGTTAAAGCGAGTCATTTAAAAATTAATTTTATCCTATTTTATTTTCAATTTTTTTAAAGTAATGCTTTAAATTTCATCGCCTGCTGCACGGCCAATCAGGCGGCTCGCCCAGCGAGCCCCCGAGTCCCATCAATCGGAGCCGCCCGCCCTCCCCGCTCGCTATTATCCGTAACAGGGAAATTATCGTTTCTATGGCGGGCCCCAGGATCGGCTTGTCACCGGTCTTCAAACTTTTTTTTTCACGAGATTGCATTGTCATCCGAGTTATTGCTGCTTGCAAAATTTCAGTTCTCCAGCTTTATCGGCAATGCTTTAATTTTGTGCTCAAGATTCTAACCATTACACACATCCCCCCAGTGTAATTTAAGTGAAAGCGGGTAATAAAGAATTTTACTCACCGCACAGACCGTTACATTTCCAATTGGCATTAAACATCTCCGCTGCCCGGCTCACACCTTCCCAAGCAGAAGTGGGAGCGCGCAGCTGCACACCCATTCAATGCACACAACACACATTGGAGCAGCCGTATGTGAATGTTCAGCATCTGTAGCTTGCACGAGAGTAGCAGAGCACGCAAGCATGGGCTTGCGTGCCATGCCACGTGGAGCATCGTCTGGGACCGTGGGCCGAAGGGAACAGCTAAACCCGCAATACCGGAAAGCTGGATCGCTCGGCTGAGTAATAATAATAGTAGCTGCTATGCAGATTGCCTTTGGACTGCACACTAATCATGATACATTGTGCAGGAATAAAATTGAAGCTACAGTGCATTTTATTGGGTCACGGTGTGTGGCGTGGCGGTATAAGATAAATTAATTGGTCCGAGGGCGATTTTTCTCATTTAATAATAATAGTATTTATAGAGCGCTTTTCACCCGAGGGTCACAAAGCGCCGCATAGAGCTGCTGAGAGAACGACACGTCAGCAACGAAATTAGAACGGAAAATCACCAACAATAACGTTTTTGTTGTGTTTTTTTTTAAATATGAAAATCAAAATAACACTAGAAAATAGAGATAAAAGCATTACCACATGGCTGGGTGGACGAGATGATGTCTACAAAATGACTATTTACATGGAGCAACAGACGTGGCAATGTGGATGTTTATTTTGTGGCTTAGTTTTCACAAAGGCTCGTCGTTGCAGTGATCCCATCTCTTGCCCTCGCTGCAAATCAGAAGTTGTTCGTACAGCCAGACTTGGCCAACACGTTAGATATTCAAATATCGGTCAGCGGTCGCTGAGTGTGCCGTCTGCTGCGGTGCTCAGTAGGCATGCCCACCGCGCACTCTGTGCCCTCTCGCTGTCTCCACGGATTGCCCAGCAACCCCCGTAGGGCACGGGGCCCGAGAAGGGATCGCGTCATGCCGTGTTCTCTCTCACCAATAATCCGTTCCCCTCCATGATATCCTCTTCCTCCCCTCACCCCAACTGCTCCCCCCCCTCCCCGCACACTCGCATTATCCGCGTCCTCTCCATGCAGTGGTCCCTGTCTACACTGTCCTCACCTCACCCTCCTTTATCTCCCCCCCCCCATGCTCTCCAGTCATCCCCCCTTCTCTCCGCTCTCGCTATTGCATATAGACACAGCAACACTGTACACACCACACGCGCACACTGATATCGAGAGGCCCCCTTGCCAGCATTGTGTGCCGCACATCTTGTAAGGTGGTGGGACCTTGCAGGTACAAATGCTCCCAGCGTTATGCAGACCACGGGGTTTCGAAAGCACTGCCACGTGTGTGTGGCCTTTTCGTCGTTTGAGAACGGCCATTCTCATGCGGTGGGTCGCGACCCATCAGTTTGCCGCGAGCGCCACCAGGTGATCCGCGGAGACCAGACCTAAGTGGGCCTTCAGGTGCAAGTGGATGAGAAGCCCTGTTTCAGACCGCCGACTCTAACAGTATTGAGATGCGGTCATCCGCCCCTGCATAGGCTGCAGAGGCGGGCGCCTAAGTACCCTGGTTAACATTGAAAGGCAGGAAGTAATGTCTAAATAAATAATCAGGGCCACAATAGCCAGAGAATGTCGACGACGGTCCAACAATAGCGGTTAAATGACCCCGCCACACTGTGCAACACGACTCGCAAAGCGCGCCAACACAACGGTACACGAACACACCGCAGAGTGGTCCACAACGTGACGACTGTTGCCACCTTTCCGGTTTTTTATCTCTCTCTCCCAGGATCCACCTCCTTTTAGAGACCAGGTGTCCTGGGAAACCAGTTTTTCCTGACTGAGTCAGAGTCTGGGGTTTTGCCAGTTACACGCACAGTCTTGTCGCACGCCCATTCTGGTTAAGCTCTACCAATAAGTTCCGGGCGCCTCGTATTGTGAACAAGATGAATTTTACGGTGTTGAATAATGCCTACATTTCTGTATATCTTTATACACACTATGCTGGGGTCGGAGGTCAGGAGAGTGGAAGTGCAGCGGTTAGGCACTGCACCGTAAACGTGCTGACGCGTTCAACCTGGGCTCGCATCAGTGGCAAAGTGGCTTCTGAACGCATCCTGGGTCCCGCGCATCATCACCCATATTGACCAGCGTGGTGAAGTATGATCAAATGACCCCGTGAATCTCTGATGTGTGTTTGAATCCGTGTCTGATGTTTCGCTGCACTTCCTGGGTGCTTGTTCAAATCATTGAGCACTATCATCCAGCAGTGGATTGCCAGAGGGCTCTAGGGAATTGTACTGCCGTGTAACGTGCGTGCAACAATCAAATGCACGCGGGGGTGGCACGGTGCTGCGGTGAGTAACGCTGCTGCCTCACAGCCAGAACTGCCTAGGTTCGAATCCCGGCTCGGCTGTCTCTCTGAAGAGATTGCGTGTTCCCCCCGCGTCCTTGTGGGATTTCGCCGGGTACTCCGGTTTCCTCCCACAGTCCATTTGCATGTTGACTAATTTGCAGCCGTGCTCTCAGATGTAACTTGTTTTTCCCTCCCCACGGGGACAACTGTTGAAAAGAGCTACATAGTGCAACGGTTCATTCGAGCTTAATTACGGACTAAACCATCCCTCTCTCTTTACTCGTGTCAGGCGTCATTAAAAAAAACAAGTTTTCATATTCTCATAGAGAGACACTCCCGTTCAGTAAACAAGACTGCATTACATACACCTGATGCTATGTTTAAGATTAGATGCTTGTTGTTTTATCAGATTTGGAGTAGGTTTTGACGGCTCGATGCATGATGATTGCTTCGAAAAGCTGCTCTCTCGGGACAGCCGCGTCGATGGCTCTCTCTCCTCTCCTCGCGACGTTTCGCTTCACACGTTGGAGGCAGCCTCAGGCGCAGCGTGCGTGAGGATGCCTCTAACGTGTAAGGCAATCATAATTATACAATGTTTATGATTTTGTCTTCCTGGCATTGGAAGCATCAATTCCCTTGTGTTTGTGGTATTGAATATCGTATATAATAGCTTACCTATAAAGTGATGATTTTAAGCTAGTGTGTTTATTGTACATGAATTAAAACCGTATATTCAGTGGTTATAGCTTCCATGTTTAATTAATTCCAACTAAGGTTACACGTGTTTGTGGCACTGCATCCGTTGTGTAAAGATTACTGGATAGAAACTAACCCATAGTATACATTGTCATCACTGAATGTTCGGGTGTTATGCTATTGAAAAACTTTGTGACCCTCGGGTGAAAGGCGCTCTATAAGTGCAATTATTATTATTATTACCAAAGCGTTGCCCACACCTCGGAACCACAAACCAGGGTAACGAACACATTCTAATTTGCGATTATGCAAGTTGGGTGTCTGTTAGAGTAAAACACATACGCTGCTCCCAGATGTGTTAACATATATCCATGCATATGAATGCATTTTCCAAACTCACTTTTGTGCACTTTTCTCGCAGTTTCTAATCGTGATATTTTGTTTTTGTATGTTGTTTTTCAGTAAAGAAAGCAAAGCTTTCGGGACCGCCAGGTAAGCTGGGGCAATCCCGCAGCCTCGTGTACGGCACACAAAACACTTCTACAATGTCAAACGTGCATCTGTGTAAACGGCGGTAGTTTCTGTTACACTAAAAATGCTGTGGCTGTTATCTGCAGCTATAATCCGAGCGTCATTTATTTTCTTCTTTTTCTCTTCCTTGGTATACACCGCTGCTGCTGCTTAAGATTACACATGCTCCACAGAGCGTGAGCTGGGCAAACACGTTTCTAAATTAGTAGTTCTATGTGCACCTAGCTCATGTTGGAATTTTAAAGCATCTGGTTTCAAGGTCCTCCAAACGTATGCGTGCGGCTCGCTTTGATCATTGAAGCTCGTGTCTATTCAGTGCGAAGTGCTAGGGATGCTTATAATCTTGTTTTTGAGTGAAGAGTGAACATGTAATAGAATATCTGGATGAGACCGAATCAGACGAGTCGAGGTATGTTGCCCTCTTTTGCGAGAAGGTCACGAGTGAGTGCACAATGGTTATCGAACTCTGCTATGAATCTGGTGACCTGCCCGAGTTTGATTCACAGCCAACAGTGGAATATGATATCTGAACCAGTTCAGAGTCCCATTGGGTCTGTCATCGACCCATACGAACTTGTAGGAGTGCAGACAAACATTGAAAACCACTCGGTAGGTCTGAGGATTTACGTACGATGCGAATTTACTAGCACAAAATATTAAATGTGATTGACGGATTTATATATCTCACCATTTATGCCTCGCCATGGTTGGGAGTTGAACCGGGTTGAAAAGAGGTTCGTAGTGTAGTGCACTAATGACGGAGTCATGGATGAGATGGTTCAACCACGTAATCTGATGTGGTTGTCACTCCATTAAGTAGCAATCTTACCTTGCACGTGATTGTGCAGTCTTGCTTTCATCCCTGTGACCGCTGTGGATGTGTGCAGTACATTAGGCAGGATAATTAGGCAGGATAATGCTCTCGCGTACGTCACTGCTTTCATGTGAAGGATGTCATCGACGTTGCACATCATTGAAAGCGTCAGGATTCCCAGCGTTGTCACAGACGTCAGCGTCAGAGTTGTCACGACACTGTCTCACAGACGCGCACGGTGGCTGCTGCTTAAGGAAATGCCACCGTGTTGTCCCTGGCTATTCAGAGAACCTCATGTGTAACGCCTGCGACGTCATGCATCTGACGTCACCATCATAATCCCCGGCTGTTGTCTATCCACTGTCGGGATAGAGGCCTCTCGGCGGTATACCTCAATCCGTTTCACTCCCGCACATGAAATGATTCCATCGTTCCATCTCTGTGGTGGGTGTACCCTTAGATGCATTCCCTCCGCTGCCTGCCATTCAGCAGCCTCATCAATCGACTATCACAGCTCACGCCCAAACACACTTAATTTCCTTGCCACTTAATGTGATGCATCTAATTTGCATTTGATTCACAATCCACGTGTTCCCCTTCCCATTTCTAAGTGTAATTTAGAGCTTGCTTCTCCCCATGGTCCTATTAATTTTTTTTTTTCAGATTTTGTTCGTCCTTTGTTGCCAGCATCAGTGTTTGTGATTCGTGTGCCATAGCGAGCAAGAAGACACCGAGTGGAATCGTGCTTGTTAAGGCATACTAATTGATTGCTTTCCATTAGCAAGCAGAGCGAGGCTGTACGAGTGTTTAAATAATTGAATATTACAATTTATAAAGGGCACAGTGTTTATTCAATGTCAAAGATATTTCTTTGAAGAGAGAATGACTGGGGCGCGAGGAAACCGCAGTCAGGCAGGGGAGGGAGAGGGCAGTCGTGTGGTTAACCTGTGCCAACATTCGCCAGACACTGCGCCCTATTTATTTTGACATTACCGGTCAATTAGTTAGTTGGTTTTTTTTAGTTATGGGAAGAAACTGGAGAACTCAAAGTAAACCCACACAGAACAGCGGCAGAACACAAAAGCTCCACACAGAAATGTGCCCGAGCCAGGAGCCAGGAATTCAACCCGGGTCCTCCTTGCTGTGAGATAGGAACATTGCTCAATGTGCCACCAAACCCCTCTTAACATGAAAATGGTTCGCGAAAGAGTCCTCACCTCTCTTCCCACTTGTGCTACTGGATGGGAGGTGATGGGCGGCGGTTTAGTGACCTCATCAGCATCAGTTGTCACCCAGGGCATGGCCCTGTAGAGGGTTTCCTGCCTTCAGGGACTGGCCACCATGGTTAACGGTGCCTGAGTAATCCACAACCAACACCTTTAAGCCGTCGACTGTCATCCAAGATCTGTTATCACGTTGCTCATCTTTATAAATGAACTCTCCCTCCTGCTGCTGTTTTGTCTGGCCTATATTTTTTCTCCCAACTAAACAGAAGCTGTTATGATGTAAACAGAAGCTGTATATAAAATACAAAGTCATACGACTGGGTCTACATTGAATAAAGAGCCTTAGCTCAATGGCCCTTACCCAAAATAAACGGACTCGTATGAGCGTCTATGTAAGCATTTGACGTACTTTGGCTTACAAGGATATAGATGAACTTAAGTATGTAGTACTAGCGAATGGTAAATATTTAATGTCTACATATCTTGCTTCATTGATTTGTCATGTTTTCAGACATATTTGTACAGACATGTACTTATCCTACACATGGCTGTACAACATTTCAGTACCGTACACGTCATATGAAGTTCGATATAATGATAACAGCGAACTCTACCACCACACGCTGCATATAACAAGTAAAGGTGCAGCCCCTGCAATTGCTGGCTCGCTTAATTCACTAGTGGTTGAAGGGCCTCGACTCGAGGAACCTCGAGAGAGTATTTCACCTACTCTTCCACGTCCACCAGAGGTCTTGGAAGAGGCGTGCATATCGACACTTTCCCACACCACAAGCGACTCGTTGATCCACTAATCATGGTGAGTATGAGAATTGCTTTTCAAAGCTGTGCTCTCGGGATCGCCGTATCGAGCGCTCCCCCTCTCTCCTCCGCGACGTTTCGCCTCCCACGTAGGATGCATTCTCTGGCGTTCTGAAAACCTACATCAGTACATGGTGAACGTATTTATACTGCTGGTGTGGACACAACTTGAGAATAAAGCTCCGTCAAACCTGGAGGCCGTCACTGAAGTCAGTAGTGCATAGATATAAAGTTCTGAAATGCGGACATCACAGGGGAATCACCATGTGTTTGGGAACTTCTTTCATGAGATTAGCCACAGGTGGAACAGCATGGGGTTAATGTGATTCCGCGGTGTGAGCAGAATAATAGAACCCCTTTCCAGTGGACCACGGCAGTCATTCATTGATCCTGGCGTGCAGCAACTCTATGGAGGTGACTCAACACATACATAGTACCTACATACAAATATGAGTCACACACACGACACACGCGCACTGTGCCTGAGGATGCCTCTAACGTGCGAGGTAAAACGTCGCGAGGTGGAGAGAGGAAGCGATCGACACGGCTGTCCCGAGAGAGCAGCTTTTTGAAGCAGTCATCAGAACTTGCACCATTGTTGTTTAAACTCTGCGTACTCGGGCTA
>JAZEWT010000015.1:21169644-21183141 GCA_036362905.1 Mordacia mordax
CACTGGACAACTATTAGAAAGAGCAACAGGCTTTTGTGACGGCTACCCCTCGCTTTTGGAACAACATTGCAACGAGCTCGAGACGACCGTTACTACCATCGTTGAGCCACCTTAGATCCCAATTATTGTAGACATTTGGCCCAGCTACGAGTGAATTGCTTGGTCTTTTTCAGGGGTTACATTTGCTCTAATATTTTGTTGTGCAGAAAAAGTTAGATTTTTCCAATGACACTGTTGCACTGTTGCTCTTCTTTGGTCATTGATTATTTACTTTGCTGTGCAATCTTGAACACTAATATTTAGTTTTGTGGTTATGGTTGAGGTTTCCGCTTTGTACGAGTTGTTGTTATGAGTTTGTTTAATTGTGCAATCTTGCGTGTTACTGATGAATTCCATTTTTTGGGTTAGGTCACGTAAACCCTTCAACAACCGACAAAGGCCAATCAGTAAAGTTTGTCAACGTGAACAAAACGTGCCAAGTCTTCACTATTTCAGCACACCAGTGTGTTGGAAAGCAAACTCACAGCATTTACAAAAGAAATTCGACGTTTCACTGATAATTGCAATCAGCATCATCAGGCAACCCACACCTGCTTGAGACGAGTTCGCTTCAGAATTATCAGTGAAGCTTCGTATTGCGTTTGTAAATGCTGCGAGTTTGTTCTCCAACACACCGGTGTGCCGGGGTAGTGAAAACTTGGCACGTTTTGTTCAGGTTGACAAACTTTACTAACTGGCTATTGTCGGGTGGCAGAGAGTTTCCAACAAACATTCTTTACGTGACCTAACCCAAAAAATGGAATTAATCAATAACATTGGTCATGAAAGCCTTCGAATTAAAGTTGCGTGTTACTGTTTACTTTTATGATTACGGTTAGAGTTTCATTCATTCACATCATGTTGCTATGAGTAGTTTATTTGCCGTTTGGTTTTATGCATTGTTGTGTTGGGCAATTCGGGCGTTTCTTTATATGGTGCAGAAATCCCGCATCTAGAGCCCGCAAGCTAGTTGCGTAATTTCTTCTGGAATATTAGCCATCTAATCATAACAAGCATCTAACAGCTTAAATTAAAAGTAACTCATTTGACGGACCCTTCCCTGACAGTGAAACTAATGGTAATTCTCGTAGCGGCAATTTAGCCAAGTTCCATAAACAAAATCCCCAAAATAGACTGTGGTTAAATTTGCGTGCAGCCGTTTGCTAGCTGCACACTTGCTAAATGTCAAAATGGCTTAATCAGACGTGGGTGCCCAGATCTCAGCGGTTGGTGATCTTCTCAGGAGTTTCCAGTGATTCTGGTTCTGCACAGTCACCTTTGAGCCACGTGGCATCCTCAGGGCATGCTGTTTTATGTACAGAGGGAGGTCTCGAAATCTGCAATTAATGCCCACGATGGCACTCTGTGATTCGAAGCTATTCTAAGTGTCCGAGAGAGCGCAGCGCCGCCCCTGCAGATAACCAGAAACATTAAATTCATGATAAACACATAGGCTGTCAAAGAGATACAACGCGGACAAAACGTGGCCCCGGATATCACATCGCTATTAACGCCGTTATCCTAGTTATCAACAAAGCGGGACGGATGTCTGCCAGGCAGCTGCGCCGTAACACGCAGTAGGGCAGTGGCACACAGCCCACGACAGTGCCGGTCATCGCGCCGAGATACCCGAGTATCGTACATGCGGTACCCGTGCGGACCTGTGCCTGATGAGGGTTGTGGGAGGTGCTGGTCAGTCTGTGCCAGTGCACACGGTGCGCCACGGTCGCACGGTGAGTAGCGCTGCCACCTCACACCAAGAAGGCCCCAGGTTCGATCCCTGGCTCGGGTGCTTTTCTGTGTGGCGTTTGCGTGGTCTCCCCGTATCTGCGTGGGTTTTCGCTGGGTATTCCGGTTTCCTCCCACCGTCCAAAGATACACTACTACTTAGGTCAATTGGCCTTCTGAGTATATTGCCACCGGTGCCCTACGCTGTACTGGCGTCACATCCTGGGTATAGCTTCGCCTTTCACCCTCTGCCGGGATAGGCTCCGACGCGCCTGCTACCCGTTACAGGGTTATGTGTGTGTTGATAACGATGATGCTGCTTGCTATGACGTGCTTTTGTAAACTAAAATATATACTGATGCAGGTTTTCACCGCTTGATAGATAGATGTTTATTATTACAGCAGAAATTACCCAGTGAGCTTGCAAGGCATATTTCTCATCCAGTAACTGGTTTCTTGGCAACGGAGACGAGCACTGCAGCATTTCTTATGTTGCATGTCTGAACACAATTCGTAGTTATGTCGGGTATTGCCAAGATTAACGTTTGGTTCTTTCAGGCTCGGAGCCGAGGATGTGAATGTCGTTTGTGGCACACGTGGTTTGCACAAAAGCCCTCTGTGTGAGCCTGCTCTGGTTATTCGAATGGCGCACTCCGATCGCACGGGATATGCCTGACCCACGGCGGTGTCTGCATTCTGCGAGAATACAATCCTGGCCGCCGCCGGAGCTGTCGCACAGGTCTTGATATAGCTTTGTGTGGTCAGCAGTGTGGGCGCACACTGCTGAGCACACAGTCCTGCGCACAACTCACGTCTGCCAGTGTCTGAGTATTGTCTGAGCGCTCTCCACCGAATTACAAAATGCGCATTATGCCCGTCTTTCAAAAAAGGTTTTAAACCGTTCTCCTTAACGCTTTTTATTCGCTTTCCATTGATCACACTCGGGCGTAAAATGGGATATTGTGTGAGTTGTATCCAGTGTCGCTGTAGGCAGTCAGCGCCGTGACATTTTGGTGCGCGATAGGAGTTGGATTCCCTGCCGTGGCTAACATTGGTGGGGATTCATTTCCACCTTTGCTCACCCACACTGGGCAGTCTGACGTAGGATTTATTTACCGCTCAAGGTATGAGAATTGTTCTCCGTAGCGGTTGTTTCGGGATAGTCGTGTCGGGTGTTTCTCCTTTCTCCTCCGCGACGTTTCCCTTCCCACATCGGAGGCATCGTTAGGATAACATGGAGTAAATATTCTACAATAACTCTGGTGATAACACGGCATGGAAATACCGTACTCCGGGAGTGAATTGAAAAAAAGGGTTGATTTAATGAAGTATGTTTTCACGGTTCGATGCATGATGATTGCTTCGAACAGCTGATCCTCAGGCTGCCTCTAACGTGTGAGATGAAACGTTGCGATGGAGGGAGAGGGGGAGCGATCGACGCGGCTGTCCCGAGAGAGCAGCTTTTGAAAGCAATCCTCAAAGGGTTTATTGTTATGGTGGTGACTCTCCCATGTGTAAGTTACAGCGGGTCATAGCCACAAATATTCCCTTCCATGATTTTGTACCGATATAGGTTACTATGATTATATTATAAAACATCCCTTAGGATTCATTGCTCGCACCATATTAAGCATGGATTTTTCCAGATGTCATGTCAGGGGTGGCCAATAAGTAGTAACGAGTGCGTACATTGAACATGATGAGTGAATAAACTGTCGTGTATCGATGTAGGGCCACGTCTAATCAAAAAAAAAATTCAAAAATGTGACGCCGGTACATTTAACGCGGTGGCTAAATTAAACGCTTTTCAACGACTGCTGATGGGTGCACCAAGCCAAACAGCCTTACTCGTGGAATAGGGTATTGATCGATGGTGGGAATGGGGCCAGCTGTGTCGAATGCGCGACCCGTGCGCCTGTGGCGCCGCTGCGGACCTGGCTGTGTGGGATTGCATTTAAGAGGTGTGTAGTCATTCGTACAAGACTTTTTATTGAGCACGGTTTATAAACCCATCACCCTCTTTAATAGAAATGAGAAACGGGTTCCTTGTTAGAGCCGATTAGCGCTCAAAAATGTACGTGATTGATCGTCGCTAGCGCATGCTTTGTTATGTTTTTTCACACATTTGTCACGCCTTGCAATGGCTGGCACCCGACGTAAAATATTGTGACTTTAACAGTGATAAGAATCCTGTCAGGTTGGGTAAAAAAAACAGGGCTTTTTTTTTAAATACCTCTCGCTAACAGTGAGCAATATATCATTGTTTAAGCTGACTGGCCTCGTTCAGAAAATATTGTGGCTCAGTGACACGGTCTTAAATTACGGGGCAATATGGATAGGGATTGAGTTGCAAACGTTAATCCCATGCTAATCGCGTTAACTTCAACAGCTGCGGGATGTGTAATTGGGGAAGATGCAATGACAAGATGTGGAGCGTGAACCTCGTCTTGCCTTGCTGATTGCGTGCCGGTCTTGCCGTGCTGCTCTGTATGTGCGCGTGCAGTAAAACCTCGATTAACTGACTGATTGGGGGTAAGGAAAAAGGTTCGGAAAGCTGTTAAATCCAGATCTGAAAATAACGAGCTCACACACAGAGTCGTGACCATATCTTCTAACGACCTATATTAATTATGAGCTCTGTTAAACCGAGTAATGCGTGTGTCGAATAGCACCATTAAAAACACTCGAACAGAAACTACTCCGACCATTATTTCCAATGCAGACCTCAGTCTCGGAAGCCGTGGCAGCGTCCATTGTGTCTCATATCCGTTAAATAGCAGTCCGTTAAATGGAGGTTTTCTGTAATGTACATACAAGTCTATGTGCACATCTACAACTCTCATGTCAATCCGCTGCTGCATGACAGCTTCCCGGCGCCGCTTGGTCGCTGGGATTACGGGGTCAGTACGGATTGGTCGAAGGGAAGTCTACAGGTTCTGCAGGGGAACCTGCAGTTGCTTGCGAATACCACTGCTCGCAGAAGCATTTCTCCAGAGGATGTAGAGAAGCTCTACAAATGGTATTTGGCCTACTCTTCCACTCTTCCACGCTTGCCAGAAGAAGTCTTCAGAGAGCTGGCAGTACCCAGACTGTAACCCACCACCACACATCACTCCCTCGAGATCTCAGGTCGAACCGGAGACCGCTGGATTAGAAGCCCGGGGTGTTAATCATGACACCGCTGCAGCAGCAGCATCAGCAGCATCAGCAGCATCAGCAGCATCCCTATAGCTGTGTTGAAGTCTACTTACAGTTTGGATGGATGAAGCCAGCAAAGTGCATTTAATTCGAGCGAAGCTATAGTTTAATCTGCAAGGACAGTGTGACGCTGGCATTCATGGTGCACAGTGTATGCGATCGAATGTGCTCTCCACTAATTAATGCATGTGACAGTTTCCTTCTGCGATGATTGCTTGGAATAGCTGCTGTCTCTGCACAGCCGCGTCGATCGCTCCCTCTCTCCACCTCGCGATGTTTCACCTCACACGTTCGAGGCATCCTCAGGCACAGTGTGCTTGTGTCGTGTGTGTGACTCCTATTTATATGTAGGTTCTATGTAGGTGTTGAGTCACCTCCACAGGTGCTACATTCCAGGATCAATGGATGACTGTGGGGTCCACTTGAAAGGGGTTCCATTGTCTTGCTCACACCCCGGAATCGCATTAACCCCACCCTGTGCCGCCTGTGACTAATCTCCCAGTTTGCATCTCATGAAAGAATGCATAGTTCTCAAATACTTGGTGATTCCCCTCTGATATCCGCATTTCAGAGCTCTTTATTTGTGCACTGCTGACTTCAATGACTGGCCTCCAGTCATTGGGGTGTGAGAACGACAATGGAATCCTTTCAAGTGGACCCCGACCGTCGTTCATTGATCCTGGAATACAGCGATTCTGTGGAGGGGACTCAACACATACATAGTACCTACAGATAAATAGGAGTCACACACACGACACACGCACACAGCGCCTGAGGATGCCTCTAACGTGAGGCACACATCGCGAGGTGGAGAGAGGGAGCGATCGACGCGGCTGTCCCAAGAGTGCAGCTTTTCCAAGCAATCGTCATGCGTCGAGCCGTGAAAACCCACATCATTTTCCTTCTGTATTATTTTTTAAGTGAGCATTTGTGCCCATTAATATGGTTGGCCGTTGCGTTGTAATGTGCCGCTGGGTGGATCAAGTAAAAACCATTATGTTGACAAAGATGCACATTTTTACAAATATGCCATGGTCTTTGTGGTATGTATGAGCAGCGTCTACACGTATTTCACCTATAGAAAATTAATTCGTTTACCTATGGAGTAGCTTACGTCTAATATTAACGTGTTTTTAATACATTTTAGTTCGTACAAATCGCATCTCAAAACATTGAACATCACCAAGTCACATTTACATCAAAATGGTAAGAGGCACAATGTCGAAACCCAGCTGAAACATGATTAAGGGTGGAGAGGTGACAACAACACACGGGGGAACAGAGAACACACAACAGTGGGAGAACCAGAGACACAACTGAGACAAGGTCAAAGGTGTAGCGGTGAAGACAGCACAAACTAGGTGGCGCGACAGTAATACCTGAACATCAGAGAAAGTCCAGATAATGATAAGAACAATATGTTTTACAGTAGCATCCATGCAAATAGCGCCACAAAACACTGAAAGTGTGGGAAGCTTTGTGTTACACAAAGAAACAAGACAAGCTACCGCAGTATTCCGCAACGTTGCTGTGCCTGTTGTCTGTGCTGTTCTTTAGCCTCTGGCAATGGGGCGATTCTAAATGTGGAAAGTGTACGGTGCAAATGCCCAACCTGGTGGCCTCCCGGCTTCAGGGCTGCTCAGAGAGTACCACACGATCACTGTCACAGCTGCCTGTGTTGGAAAAAATAAAGCATTTACTTATTTATCCAGGAGAGTTTCACTGAGTCCTAGGACTCTCTGAGGAGGAGGTCCTGCGGTGGGTTGTGTTTTTTAATTAAGATATTTTCATGCAGTTGATCAGTGTTTGTAGTCAGCCACTTTGAATGAGCGTTTATAATAATTTCTGATGTATTTATGTTGGCTTTCACAGCTCGATGCCTGCAGCCTGATCTTGCCTGCAACGCGGGAGGCAGAACCATGTGCAGGAAAGAGAAGAGCAGCTCTTGGGAGCAATGTTGAATATTCTCTCATGTCTTTACCTATCTACAGCTAGATGTAGGCCTCCACATGCCATGTTGCTCATGGGGTTCGCTTGATCAAACTGTACCACGCTGGTCGTTTGGGTTGGTGATGTCGATGAGAGGGTTGAGGACAGAACCCATCGAGATCACCCACCACTGCAGATGTCCGTGTATGACGGTCAAATTATGTTCAGTCCATTTGTAGTACAGTGCGCAATCACTACCACACCACGCGGGTGCCTACGAAATCTCCACTGGCTGAGCTCATTATGCCGTGAGGGCCCATTGAGACGCTGGGTTTAATTCATGCATCACTGGCCAGTAGATACGAGTGCGTCACTGCCCCTCTACGATACAATATCGCCATAACATACTACGGTTAGTGCCTTGTGAATTTGATTGTGGCTGATAAAAATTACACTCCAGATGAAAATTACAGTTCAAAGACACGCTGCTGTCAAGATTAATTGTCCTACCAAAATAGCTCCCGGTGCCCTGAGATGATGGAACTTGCTCTCCCCTCCCCACTTCTCCATGAACAACTGTTAAAAAGGACTACATAGATCAACAGTTTCTTCGAGCTTAGATAAAAAATGACTTGCTCACTTTTATATGACGGAGCAATAAAGAGATAATGCACCATTCACTGGAAACAACAACACGTCTTTAAAAGTATACAAAAAATAATCGAACGCATTAGGGTCAGATTACCTGTACAGGTGTAGGCGGTGTATACGGAACAGTACCAAAGGTTGTGTGCGTCTCACCTGGCTGGTTCTCACTGACAGTTTTTAATGACCCGTAATCACCTGGTACAGCTGCTCAACGGTTCCAGGGTACACATCCTCAAGTCACGTGTGCACACGATGTTTAAAAATAGATTGTTAAACACTGTTGCTGAGCACAGGCCCATAAGCCAAGATATGTTCAGCAAACAACAGCACCGATTGCTCTGATACATGTGTGTAATAATGATACTAATAATGGCATTTGTAGAGCGCCTTTCACCCGAGGGTCACAAAGCGCTGCACAGAGCTGCGGCGAGAAGGACACGTCAACAACGAGCCAAGAACGGCAATTCAGCAAACAACTTTTTAAATGCTCTTCTTGAGCCAAGGTTAATTGTTTTGAGGGCTTGGGAAAAGAGAGATTGGGAGGGAATTCCGAAGAGGAGTGCGGGGAGGTGAGGAGCGGAGAGAGAAATGAGGGGTGGCGGGTGAGCGCTGTGCGGATGAGCAAATGTGAGTCGGAGACCTCCGTGTCCTGAAACTTTCATTGCTCGTCATTCCCTCTCTTGTTCACTCACACTGCCCCCCTTCTCTCCCACCGCGTAAATCGATGCTCTGGACAGTGAGGTGCAGCATTTATCCTATTATCCGTGATTATCTGTGGATAATAACGAACGGCGATGACTGTAATGGTGGTGATGGATGAAGTGATTTCGTTACCGACGGCAGCATCGGTGATTGATGATGCCGACGATAACGTTGGTCGATCTGTTGCCTCTGCGTTGGCCAGCTGTTGTTGTTCAGATGGTGGCCAATGGCTCGAACGTGACAATCCGAGGAAAATGGTGACCGCAGTCGGCAGTATTCGCACGGTGGTACACGACGACAGCGGGTCTCTGGCATCGGTGCCAAATACCCAACGACTGTGTGATGATTATGGTGATGGTGAATGTGGTGATGATGAAAATGGCTGCGCGGGTGTCAGGTCGACACTGAGGCTGCCGAGATGCCCCACATTGTGTTGAGTCCATCGCTAATGGCGCCTCAGCCACGAGGTGAAATGTTAAATCCTTCTTCTTTGCATTGTACCGAACGGTAAAGGTACACACCATTATTCACCGTTATCACGGATAACAAACGCAGTGCCATACCGTGCTCTAAATTCAGGGTACTGTTCATGATTCACATGGAAAACGGCAAGCTCGAATAGGAGGACTTTTACCGTAGTGTAATAACATTGTCCTCAGGATAACTGTCCATGAACCAATATTCAACCAAAATACTGACATTCTGTGGTTCACTCTTGTGCAATGTTAGTGAAATACTGAAAATGCATCAAAACATGTAAATACATTTTTGGGCCATCGGTGAATCCACTTTTGGATTATTGCGTGCCCTCACCCTGTCACTTAGGGAGATTGATTTGCCATACGTCCCATTTGGGTCCGTGATGGAGGGTATAGGCAAGTCCCTGGGAATAATTTTGATATTGCTCGCCACTGATGTTAGTCGTTGCTGGCACTCAAACACAGGTTGGCGGATTCAGCACAGTATGATCACCAGTGCACCACCACCATTCCAGCCCAGAGACAAACTGAATGCTATTATAATAAAAAAATCCAGTAATGTCACCGATATCGTGATGGTGTGGGGATTACTGCCCGCTAAAAGCCACCCCATTTCACAGTCCAGTGTGTTAATAGTTTGACTGCTCATCCTTGTAGCCCAGTTATTCGCTCAACAAGTTACGCAATGCAAAGAGTTCACACAGGGCAGCTAAGGCCAGATTTCACTCTGTTCGATTTAAAGGCTGGGAGACTCAACCCTGGTGAGTGAGTTTTCCTTCTGGTATCTGCTTCATGTTGTACATGTGCAGAAAACAGATGTATATATCTGTCCCTCCACATAAACAAATGGAAGTGTTTGTTTTATCATCCCATCAGCCACAAAGCTTCCTGGGAATGCATGATTTTCAGCAGGATTGATTCAACAAGCAAACGCTAGACTGGTTTGACTGTCTCACCATCCGTTAGGCTTGCTTGATGATTGCTGCATAGATAGTATATGAATAATTTGTAGGTTTTCACATTTGCATTATAATGGCAGCACACAATGACCTACTCATGCCAATGACAGCACGGAATGTTTAACGTGCACTGTGAACGGGACGGTGTGTGTGTTTACGGGTGATACACACCGCGGTGTTAATCAGAGCAGTCGCTACGTTCAAACCGCGACCGTCCGCAGCAAGCGGCGAACGCGCGCTACCACTGGGCCACATCGCCGCCGCCGCTGCCGTGTACCTGCAGTGGACGAGGACAAGGTCTGTTCATCCTAAACTTAGCACTGAGTGGAGTGTGGCAACAAACGCTGGCACTCGGAGACAAAGGTGGCTGGGCGCGGTGTTTCTCTGACACACTTCATGCGCTCCGCTGGCTGTAAAAGAACTAAAAACCATCTTCGCAATGTCCCCATCTGACTCGGGGCTAGACTGTCTCTGTTGGTGGCCTTGAGTTGTTTATGTCCGACAGAAGTGATAGTTGGTTTATTGACTTGCCCAGATGGTGCATGGGTTGATGGGCTGAGTCGACCCCAGCCTGATTGTTCAGCTCAAAATCTTTCGACTATGAACTGAAAGCTCTAACCCCGAGCCGGATGGGTCTGGATGCTTGCAGTGATAGATGGCTGCTAGTGCCGTATTTTGCAAAAACGTAAACGTCCCTGAGTGTTTGTATTGGTAAGCTCGGTCACATTTTTAGAAGTACTTTATGCATTGGTTTGAGTGGCATTGCAATGCGCAGTCTCTCCGGACCCCTATAAGTGTAACCGCGTGGGATATTGCCGCTGCAGTTAGCCCCGTCTGAACTGCAAAATGTGAATGAAGGTCAGTTGGCTCTCAAGTACCTACAACGGGTGATTGAATCTAAACCATAGCAGTGCAGAGACGGGATGAGGGGAGACAAAACGGCGAGGATGAGTCCAAGCCTTCTTGTCTATCGTAGCGAAAATTTTACGCCGGAGAGAGGCGGAAGGGATAGAAAGGAAGAAGACGAAATTAACGCAAGACTGCAGCTGAGCGGCTGTGTTGTGACGTTCGATTATGACCATGCAAAGCAGCTACATCACAAAACAACTATGCGGAACTGGGGATTTTTTGAAGTATTGTCTTTGGGTCAAACATTTCAAAAATCATAAACAGTTTGCCTTTTTTGTGATTGAAGGAAGATATTCACCGGATCATAACTAATTTTTTTCCACTTTCATTTGCAGTTTTGAGGGCGGCACGGTGACAGAGAGTTACGCTGTCGCCTCAAAGCAAGGAGGCCCTGGGTTCGCTTCCCAGCTTGAGTTCCTTTCTGTGTGGAGTTTGCGTGTTCTCCCCGTATCTGCATGGGTTTTTGCTGGGTACTCTGGTTTTCTCCCACCATCCAAAGACACTCTCCTGCCTAGGTTAATTGGCCTGCCGAGTACATTGCCGCAAAAAATGGCCATCTAATGTACCGTCGTCACATCCTGGGTATAGCTCCGCTTTGCTCTCTTTGTCTGCCGGAATAGACTTCGGCCCCCCTGCGACCCTGGACAGGATTAAGCGGATAATGATGATGATTTCCAGTTATTGATCACGTCGGCTCTTTCTCGTCCGTTCATAATGTAGTTGATGATTGAGAAACCTTTTCGAAATGTCTCTTCCGTGGTTGATTGGCCTCTGCATTGTTTGTTCTTCTGTTCTCAGTGATTTTGTGGGGCGTTTAAATAAGAGCCGTGCATATTACACATCTAAATTTGAATTGGTAAAAGCATTTTTTTCTCCAGTAAAATAAATGTGCATCCTGCACTTAATGTTGCATATATTGACCTATAAACCATAGAGAGCACCGGATTTCAAAAATATTGGTCAATTACAGTATTATCCATAACTGCTGTGTATAAAATACATATTTCATTGTTGCCTTTGTATGTGTGAATGAGTGCTCTTGGGATAGCTACGTAGAAGTGAACTTATAAATTTTAAACTTTCAGTTTTTTCCCCACCTGCTGCAGACGAGTGTTTGGGTGTATCATTACTTTGAGTAATGTGAGAAGCACGATGATTGCTTTCTAAAGCTGCTCGTGTGCCATAGCCATGTCGATCGCGCCTCCTCTCTCTTTCGTTACCTTTTGCCCCCCACGTTGGAGGCATCCTCAGGCGTGCTGAGACGGAGTGAAACGTGCGCGTGCTCTGATATTTGTCAGTTGAACTGCCTTTGACACAAGGCAGAGAGGACCTCTTAAGACGCAAGGCGGTGGAACCGCTTTTCACACAACAGCCATGGCACACTCGCGTTTCACTCCGTCTCAGCACACACGACGATGCCTCTAACGTGGGGGGCGAAACGTCGTAAAGGAGTGAGAAGGAGCACTGAATGCGGCTATCCCGAAAGAGCAGCTTTGTAGAGCACACATTAAGGATCGAGCCATGAAAACCCACATCCGTACATCGTGCAAGGGGCCTCCATTAATTCCCTACATTTGAGCTGCTGGTATTGGTGAAACATTATAATTTACGGTGTAACACCAATATAAAGAACCAAAACCAAATTGCATTACGATGTGATGGATGAACCCACATCATAATGGCCCATCGCTTAACTGGCTTTTTTTTGTGGTTTCCTGACATAATAATGTGTGAACCATTAAGCCATCCAGCTGAAACAAATCCAGTTATGTTCTATCAAATGTTCCCATTTGCACGATAACCATTTTACACATTTACGTAGTGCACAATTATCTTCGATAAAATTAAAATGACACCGTGTGCTCAAGTAGAGGGGAAATAAATGCTTTAGATGTGCAAAGTCAAACTGCTTGTGGATCGTTTCACTACAGCCACAATGCCCCCTTACCATGTACAGTGTATTATGTAAATGCAGATAATTATGCAACTACAATTCTTAACCACACTCTCTAATCCATGATGCGTGAGGGAAGTGGCTTGGGCATAGGTCCATTTTAATAATAATAATTAGATTTCCAGAGCACTTTTCACCCGAGTGTCACAAAGCTCTGCACAGAGCTGCCGAGAGAACGTCAACAACGAGATAAGAACGGCAAATCAGCAACAGTAATCAGACATAATCCCTGTCAGTTGATTAAAATAGGGTCATGGCTCTGGTTGTTCAAAATGGGCTTGGGGACTGTGGGCTGCGACACGTTAACTGTGCGGTCTTTCGGCCGGGCCTAACCCCATCATGACCCCATCATGACCCCATCCTGACCTCATTCTCATCCCATCATCACGCTTGGCGCGTTTCCATGGCGCTTTACGGGCTCTGCCGAAGTGGTTCTGTTCCCACCTCAACGTTGTTTTGTCCACTGCCATAACGAATGCATTTCATTTTTATTAAAACAGCAACGTGTAAAATAGCAAAAATAACAGCTCCAGCATAAGTTAACCCAGACGTTCACTTAACTTTGGTTGAAGTCAAACGTGGTTTCGCTGATTTCCCTCTTGTCTAGAGACAGAAGAGAGAGAGAGAGGGGAGAGGCTATGAATGCCCAAGGAAAGGAACTTTGGGCAAGGACCAGGCAATGTGTAGTCATTCTAGGAATGTGTGGTTTGGTACCATGTTCTACTTGTTGAGGGAAAACGACATCAATTTCTAACCAAAAGAGTGAATAAAAAGACATTTATTTTTGTACAACGTAATTTAATCTGATGGTACATGAAACTTTCGTACGGAAAATTGTCCTATTGAAACAGCGCTTCCACTGCGTTCTCTTGGGCTCTCTTCCACTGATGCGGTATCCTTGCCCCGGCTGGGTAAGGAAAGGCAGATGAGGGGGTGGATGCAGACTGGGGGG
>JAZEWT010000015.1:21183152-21253754 GCA_036362905.1 Mordacia mordax
TAGGAGCCAGCGGGCATTTATCGTGTCTTGGCAACCAAACTAAATCCATAAACTGAGGAGCTGTTAACAGGAGTTATTTAAAACGGCGTAATTGGTGTTCAATAATTCAGGGGTGTTAATCTAGCGATAAGGCGTGTGTTACTGCCATCCGGGCCCTCTATGCCCCCGGTTACAGTGTACGTGGGTCTAGCGGCAGCAGACCGTGCTGAAGTCTTGTGGAATCACAGCTCTCTGCTTTCCGACCCACTCTGAGCTGGGGTCACGAAGCAGAGCAGTCACTGCACTATCTCCCGCACCTCCACTGGGAAATAGACGTCACAATAGGACAGTAATCCAGAGTTCCCTAGTTTGATTTCTTGGCACTGGGTAAGTTTCTTAAATCTGCCCACTCGCTCCTGCCATCCATCTCTGTCTGGTCAGCAGTGAAGCTAGGCAAAGTGACGGTGAATAAATAGACTAGATTGACTTGTGTCAAGAGTCGAGATGGATGAACATTTCAACAATGGACAGTCTTAGAATTTCAAAGAGAGATAGGCAGGTCAAGTGTGGGTACTCCCACCTTTTTGAGATATCTGGCCAGGATGGAATAGAAATCAAAATATTCTGCAGAGGCTCTCAAGAGCTTCCTGTTGCCAAGGCCCTTTTGCCACAGTGGAGTGTCTGAGCACGCCAGCAATTGCAGGGCTGCACCTTCACCTCGACCTCGTCTGCCTCATTGGGGAGAAATAAAGAGTGTGCCGTGCTGTTAAGCACAAAACAAACTGGGGCCTACTCTTGTGTTCCTAGCTTTGTAAGCGTGGGGACAGGTGACAAGGTGTCATAGCAGTGACCAAAGATTCCAAGCACCGACGATGTTTGTGACTGCTTTCTGTTTCTGATTTGTGTTCACTTTCAATGTTTTATCTTTATTTCTATTAGCAGTTTCTGTTTTCATCTCCGGTGTAAAGCGGTCGGTCCTGTGATGGCACGGAAACCGCGTATTCATGTTGATACTGTTATATACCCAGCGACACAGGTAGGCCGGAGGGAGGTGCTCACAGGGGCTGGCTTCAGGGCGAAACATCGTGCGCCGGTGTGGGGGATTCTTCCACATCTTGTGTTGTGGGAGTTCCAGTTTAACTTGTTCTCTCGTGCCGTCTGTGACAGCTCGTGGGTAATTAATTTGAACCTGCACTGGAAGGAAGCTGGCAAAGCTTTGGAAGAACGTTGTTTTTCATTTGACACTTGCGCCAGGCGTGGAGAATTAATCTGTGGTGAAAACACTGTTTACTACAATCTCCATCTTCAATTTGACCCTAATTGGGAACAAAATATGCAGCAGTTTCTGTTACTCCTCCAATGGTGCTGTCTGCATGCCGGGATGCTTGCTGTTTCCATGGGTGAGAGGGGGTTTGTAATGAACACGACCTACAGACAGTTTACATTACTATTACTCACAAGGATTGCTCCTTGAACTTTTACTTAAAATACTGTGTAATGTTATTCATAATGGATAATGTAAATCCCCTTGCCAATAGCAGGATGGAAGGCTCCCCATGCTGTGTTAGTTATGTGACCACGCTTCAGAATGTTGTTCAATGAACTGAAGGTGACAAAGGTGCCAGGACCCATTTCCTTTGTGCCCGTTTTCAGACACACACACAGGTCCCAGCTTGATGGCCGGTGTGGCACATGGCAGAGTGGGCTGCAGGCTACCGTTGTTTCCCCACTGCTAATGTTTATCATAATGCTTGCATTTGTAAAGCGCCTTTCATCCGGGGGTCACAAAGTATACACCACGGTTTGTACTCATTTGAGGCAGGGCCGATGGAGGGGGGGGGGTCCCAGGGTCGGTTCCGATATTCACCACCGGTGTTACTCGTGAACAGGAATCGAACCGCTCCGGGCAGCGCTTCTGTGAGACGCGGATGTTACCGCTGCACACCCTGCCCGTATTCGTTTTAAACGCGTGCGGGCCGTCTCCAGCTTACACACGCTGCGAGTTAACGAACACTCATTAATTAACGTTCCTTACTCACTCATAAACTATTTGATTTTAACAAAAAAAAATTATATACGATGTCCTTCATTGATTGATGGTCATTATTTTACTTAAATGATGCTGATATGGCGTTTCTCTCCATAGCTCTGTGCAGCGCTTTGTGACCCTCGGGTTAGAGGTGCTTTAGAAATGCAAATATATGATATTAGTTTTGCTGGTCACTGTCAGCCGTGGCCTGGAACCGTGCTCGGGTCGCTGGCGTCATGAACGCTTGCGCTAACCACTGCGCCATCACTCTGCCCACAATCATTTTAATTCTCAATGCGCCCAAATTAATATATATATCCATTAAAAGTATAAGTTTGCTTTAAACCTATGCATTCCTTGCATAGACATTGAAACGTCAGTTAGCTACAATAATAGCTATAAATACCATTAACCCTGTTGTTTACAAGTTCCCTTCCTCTTCTAATCCACAAGGAATCGTAAATTAACAGTAGATGGTGACAGCGCATCTTCTCTGAAGTTTCCACGCTGTGACGCAGAATATCCAACTGTGGACACTGTTTTTAGCGTGTGTGTCGGGTGGTTAGAGGAATGTGGCATTTCCCCATTCCAAACACCGGTAACAAATCTTGAGTCAAAGTCGGTCACCTCTAGCATTGTTCAAATGTGTGCTCGCCGTCCAAACCGAATCAAACGGTCGCCTGTAGATGCTTCACTGCTCTTAACAGCTTTTCCCAAATATTAATTTTCAAGAAATGTTTCGCAGAAAGTAAATGGATGCTATGTTTTACCTTGTAAACTTCGTTTGCCGTAAATGTGTTTAAACAAGGACAGCCTTCCACTGAAAAATTTGCGAGTAAGCAAATGTCACATTTTCTTTGTTGGTAGATCCATGAAACTCATGTGCTCAGTAATTTAACCCAGACACGAAACACACCAGGGCCTCGTCCTTGAGACACGTATCTTCTGCATAGAGGGCAACAATCAGGAATATTCCGAGCATCCCACGACATTGCAGACTTGGGAGAGTTCTTAGGTGCGCAGAGCAGGGCTCTATGTCCTTCTCGGGAGACGATTACAATCGTAGGAAGACGCATACCTGACTAGCGTTTCAGGTAGACCAACGTGTGAACACATTTGTCCTGAGGTGGAGTATTATTACACAACTGACAAATAACATTCTTGTGTCGGCTTCGAAATGTCCACCTCAAAAAGGAGACCGTTCTGGAGAAACCTGGACAGTGGGGAAACCCTGTACAGTGCATCTCGTGTGCTTTGGCTCAGCCTTAAGAGCAGGGAAATCCCTGGGACTTAACAAATGCACAAGACAGAGAAAGCCAATTACCTGCGCTGACTATGGTGCATCACGTGCCCGATTATTTGTGCCAGCAGTGGTGCCGCCAGTTATGAATTTCTCGTTCAACATTTCAATATTTTACGGAAGTCCCCCAACCGTTAACACCACCCCTCCCCCCAGACCCTGTCTTGGGAGAAGGGTTTCCGTTAGAGTTGCTTTTGTTTGACCAGGTGAGAACTTAAGAGGCCAAGATGATTTACTTAGCAAAAGTAAACTGGGTAACCAAAATGACAAACTCTAAAATATCTACTGATGAGTCGACCTAGGGGAGGCCCAGGACCGGTCCAGAAAATTGTCACTGGTGTTGGCCGTGAGCGGGATTCGAACTCGGGTCGCCGGATTCGTAGCCCAGCGCTGCGCCAACCGCTGCGCCAACCGCTGCGCCACCGCCAGGTTCACACCGTTCACTCACCCACAAGCACTCGGTGAGAACGCCTGGAGATGCCTCGAACGCAGGAGGTGAAACTTCGCGAAGTGCACAGGAGAAGCCATCGACACGGCTATCCTGAAAGAGCAGCTTTTAGAGTCAAATAAAATAATTAAAAGCAATAAAGTGATGCAGTCAACACATCGGGGGCTCGGATTGTGCTTTGCTCAAACAGCTCGCGGTGAGATTTCAATGTTTATGTTTTGAAACATTGTTTAAAAATATATAGTAATCAAGTTTTTCCGTCTGGCTGGCTGCCTGGCTCGTGTCACGCCACCTGGCACGCGTTCTCATTTGCTGGAGGCCATGCACTGCCCATCGCCCAGGGGGAAGGGGGTGCGCACGGAGCGGTGTGCGAGGAGGAGATATGCGGGTTAAGAGGGGGCCTGGCAACACATGGCCGATGCTCACACATCACGAGCTCACAATATCACGCACAAGCCGGGCCATTTGAGTATAGGCGCTGTATTATAATAATTTGTTCCCTAAATAATGCTGCTGGGGACATTGTTTAAAGTGACTTCTTGCCAATATTGTTGTTGCTGAGAATGTGTTGAGACCTTGGAAGGATGTCGTTCTTGTAAGCTCACGTTTTGATGTTTTTTTTCGTCTTCTGTACATTTCCCTTTCAGAGAAGTTTAACACGTACGTGACACTCAAGGTGCAAAATGTGAAAAGTACAACCATCGCGGTCCGTGGAAATCAGCCCTGCTGGGAGCAAGACTTCATGTTGTGAGTTCCGTGTCTTTTCCTTCCTCTTCATTGCCACGGATTTGCAAACGCTCTGACTCGTGTAGATAGATCGATGGTTATTATTACACACCCGGTGAGCTTGCAAACTCTGGATGCGGGATTTTCGCGACACAACAAACGTTGCAGCTGACCAACGCAAAAGCGATATGTAAACCATGACCAATTGACAGCATTGCACAGGACAATGGCGACCAATAGTTCCAATGCATTAACAAGAGACAAAGATGTTAAAAAGTTCAACAGTGCGATGAGAATAAGCAAATTCATTCAGTCCGTTTTTATTTTTGGGCGGTGCGGTGGTTGCTCAGTGAGTCGCGCTGCTGCCTCACAGCAAGAAGGTCCCGGGTTCGATTCCCGTCTCCGAATCCCGCCTCGGGTGCCTCTGTGCGGAGTTTGCTTGTTTTCCCCAAGACTGCGTGAGTTTTCACCAGGTTCTCCGGTTTACTCCCACTGTCCGAAGACACGCTGCTGCCTTGGATTATTGGCCTGCTGAGGAAATTGCCCCAAAAAGCTTGCCCTGCGATGTACTAGCGTCACATCCTGGGTATAGCCCCGCCTTGTGTCCTTTGTCTGCCGGGATAGGCTTTGGCCTCTCGCGACCCGATACAGGATTAAGCAACTACTGATACTGAACGGAGTTTTTTTATTTAAGCTGAATGAAATCGTTTAGAAATGTTGCTTTTTTAAACAGTTCTATAGGCTGAAGAGGGAAGCAAATTACAAAATATGAGGGCACAGGGGGGGAATTTAGTCAGGACAATTAGCCTAGGCAACGTGTCTTTGGACTGTGGAAAGAAACCAGAGTACCCAGCAAACACCCATGGAGACAAGGGGAGAACGTGTAAACTCGAGTCACTCGAGCCGGGATTGAAACCTGGGTCCTTTTTGCTGTGAGGCAGCAGCGCTACTCATTGCGCCACAGGAGGCTTATTGCTTATTAATAATAATTGCATTTTTATAGCGCTTTTTACCCGAGGGTCACAAAGCGCTGCACAGAGCTGCGGAGAGATCGGCACGTCAACAACAACGACATTACAACGGAAAATCAGCAGCAATAACATTTTTGGGTTTTTTTATTTATTAACATGAAAGTGCAAATAAGGTCCTTGAAACCACCTTTGATATTTTGCTATGTAACTGTGAATGTCACGTGGCCTGTCAAACATTTTCTCCGCACAGTCTGATTAGGCGAAAAGGTAACGCAGAAATACCCATGGATGGAATTAGATAAAGTCACTTCGAACGTTTGTTGTCACATAAATCCCGCATCCAGAGCTTCCAAGCTCACTGGAAACTTTCTACCGTAATACCAAACAATCTATATTATCTATCTTCCCGAGAAAGTTTTGAGTCTCACCTCAGCAGGGCCGTCTTAACAGCATGAGAGGCCCTCGGGCCAAGCAGTGCACTGGCGTATTTACTTATTGACAGCAAGTCACAACATACATAGATTAGCATGGAGCCCCCTATGCTCGTGGGGCCCCTGGGCAACTGCCCAGCGTGTCCGTGCGTTAAGACGGCACTGAACCTCAGGCCCCTTTCTGTGTGGTGTTTGTGTGTCCGCCCCCTGGTCTGCTTGAGTTTTCTCCGGGTTCTCTAGTTTCCTTCCACAAAACAAAATTACACACATTAATGAATTAGCCGATAGCATCGTAATATATTGGATGCAATAGCTGCCAAATGTTGGTGCCGCCTAACTGCGTGGCTCCCTTCTACCCACCTCTCTACAGTTTCCTCGTGCCCCCTGAATCGTTTTCTCTTCGAATCCGTTTGACATTAAATAAATATGTGCGTGTTATAATTGTTTTTTTTAATTATTATGACTAAGTCCCAAGATGTTGACTTTCAGGTTGTGATACATGTTATGCCATTGTATAATTAGTAATCGTGGTTATAGTAATTTACAGCTCATTACAGGATGAAGGCGTTTCGATGTTGTGTTGGTCTCGGGGGTGGTTTAACCATAATTCACCAAGCTGGTGCCTGCACGTTAGTGAGGGAGGTGCCCAGGACCGGTTCTGATATCACGTGCCACTGATGAAAGCCTTGACAGGGAATCAAACTTACTTCATCGTGCGGCGCCGCTGAACACGGTTGCCCTGTTCCAACGCAATGCCATCATGTACCACGCCCATGTGGTTAAATGTGTCATCACAGGGTACCAGAGTGAACTTGTCGTAATACAATAGAACTGAGATATTTTTAGAGGCTCCTTTTGTCCAAGAACTCAATACATTAACGAATATTCAGGACCGGCAGACTCGTGGTTTTAAATGTTATTCATTGACCCTGAAGAATTTTGAAAAGTTCAGAAACCACCGTGACAGCCGTGTATTGTGACCTTGTTTCAGACGCTGCATTAAAGGGTTGTTTTTATTTAACTTCGCAATTTCTCTCCACGGAAGAAATACAGTGAGCGCTGAAGTACCATGGACCGTGATATTGTGAATAGTTGGAAGTACATTTTCTTTTCTGGCACAATTCGTGCTGTGCATTGCCCTGTGGATGGCCTTTGTGGGGAGGTCTTCGACATTGAGGAGGTCCTGTAAAGTGGGCGAATATGCACGATTGGAGCACTGCACTTGTTCAGGCTTCCAACATCAATGTTTGCAGTATGGCAGTTCAACCACTGCGTTTAATTGTATTTATTATCAGAGCTAAAATTTTGACAGTCATAAAAAAATCCAGCATTTGCTTTGCTGGGTTTTTGTTCAATCGTTGGTGACCAGACTGAAGCCATCAATCACTTTTTGTACTTGAGCACCCAGTTAAATCATCACATGCAGCTGTCCAGATGAAAACCCAGGCCCTCAGTGATGGCAGCTCAGTTCCATGACCCCCGGTGACCCCGTTACATTCACGAGTCCAGTTTATGAAAAAAATGAACGGGGCTGCGCATCTCTCCGCCCGAGTGATTCACAGTTACGACGAGAACGTAAAGATGGAAGACTGTAATTCTGCACGTCACACATAACCCGTGCCATGTTTTACATGATAAGCATCCTGTGTGGCTCCTCTCAGCAGTTTACCCACTGCCACGATGTTGTGAAGCTCGAGAATGAGTGTTACGCTCGCAGACGTCGCTGAGGTCATCCCCCCCCCAATCACGTTTTGTTTTCAACATCGCGATGTCCATCTCGCATCACGAGGTGTGGCCATCAGAGCTCACGCACGTGAGGACACTGCTCTGACGGTAAATTGACTGAGTCGATGGACTGGTGTGATTTGAAGTGAGCGCCTCATGGCTGCAAATCGCGTCACATTAAAGAGGCGTAATCCTGTCTGATTCAACAATGCCACCTCTGGAATTCCCTCCGCAGGAGACTCTGCCTGGTTCCCTCTTTCTGCTTCTATCTCCTCTTCAGCCTCTTGGGCGCAGACCTCTCCGCATTGTTTCCTTTGAGTGAAGGGAGTGAGCGAGGGGGTGAGTTGGTGAGCAGAGTGAGGGGCTGAGTGAGTGAGAACGTTAAGTGTGTAAGTGGATTAGTGAATCATTCCTTTTGATCTCAAACCCTTTCATGTCCTCTGGTTCTTCCTGTTTGATTCTGCGCCTTGAGATGTTTGTTAGACTGAGCACATATACGGTGTTTTTAAAAGATATGTTTCACATCATTGGACACAGTGCTTAATATATTGGAGTGAAGTGTTAGTGGTGCCCATGTCTGTCGAGGTGTCTAAGCTTGTGGTGTAGCGTCCACATGGGGTGGCAGGGTAACGGAGTGGTAACATCTGCACCTCACGTAAATAAAGTTCGGTTGCCACCTAGGGTACGTTTCTGTGTGGTGTTTGTTTGTTTTCCCCCCGTTGTGCGTCGGTTACCACGGGGTTCTCCGATTTCTTCCCGCAACTAAGCCCATTAATGAATCGGTGGATAACATCGCAATGTGTTGGAAGCAGTATCTGGCGGGTTGGCGCTGGCTGACTGCGTGGCTGACTCCCCCTCCCCACCCTCTCTGTAGTTTCCTCACTGCTACACCTCCGTGTCTGTGTCTCGCCCATAACCGGGCGTGGAATGTGTTTGTAGTGATGTGGGTTTTGGGAATGTGGAGAGAGGAAGCGAACGACGCGGTTGTCCCGAGAGAGCAGCTTTTCGAAGCAATCGTCATGCACCGAGTACACAGAAATGTATTTGTGTTATAAAATATATTATTATGAGACACAGCCAGGAGCCTGAGGGTTTATGGACTTAATTGTTAATAATTAATAATCTCAAGATACAGTATAAATAGATTCTATAAGCGATAAAATATATTGCATGAAACTGTATGTTTCCAACAGTTCAGCAGCCTAATGCCAGGGGTAGTGCATGGTGCAAACGTCAACATATCTCTTACCGCGTTTCACACTGCGTAACCTCGCTCGGGTAATTGGAATCTTTCCACCCGGCAGTCTTCTCAGCCCAACTTGGCAGAGTCGATGGCTATCACAGTCTCCATCTTGCATCATCGCGTCGGTCAGGAGCTGCTGCGTCTGGGTGCTTTTCAGATGTGATGAGATTTCAAGCGCTGATCTTTCGGGGAAGCCGTGTCATGCGTTCCTCCTTTCTCCTTCAAGGCGTTTCACCCCTACCCCACGTCATTATTTTCCTCATAATGCTTCAAACGATTGTCACTTTGTTCTGCATTTTAGTTGTACTGCCACTGGGCAAACGATCTTCAGGACATGTGTTGTGTGCATCTCTCAGTGGGCAATGCAGTCTCTTTGCACGATGCTTCTGCAGGAATTCTGTGCCATTGTCCTTCAATGGGTTTCCCTTGCCACGAGGTGATGCCACTGCTCACTCTGTGAGGCTTGAGTTGAAGGCGCTCATCTCACGATGTGACACCGGTTATTCATTTTGAACCCAGTCGGAACAAAATATGAATGCTGGAAATGACAACATGAAGTCATTTTACAAGCTCTGATAAATCGTATGATAAACTAATTTGGCGTAGCTCTTTAGGCTTCTAAAACCATCCAGACGTCTTGTTTAAAGGCTTCCGTTATGTGCTGCTTACTCGATCAGGTATGTCTACACAGCCTGGCTCCACACCTCATTATCTGTCTCGTTAATCACCTGGCGTGAAATGTGCGTGCGTTGTTAAATACTATTATTCACGCCATCTCAAACACCGTTCTAATGTCTCTGTTGTTGACGCGCCGTTTTCTCCGCAGCTCTGTGCAGCGCGTTGTGACCCTCGGGTGAAAAGCGCTCTGTAAATGCAATTATCAATATTATTGCCTCTCAGGATTCCCTGCTAATAGCACGGAAACAACAGTTCGGAAGTGTAAGAATGGCAAACTCCTCACTCCTCGAGCACCCAGACGGGGCGAGGGTTGGAGGTTTCAGTTCATAGCCAGAAGACTTTGGGTTCAGTAATCATCCCTGGATCGACTTGACACATTAGTAGTCCATCAGCCCCCTGGGTGAGTCTATAAACCAAGCATCACGTCTGCCAGACATTAACAAAATGAGAATTGCTCTTCATGGCTCTTCTTTCGGGATAGCCGTGCCGAGTGTTCCTGCTCTCTGCTTCACGACGTTTCGCCCCTCACGTTGGAGGCATCATGCCTCCCTTCAGCAGGACGTAAACAATGGTTGTCCTAAGAAGGGACAGGTCCCATAGGAGCGTGGCATTGTCCACAAGCAATTGAAGGCCACCAACAGAGACAGTCTAGCCCCGAGTCAGATGGGGACATTGCGAAGATGGTTTTTAGTTCTTTTACAGCCAGCGGAGCGCATGAAGTGTGTCAGAGAAACACCGCGCCCAGCCACCTTTGTCTCCGAGTGCCAGCGTTTGTTGCCACACTCCACTCAGTGCTAAGTTTAGGATGAACAGACCTTGTCCTCGTCCACTGCAGGTACACGGCGGCGGCGGCGGTGATGTGGCCCAGTGGTAGCGCGCGTTCGCCGCTTGCTGCGGACGGTCGCGGTTTGAACGTAGCGACTGCCCTGATTAACACTGCGGTGTGTGTCACCCGTAAACACACACACCGTCCCGTTCACAGTGCACGTTAAACATTCCGTGCGGTCATTCACATCAGTAGGTCATTGTGTGTCTGTGTCACCGTTGAAATATTCAGTTCGTCATGTGTTTCCTCGTGGATATTTTGTGATTGATATTGCCAGTTGTGATCTCAGGCTGGGCAGCAGAGCCCCCTACAGACAAAATGAATCAGCACAGTCCGCACTTCTGTATTTCAAAGGGCATTTCTATGACTCACTGTGAATGGTAATACATCCAAATAATTCCATTAATTATTAAAAACACAGCCACTTTATTTAACAACGAGTCACTTTCTGTAATGCGTGCATTCGATTTCTCAAATGGTAATTATCCTACTGCAAAACCTTAGCAGGGCCCTCCTGAAAAAGGGCAGCGAGACTCACTGGGGCTTTTCTGTGTAAATGATGATAAATAAAAAACACATCAGCGAAAGAAACCAATATTTCTGAAGATGAATGCTGTCAATCAAATGCATGTTTGCAGCCAAGACGTACGGATCACAAACAAGCACCCTGAAGAAGGATATTGAGCAACAGCTGAAAGGTACGGGGAGATTCATGCTTGGAATTACAATGAGACTGAACAAGGTGCACATCGATGAGAGGAGATCGTCTCGACTGCCAGCCAATATAATAATAATAATTGCATTTATTGAGCGCTTTTCACCCGAGGGTCACAAAGCGCTGCACAGAGCTGTGGAGAGAAGGGCATAACAACAACGACATAAGAACCGAAAATCCGCAACAATAACGTTTTTTGGGTTTTTTTTTTATAAATTCGAGCTGTGGGAAGAACGGCATAGCAACAACATCAGGACAGTTCAACTGAAAGTCAAGTAGTAGCAATAAATTATAGGACATAAAGTAAGAGGAAAAAAATAATAATTGTTCAGCAAACAAGGAAGGAATAAATGTTGCCGAGCAGGCGCAGGTCGGCAGAAAGCCATCATCCCGGCACGACAGCACTAAGCCTCAGTAACAGTCCTAGCCAGAGGGATTGAAAAAGCCTTATGGAACAAGTGAGTCTTGAGATGAGATTTGAAAATGTCCAGGGACTCAGCTGACCGAATCTCCAATGGAAGGACATTCCAGCGTTTGGGAGCAGTGTGCAAGAAAGCTCTGTCACCCATCGAATGGAGGTGTGATCTGGGCACATGCAGCGAGCAGCCCGTATTGCGGGATCGAAATTGTCGTGTTGAGACGGATGCCTGAAGTAGGTCATGCATGTATGTCAGAGCAGCGCCAGCGAGAGCCTTGTAGGTGAGAAGGAGGATCTTGAATTCAATCCTGTATTTATCAGGTAACCAGCGGAGAGACATCAGTACTGGGGATATGTGATCGTGGATGAGTGTGTGAGTGAGGACTCTAGCAGCCGCAATCTGCACACGTTGGAGACGATTAATCAGGTAGGCAGGGGTGCCAGGGAGCAGTGCATTGCAGTAATCGATTCGTGAGGAGATGAACATATGTATTCGCTTCTCAGCATAAGTGGGTGACAGGATCTTGCGCAGTCTGACTATATTTCTGTGATGGAAATCGACTACCTTCGTCATCTTGTGGATGTCTCGAAGCTGAATGAGGAATCCAGAGTTACGCCTCGACTCCGGACTGCCTTAGCAAATTCAGTGGTCTTGTCAAGCATCAAATGGATAGGTTCAGCCTTAGACAATTCGTGCGGGGTTCCCACAAGCAAAACTTCTGTTTTGTCGCCATTTAGTTTTAGGAAATGTGAATTGAGCCAGGCCCAGACAGTTGACAGTGAGTGCGACATGAGCCCATGTTGCCCGGGCACGTCACCACTGCACTGCTCCTGTGAGAACTCCCGCTGCAGCGATCGAGCGGTGAGATCAGCGACAGGTAGACGGGTTGTGGCGTTGAAGAATCACGAGGTACAGTAATGGCTTCCCGAGGAATCCATCCAGCAGTGGATCGGCAGTGGCGATGATAGTGAACAAACGAGTAGAATTTCCATTTCTTGTAAGTTGCGTAGTAATGAAGGCATATTTAAGCTGGCCTTACTGATAACTGTGGTTGTGTTATACTTCTGAAATATGAGCGGCACACGATACTCCTGCGTGGGCTGGTGGAATCGTCACAGTTTACCCAGGACCGCCAGTGGGAATGAGCACCACCCAAGCTGACAGCTATGAATCGAACTGGTTCTGTACGATCACCAGCACGACAGCACGCTCTCCCTTTAAAGCTGCGTGCGTGTAGGATGAAGTGCTCGTTAATGGTCCACACACAGCACTGCAAACGCGGCCACTCCAGTTACATTCTGGCCGCATCTCACGCCGTTGGTGGGTGAATTCTGAATGCTTTTGGGCTCTCAGTTTCAAATCTGCACGGACCAATGTGGTGAAGTATGGTCAAACAATCCCCATGACCAGCACTGTATATCATGGTCTTCATTCGCCATTTAATCAAGAGTAATATGACTTGGAACACGCACAGTTCTCACTATCGTACGGAGCAGACTCACACTCGGAGGGGTGGAGACTAGCTCCAGTGGTATGGGTACTTTTTGCCAGTATACATATATCTTAAGATCTCACACCTGCATAATCGCCAGAAACGGTAAAACCTGTCCTACTCTTACATAGCTCCAGTCGTGTTTGTGTGCATCAGAGAAGAGAATGTGTAATTAGATGTGGTTTCAAGGTTGTGGGAGATTAAATTTGGCATAGCATTCCAGACAGAGACCCAAATAGTATGAACAGTATTAATGCAAATCACTAATGCGATTTAAAATACACATCGTATACAATATAATAATGTGTGCTACCGTTGTACAAACACAACATTACCTTCCTACTCTCTGTTACCATAAGGTTAATGCAGCCCCTGTAGGCAGTGAGCAGCGGAACCACTCATTGTTACTGAAATGCTATTATTTTTATTTTTCCATCAGCGTTGAATCTGTAGCCAGGTTTTCGACCCAAATACAAATGGATGGGGAACATTGAAGGCAGGACACCTTACTGTGTGCTGCTGATGAGCATCTCGAGGTCTGTGAGGGCTGAGCATAGACTTGGATTTGTGTGGGACATGGCATAAGGCTTCCCTCTCGGCTCCTATCATAGGCATGGATGATTCAAACACAGCATTGCTTTGTACCGATGTAGGTTTTCACGGCTCAATGCATGATGATTGCTTCCGCGTCGATTGCGGCTATCTCAAAAGAGCAGCTTTTGGAAGCAATCATCACAACGTTGCTTTGTATGCATACTTTCTGAGTTCTCTGAGCATTTGACAAAGTCATTGTGATGGAGTTTTCGAGGACCTCAAGCCCTGTGTTGTTTCCAGTCACTGTTCATTTTAGCAAAATTTATTCTTGCGGTTTGAAAACGTGTTTACATTTTAAATGTCATTCTTCTGCTCAGAGTTATCAGCCAAGGTTTTGTTAATCCTGCATTGGGTAATTACTCAATCATCTCTCCAGCAATTTAAAATGGGACACAAAAAACAAAATGCAGCATACGTCCATATGTACAATAGATAAATAAACAAAGGCTATAATTATAATTGCACTTCTCGAGCGCATTTTTCCCCAGGGTCACAAAGCGCTGCACAGAGCTGTGGAGAGAACGGCACGCCAACAACAACGACATAAGAACAGCAAATCAGCAACAATAACGTTTTTTTTAATGTAAGCGCACATTTAGACACTATGTATGTCCAAATCAGTTACGCACTTTTCAGTTCAGGGTTTGTGACCCTCTGTAACAAGATGTTTGTAGAGCAGTTCTAATCTATCGTATTAAGTAGTTTTACCGATTAACGTAAGTTTTACTATTAGGGTTGCCACGTGTCCTGTTTTTTTATTTCCCAGATTATCCTCCCTTTTTAAGCAATTGACGATGGTTTCTAAACATTGTAGTGAATCATTTATTGTTGATGTGCATGATGGAGCGATCAGCAGTCGTGTTGGTGTCGGAGCGCGTATTAGAGAGGAGTATTGGTGGGTGAACGGGATCCAACTTCTACAGCATGGGCATCGCATTACCTGCGCTAGTGAGTAGTGCTTTGCTCCGCTGCATTTGTGATGCGTCTGGGATAACAGATCGCATACAAATAATCACAGGTTGCATCCCGTGGTTACCGGGTGATGCCCTTGCCTCCGCTACGTAATGTGATGTGCGGAAGCCGTCGATTAATTTTGCTTAGTAAAACGATTGCGTGGGTTATTACAACATCGGAATCTGCGAGTGGACACAGCCAGAGGCAGTCACTTAGCAAGATCGACTTAACGAGCAGCATCATAGTGGAAACGTCCTTTTCATTTATTCACATGTGGAATTTGTAATGAGCTCACGGTGTCCGTTTTACGTAGATGTTAAAATCACATTCACCGAGTCGTTACCCTGCAGAGGTGATCATTGGTGAATGGCTTCATTGAACACGATTCATTTTTCCATTTTAAATCTAGGGCAATTTTCACCACGTTGTAATTTGGCCACAGTGATAATCTGTATGCACACGAGGGCATGAGCTTATACGGATGTTACGAGGCCTAAAACGTCGACAGCAGATGCCACGCCGCCGTAATGGAATTCAGTCGTACAGAGCTCGTGCTGAATGCTTTGACTGACAGTTTCACCAGCTTCCCAGACACGCAGTCGCCCAAATGAAATCAAATGAGAAGCAGACAACCAGCAGAGGCTGTGCGATAAGCGCAGCGGCCTCGGTTGCTGATGGTGCTGGGTTTCCGTGAAACGAGCCACCGTACCGCATCACTAACGGCAGTAGCCGGACTCATATCCCAATGTTATTTTCTTTTGCATAGCGTGTAATTCTGAACCATTTCTGAAATGTACGCTTTGCACGTGCTTTTGAAATAGAAGATGAAAGCGTTTATGATTCTGTACTCTCAAGCTATATGTCCGCATGTTGCAATATGAACATGGTGTGTGTACGTTTGTAATGTAAGTAGTTTGTAGCTGGTCCATTCACTTTGTCAGTTATCAGGTAGTCGCTATGAAGAGAAAGCATCTTTGTACATTATTCTTCATAATTATCATCTTAATGCTTCAGTTAAGATATGATTTTACATATGACTGCCACTTGATGGGATTACACAACAGTATACTGCACAAAAAATAAATGCTTGAGCATGTTTATCAATGAACTACGGACTTCAGAATGTACGTCAAAGTGTACAAACGCAAGGATGGTTGTCAGGCCAGTGAATCGTATGGAGGACTGGATGAAGGCAAAGTCATGACTTCTGTCAAACAGAATTCACAATGGAAGAGCTCTTCTTGGCTGACTGACACAACGTTCATGACAATCGCTTGTGAGATTGATGCACAACCTTTGAATACTGGGATCTGTTTCCAAGATTGAGCTGTGTTTTGGCAACCGTAGCAGGGTGCTAAGTGGAGGCAGCTAATGTAACTGGAGTCCTTGTCTTGATTAAGGTGTCACATTTAAAGCTATCGCCACCAAAATGGCCACAGTGCCCAATGTTTCTCATTCGACATAGACTGTGTATGGTAAATGAACGTGACGTGACGCGGGAGTGGTGGCACAGTGGTTAGTTTGCCGGAATGTAAACCCGTATATCTGAATTCAAGTTTGGTCCATAGCTAGAATGTTATTATTGGTGACTTGGCTATATGAGGCCCTGTTGCTGCCTAGGCCAGATCTGTGCTGACCGCTAAATGACGCTGCTGCAATCAGCTTCGAGCCGAGAGAACAGCCATCAGCTGATTGGCGAGATCCTCTGCAGAGCAGTCACATGCACGACCAGGGTAATAAATAAATGGAATAGATAGGATGAATGAAGTAAATAATAGAAATACAAGAACCTCTGTCTGCCATCTTGTGATGTCACAAAGGCTGTACTGATGTTGGTTTTCACGTCTCGATGAGTGATGATTGCTGCCAAAAGCTGCTGTTTCGGGATAGCCGCGTCGATCGCTCCTCCTCTCTCCTTCGCGACGTTTCGCCTCCCACACGTTGGAGGTATCCTCAGGCATCACACAAGCTGTCAAGCCAACGTGATTCCAGGAAATGATTAGTGAACGGACACGTGCCTAGCGCTATGGTCCGCATGTGGTGGCACCTGCATTGGATTGCTTGCTCCCTTTACCAAACCACGCTTACCCGCATGGTGAATGTCATCATTCTCCAGCACAGCTGGAGGTGCAAACGCTATAAATTGTCATTATTTATAGGAGCAATAATAATAATTTCACTACGAGACCGCTTTTCACCCGAGGGTCACACAGCGCTGCACAGAGCTGTGGAGAGAATGGCATGTAAGCAACAACAACGACATAACATCGGCAAATCAACAAGAACGTTTTTTTTTTGCTGGCATGGTGGCCCAGTGGGTAGCGCTGTCGCCTAATAGCAAGAAGGGCCCGGGTTCGATTCCAGGCTCGGGTGCCTTTCTGTGTGGAGTTTGTGTTCTTCCCGTGTGCCAGTTGGTTTTCGCTGAGTACCCCAGTTTCTTCCCACCCTCCAAACACACGCTGCAGCCTAAGTTAATTGGTCAGTGGAGTAATTTCCCCCAGTGCCATGTGATATGCTGGTGTCACATCCTAGGTATAGCCCTACCTTGCACCCTCTATCTGCCGAGATAGACTCCGGTCCCCCACGACCCTGTACAGGGTTAAGCGGGTGATGATAATGATGATATTTAACAGTTGTACTTTTTTAAAGGTAAAAAAATGCACCTTGCATTGTTTGATCATTGGCCTCTTTTCATATTTCAATCGCGTCACAGTTTGCATTTAAAAAATGGCAACAGTGATGGGAATGTCATTACTCTATGAATAGGTGAAGCATAATGAGGGTCTGGCAGGCATTGTGCACGCGCATTGTGACTGCGGTCTGGCCTCGCGGGCTTGTTAAATGGCACACAAGGGCACCTGTCCGCTGTGCCTTCCTGCCAAATGCCTGCTGTGTCATTTCAGTTGCCAGCTCTTCGAACCGCTGGGTCAGTATTTCCGCGCTCATTTACGATGCCCATATTTTTACTTCACCCACCGCCACTGACCGTCTCATCTCATCTCGTTGTCAGAAACCGCTGAGCCTGAGCCTATCCCGGCAGAAACAGGGCGCAAAGCAGGGTTATACCCACGATGGGACGCCAGTCCATCACCGGGCACTGGGGGCAATTTAGTCTGCAAGCCAATTAACTTATGCAGCAGCGTGTTTTTGGACTGTGGGAGGAAACCGGAGTGCCCGGTGAAAACCCACGCGGACACGGGGAGAGAACTCCGGCATTGACCAGCGAGGTGAAATCAAACAACTCACACGGCATGGGGAGACCTTCATCTAGTATTGACTTTACAAAAAACTCTCATTGGAATGATATTTGTTGCTGTTGCTTTCAATTAATTATTTTTTTTAAAAACTAATTTTGAAATATTTACACTGAAGATATATGCAGATGTAAAATGTAAATCTGGACAATCCACTTGTGGACAAAGATCCTCCCAATGCTGTGTTAGTCATGGTTTAGTTTTACACAGGCAATGATTTGCAATACAATTGGACAATGTTTTTCGACTGGTATAATCGCACATGCTGCACATTTTCTTTGTTTAAACCAAATCCGATACCAATTTGATAAAGAGAGCCCAATGTTTAATGTGTTTTTTTTCCCTTCCTAGTCAATGTCCGGTGATTCATTGCGAGGGAATACGGTTGGTGAGGCACGCACGCTGGTTTCAGGATTGATTTCATTTCCATAAATAACCGTGTTGTACATCACAGATTCAAGAGCAAAACTTGTATTCGTCTTAGCAAATGCTTTTCAGGTGATTATTTTTGCACGTGTCGTTTTTTTTAGTATTTTCTGTCAATTAAAATATCCGGATCCTGTCAGAAATGATAATACTGCGAGCTGCGTAGCAGAGGCCTAATCGCATGCAAATGCTTGTGAGCTCATGTTCTTAAATTAAATGTGCCATAATGACAAACGTGTTTTACTTTCCATTACAGCAGACTCGAATGCACTTAAAATGCGTTGCTGTGAGTTTACAGGAGTTGCCTTGTGTTTGGCAGCATGGCATAATGGTTCAGAAGCACATGCCACCAGTGAACACCACATTTAGCAGGTCACTGTGTGGCCTGGATCATGACTCACACTTCAACCCTAGATTTTAAAGCAAAAGCTGCGTGTATGTTAGAATGAAATGGGAATGTGTACGTGTGTACCTAGCCTGGCGCAAGCGCTGCGGTGAATTTTCCACCACTCGTAGGTTTTCATAGCCCGATGGATGGGAAATTGTTTCCATAGCTGCTCTTTGGGGATAGCTACGTCGAGCGATTCTTTTCTCTCCTTTGCAACGTTGTTTCACCTCCCACACCAAGGATGCCTCCAGCGTGGGAGGAGAGACCTCGCACACGAGAGAGAGGGAACACTCAACCATCCCCAGAGAACAGCTGCAAAAAAAAAACAATTTGTATAACTACTGGCACTGGGCACACGTTTGAGAGTGTCTTTTAATCGAGAGACTGCAGCACTTTAAACTGTACCCACGTTGGCAGTCCAGTTTTTAAACGGACAGAGCTGTTCATCACTTGCTCCACTGAGCCTCGGTGCGTGCGTGTGTTGTGTTTCTCCGCAGTGAGATTAACCGTTTGGAACTTGGTCTCATCGTGGAGGTGTGGGACAAAGGACTGATCTGGGACACGATGGTTGGCACCTCGTGGATTCCTCTCAATGACATCCAGCATTCGAACGAGGTGAGCTCACCGCTCGTGCACCTTGTGTGTGGGAGCGGTGGTCCTGTGGTGGCCCTGTCGTGGTCCTGTGGTGGCCCTGTCGTGGTCCTGTGGTGGCCCTGTCGTGGTCCTGTGGTGGCCCTGTCGTGGCCCTGCCGTGGCACGATTGCCGTTTGGATTTTCTTGCTAGTGTATTAACTAAAAAAAAAACACAGCATATAATGTTTGCTTCACAGGTAATGTTAAAGTGTAGATCATTTTGTTTCAGTGTCAACGAGTAAATTTGGCATTTTTTTTTAAAGTACCTGCAAATTGCTGTCATTATATAAGTGGGCTTACACACTGCAAATTTTCGCACTACTGCAAACCCTAGCAGGGCAATCCTGAGCATCTTGACACTCAGAGTGTGGCTTTCCTGAGTGAACGAGCATAGAAACAATTACAAGATTATTTGGAGAATGTGTTGTCTATTGAATGTCATTTACTGTGATACGGGTGGCAGTTGTGCCGTGCGTAACACGCCGCTGTGCTTGCGTGGGTTTGCTGATGTATGGCAGGAGGGTCCGGGAGAGTGGCAAACCCTGGATGCCGAAGTTCTCATGAAGGAAGATGAAATCTGCGGCACCAAAACGCCCACGCCGCACCAGATCCTGCTGGACTCGCGCTTCGAGCTGCCCTTTGGTGAGACGAGTTTATCATAATGGGTTCACAACATTGTGTCTTTAGCGTTGGGTTTGTTGTGAATAGGTGCTGAATTCTCTGGGTTAAAAGAGACTTCCCATTGTGGCAAATGTTGGCACCGGCTGGTTGTGTGGCTGCCTTCTTCCGCTTCTCTCTGGTGTCCTCGCTACGCCTCTGAATTAGCGCCTATGACCAAGCATGCCATTTTTGCGGGATCTAAATTGTACTACCATTACTTAACTTAAGATGGAGAAACACTCGTAACATCTGGATTGCAAGTCCAGTGTGCTAACTATCACAGTGTGCCATGGCAGTAATATATTGTTTGATGTAAGGTACGTGAAATGTTTTTTCAGTTAACGCAGATCCACCTGCAGTATCTTACGTCATGCCACCTAATCTGAGAGAGAGCCCAGGATGGCACATAGAGGCCGATTCTGACAGTTGATTCAGCCGCTGCTGGAAGTTACAGTTTTGAACGTAATTTAAATATATATTTGTTGCGCAATCAGTAAACACGCGGATAAATCTTGTAAAAGGCTGATTACTGGTTAGCAGCATGTATAGATATGACTTGCAATAGAAATATCAGTTTTAGCTTTTTAACTTGCTGTGATGTAATGGTTAGCAACCTATACTTGCAATTCAGGGTGCAGTTTCTATTCCATCTGTTTCCACGGCAGTGGAAACTTTGAAATCCATTTCTTAAAGCAGTGCATTTATCCCTAAAATTCCATGGCTGCTGACCTTAGCATCTGGTAATCGACTCTGAAAACGGTTACCAGGCTACCATTCATCCAGCAGCGGATTGACAAAGGGCTGCGAATGGTTGCGTTTTTTGTTTGTACATTATTTTTACGTGACTAATCTGCGAGGATGCCCGTCTGTCTCCGTGCGGTGTCACTCACGTGCTGCTGGTCGCCGTCTCTGTGCTGCAGACATCCCAGAAGAGGAGGCGAAATACTGGACTCGGAAACTCGAGCAGCTCAACGTTTTGCAGGATCACGAAGAGGTAATTCTTCATCCAGAAACCGCACATTTCCTCCCACAACCGCTTAGAGAAAAAAAAACAGCTTGCTCGGCTCCATACAGGAATTGATCTTGTGAGACGATAGTAGAAAGTGAATTGCTTTTTTTACCAGTGGCACGCAGAACAGTTTCCGTCTTATGTCACCACATCCTTCACAGGGCCAGATGGGTTTTGTTTTATTTTTATTATTGATTTGAACGATTTTAGTTTGGTGGCTGGGTGGTGCTGTGAGATTACAACTCACAATCAGAAGGATGTGCGTTCAAATCCCAGATGGGAATTGACTTAGTCCCTAACAACAGCCACAAGAAAAAGAGAACACGAGGCAGCAGTACGTTTGCTGCACACGGATAAATAAGCAACGGCAGCACATAGTGTAGATAGACAACACAGAATCGATTTTGACAAGATACGAGTACTGGCAGCCATCCGCCAGAAAGGTCCAAGATTAATTCAGAAAGCAATTGAGATTCACAAGACATAAAAGACTAGGAACCGCAAACAGGAAGTGAGGATAAAGCTCAGCCAAACCTGGAGGCCAGTCATTGAAGTCAGTAGTGCACAGATATAGAGCTATGGGGTGTGGACATAGAGGGGAATCACCAGGTGTTTGGGAGGTTCTTTCATGAGATGCAAATTAGGGGACTAGTCACAGACAAAGCAGGAGGGGGTTTATCGCAGTTCCGGGATGTGAATAGGACAAGTATATTGGTGTTAATGTGATTCAGATGTAGACCCCCATACAGCAAAAACGACTCAACACATACATAGTACCCACATATATATATCGGAGCAACAGGCACTACACACGCACACTGCGTCTGAGGATGCCTCTAACCCATTATGGGAAATCACCATTAGTTGATCTCTCAGAATTGTTCTTAGCTGTGGTGAGCGTTTTTCTCTTCTCGAAACAGCAAGCCCGAGAGAACGGCTCCCAAGAGCAATTCTCATGCGTGAAGCCATGCAAGCCTACGTCAGTACATTGATTGATCCGTGTGTAGACTGATCTCATCCATATCGCCATATGAATGGGGAAAATCCAACATAGATTAAAGACTGCCAGCTCATGAGACTCTCCCAACGTGCATTTGAGGATGATGATGATGACACACTGGGCACCTTATCCGTGTCACAAACAGGCTTGAGGAAATGTGCAACATGCTATCAAGGCTTCATAAATGCTCGCTTCATTATGTTGCTTGTGCTCAAGAGTGCTTGATGAAATTAGACATTGAGGGTCCCTCGTGTGCGTGTTTTAGCGCGCGAGTGTGTAAATGCTTACAGATGTCTCTTCAGCATTTCACTTAATTCCGTATGACACTCTAACACACTGCAAATATATTGCAGCATTCAAAGCCATTGAAATATTTGGCACCTCTGGGTAAATAAGAAAACAAACTACTCATGCATGAATATAATCCGCACGCATCGATGCACGTTTTCAATTTCAGAATGGTCAAAGTTGTCCTTTTTAATTGTGCTGCCATTGACTATGTGTTGTATACCTTTAAAGCCAATATAGTATTATCAGCTTGTGTCAATATTTATGTTTGTTTTTGTCACTGCTGAGCTCATGCACCAGGGATCTGGATTGTAAAATAGTCGGGCGGCTGGATAAACGGGACTCTCCACATCGCGAATCATGTCAACGCTAACGCAGTTTGGCTGCAAATGCACCATGAAAGTATTTTCCCCTGCTCTTTGCTGGTGCAATAATCGTTTATGTGATATTATTTTTATGCCTACGTTGGATATTAAAACGGCTTTCCGAGAATCCATTGACGGAATTGAAGAAACCTTTATCTGCGGTTATGAGCAACGTGTATGAGTCACCGTTGTCAATTCCCGCGCGCATTATCTCGCCGATGGCTCGAGAGGGAGTTAAACGCAATCGTGAGATTAAATCGCTCTAAAATATTATTTTGCCAGTGAATTTTATTTGGCAACATTCACGCGTCTTCGCCGGAGGAAAAGTCCTAACGTGAGCGCACACACAGTACGAAGCTGCTGCGTGTTTACAGACTTTTACACAGACTCTAAACGAAACTGCATCTTTGAGGTTCTGCGTAGCAGAGCGTGGTGCAAGATGAATGGAAGGATACAGGGGACGGGCCATAGCACACGGTAGGAGGGCTGGAGGGGCGCTAACACAGCAGGACATAGTTCATAGACTATGGTTAGGGGAGGCTGAGCAGAAGAAGGTCTCAAGTCAGCAGTGCACATGGTCAAGGGAGGTGTTTCAATGAAACGTGTGCAGAGAGGAGAAGGCGCAGCAACCACCCACTGGGTGCAGAGGCAGCGATGTGGCTGCGATGGATCGCCTTCACCGCTTGATGTGGAAGTTCGCGCTCGCAATCGAGCGGCCGCCCTGGTTATTGCTGCGGGCACATTCACAGTAAAACACCACACCGCCGTCTGCTTCACACGGACCTTCAAGAGGCCGTAACATCATTCCCAAATTAAAGCCATCACGTTTCGGAGTCATGCTCCAAATTTGCTAAATTCGAATCTACATAGGGATCATTGACCACGTGACTAGTTAGCAGGATCCTCAGGATAATAATAATAATTTTACATTTATAACGCGCACGTTGCATTCATTGTCGAAGGTATTCATTCGATAGAGAACGACTCAGAGGCGCGAGGAGAGCAGAGAGGCGGAGGAGGAGGCAGCCAGACGGTTTGCCGGCGCCACATTGCCACACACTGCTTCCTATATATTAGGATGTCATTGCTCAATTAATGAGTATTTTGTTAAGTTGTGGGAGGAAACCGGAGAGCCCGGAGGAAACCCACGCAGAACAGGGGAGAATACACAAGCTCCACACAGCAAGGTTGCCCAAGGCGGGAATCGAACCTGCTCGGGCAAGAAACATTCTTTCTGTGAGGCGCAGTGGTAACATCTGTGCCTCTGCCGCCCAGATAAAGTCTTGAGACTCAGTGATGCTCGTATGGGTAAACAAGTGGAATAATAATCATCCAGGATCTGTCCACTAATGCCTCTGAACCAATTGCATGTAAAAATCGGAGTGAGAAATGCAATAAAATGTTGGCTCGGAGTATGATCTGTAAGATTTGACCGCTGAGAAGGGGGGCACAATGAGGAGAATTTCCTTACGAGGGTGGTCTGAGATGGGGACAGGTGTGAGGAGAATCTGAACGATGATGAGGCGCTGATGTTGTTATCATGGCCCCATCACATTGGCAGCTTGCGAAGGGAGCCGGTTATTGCTATAATGTGGGTTTGTTTGTGGGTGCAGCTGGGAATTATGACAGTCACGTGTGTAATGTCTAAAGGATCATGCTTCCAAGATCAATCACATCTTGTTCTATTCTCTTTTAACCATTATTAAACTCTGGGGGGTTGTCATATGCTGTAGAGTTTTCGTAATTACTGGAATGTAATTTCATACACTAATTGTAACCTCCCGTGTCTTAGCTTGGATATTAACAGACGCCTAATAAACATGGTTAATGCTTTGTGATAACAGCAGGATGTGACGTAAAATGAGTCAAAACCGTTAGCGGCGATTGCACATTAAATTATGCGGGGCATGATTCACGTCTATTGACCACTTGTGGCTGAGCACCCATTTCTTGGCCCCAAATTACAGTAGCGGGTAATTCAAATGGCTTTTCTTTTGCATCTCCCAGCAGATACTCACGTGTGGGAAATCGCTGCAGACCTACAAAAAAAGCCAGGGAAAGTGGAAGGAGATGAACACAATTGACGCACGTGCCAGCGACCCGTTGAAGTCAGGGCCTACCTCAGTGCATTATTTACCGTGGTTGTAAAGCAATGCTTTACACCAATTGGTCTTTACGGCACGATCCAGCTGCCTCGGCCGGATCTGTGCTGACCGAGAGGGAAATGCTCAGCCCAATGTTGGACGCTTTTCCAGAAGAGGTTTCAACATTCCAGAGTTATTTTTATATAGCACCACTAGATGGTGATGAGGCGATCAGCTCTGAGCCGAGAGAACAGCCCACGGCCGATTGGTGAGATCCTCTGCAAAGTTATCACGTGATACGACCAGCCAATAGGAACACTGAGAGACTCTGGAATGACACCTCAACGGCCGCATTGTATTTGGATTGTCTTCCAGTGCAAATCAATACTGCACAGTAGAGCTGGTCTGTGAGGTAAGTGATTGGTGCATTGCTCCACAAATCGAATAACATGAAAATAATAACAGCACAAAAGCCTCATCACTGTTCCAAAGTGTGTCGCTTAATTGGAGCCTTCATCAGCCCACCTGCAGGAGACTGGAGCTGGGAACGGCCACCATTATTAAAATGCATCCGCTAACTGACCACGAAATAGTGGTCCGTTACAATTTTCAACCGATTAATCGACTCCGTGGACTAACCGTCGCAGCTCTGCTTGCCTCCTGCTACTGGTGGCGAGCAGCAGCAGGAACCCTCGCTCTAGAACCGTGACCCAGGCATGTTTTTTTTTCTGATGGGAAACTGTAATGTGTCGTGGAAAAGTCTGCAGTCCCGAATGTTAGGTGATTTCCGAATTGAAATATATTATGAATTCCTCAGGGTTATCGGTGGAGAACATCGTGAATTGTATTAAACGATATTGAACTACAATGGAAGTGGAAAATAATAAGCCCATACTTGGTAAATATGGAACACCACAAGGCATTGTTGGCCCGATGGCTGATGCTTACTGGGCGGCAGGGTGGCGCACTGGTAACTTAAGGGGCGCACATGAAGCGGTCCTATACGAGGCAGTTAGATACCTGCCTCCGGCACTTTGTTGAGTGGAGTTTTTGTGACATCGAGGATGCAGTGTCTGGCAAATGTTGGCGCCGGCCAATGCTATGGCTGTTTTACCTCCGCCTCTCTGCGGTTTCCTCGTTACGCTTCTGTGCTCACGAATCATCCATGACGAGGCGTGGATTGGGCTTGGCGCGTTACAAATTGTCTCACGCTTTTCATTGCTACTGTTTCATTTTCAGTTGAACTGTCCTGATGTTGTTGTTGACATGCCGTTCTTTCCGCAGCTCTGTGCAGCGCTTTGTGACCCTTGAGTGAAAGGCGCTGTATAAATGCAATTATTATTATTATATGGCTATGAAGGCATGTTGGTATTTTTTAACATTTAGTTACTTTTGCTTATTATTTTAAAATGATGGTAAATTTTACACAGGGATGCAAATAATTAAAATCTCTTACTGGTAGGGTCGTGTCGCTTCACAACCCCCCTACCTACCTGTGCTCTATTGAATGCTTTGGCCACTTTCTTTCCGGTACACAGTACCGGACCATACAGAATTACTTTGACCTCTGCTTATGCATCACGAATGAATGCATTGCTCTGTAACTTACTTCGTTTAATCGGTTAACATTCCGACATTCAAAGTTGATGCTCGGTGATGGTCGGAAAGGGCTGTGTGTTACGGTTTCTCAGTGACCGTGTGGTTTAACGAGAACATCGCTGTGCTTTGCACGAGTGAAATGTACTTTGTCTTTGTGCTGCAGTACAACTTCCAGGAGGCGGTGGAAATGAAGCCTCTTCCCTCCCAAAACCTGCACTGTTGTAAGTTTCATTTTCCCTCTTCCACCGTGAGTGACCCAACATGGGAATGCGGTGTGTAAAACTCGCTCATTTATTTTTGCTTCTCACTTCCACGCTGCAGTCGTCCCCGTTTTTATTTTGCCGAATGCCTCTTACGGATAATAATAATAATAATTTCACTACGAGACCGCTTTTCACCCGAGGGTCACAAAGCGCTGCACAGCGCTGCGGAGAGAACGGCGCAGTCAACAACAACGACACGCTTTAGAGTTGCTTCAGTCTCTTGTCTTTTCTTTCAGCCTGTGAAACCAAAGGTATTTGAAGGATTAATGTTTACAAATTAAATTAATGCTCTGCACATTAGTTTGTACATTAGTGCATTTAGATATGCTATTAAAATATTCGAGACACTGTCGGTATGTATTACGATGCATACCGAATGCAATGTGTTTTGTGTGCGCGATAGAATGAGACATTGATGCCAATTACATAACGTTTGACATCGAGTGCAGTGAAAAGTTAACACCAGCTGATTAGTGAGATTGTTCTTCCTCTATGATTTTTTTTCAGTATTACTGCTTTCACGCTGCAGCCGAGTTTAATCAAATCACGTACATTGATATCGTGATGACATTATCCGTGAGTAAGTTGTAAAATCCACCAGAGGGCAGCACATCCCCTTCCACCTGCCATTAAGCCACTGACCTTGAGTGTGGGTTTTTATATTTTTAAAAATCCTCTTGTGTGTTGTTCTGGAGTGAATTGTCTAAACTTTCAGTGCATGTTTGTGTGCACGCATGCAGCTACATTTATTTTTTTTGCACCTGCTCTGCCCTTAAAATCGACGTTTGAAACTGGTAACTGTCCAATTTGTGGCTGAAGGCTGGAAACGTATTATTATTATTATTTGCAGTGACAGTTTGGGGCTTGGAATCTCCCAGAGGTATTTACTTGACTGCCCCATTTGTTTGTTTCACAATGAAACTATCTTCTGCATCAATGCTTATTGCCAATTTAAAATATGTAATGCTCACCTCGTGCTAAATATTTCACTACGTATCCTAAATGGCCTCTTTGGATGGTGCATTTTCAAAGTTATAGCTCATAATGCTTTGTCGATTTCCTGGAATGTGCAATTTTCTGCCATCACAAAATTTGAATTCAATTGAAAACACGTTGATAAAATGATACCTTCTGGCATGGCGGTGACATATGCTTTTAGATTGCTAACTTTGCCGTGATAAACGGATATCATCTTTCACGTTTTAGATTCCGTCAAGGTTGAAATGGGGAGGAAAATGAGCTCTTCAGTGCATTTCCCCATGAAAAGGAAATGATGGTCGTGGTGGAGGATTGTGTTTGTGTCACACGCCCCATTAGTTAATATCTGGTGGCGCTGGGGAAAAAACCGTTACATTTACGGAAATATAAAATAGCGAGCAACATCAGATATGTTGGGTTTTCCATTGAATGTTTTGTGCATTCAAAAAGAGCAATAATTTTCCATAAACAATCTAGTCATCTGTTATGAACTCATTAAATGTAACAAATATAGGATATTTGCTTGAGAATCTTTATCTAATCGTGAGGAAATTCCAAAGATATATCTTTATTGATAATGTAAATGTTGGTTTAAAATGTTACTAGAAGGCTTGTCAGAAACAGAATAGTCCTTTATTGTCATGCACAACCTTCCTGTCTTTCTTTCTAACCATGTCACTTCTGTAATCCTGAGTGACATTAGCAAGGCCAGTGGAGAACTGCCAAAAGCATCACCTTTTAACGACTTGTTTCTGTTGGGACCAAGGAACTGTTTTGGTACTCGTTCTCAAACTGGACCGTTTAGAAATTCGCTTCGGTATTCTGCTCAACTGCTCCCAAAATCGATTGCAGCATTTCTCGAAATGTTTCCAGTGCTTCTGCGTGTTCCATCGTGTGCGGCCACTAGCCATCGCCTGATGTCAGCCTCGCTTCTCTTGTCTGTTTCCTTCCCTTTCTTTGCGCACCTCGCATCGACGCAGGCAACTGGACTTATTTCGGATGGGGTGACCAGCAAAGTATGTAACGGTTTCCTCGTTTAGATCTCTCCTGTTTGGTTCGTTATGTTGACACGACTATTTATCAAAGTCATAGTGCTTCCACCCTGTAAGTTAAACAGTAATTGCTTTGCTCAGGACATGGCACTCTGCAATTTCCTGTCTTTGAAAATTGAGGGTAATATCATAAGATATATGTTGTGGTGACTAATGGACAAAGTGTGCCAGTGGGCTGAGCGGCGGAATGGTGCAGCGGGAATAATTGTGCCTCGCAACAAAAAGGCCCTTAGTTAAATTGCCATTTCGAGTGCCTTGCAGTGTGAGGTTTGAATGTTCTCCCTCTGGTCTTCCTGGATTTCCTCCAGGTTCTTTCCGTTCCTCACACACCTAAAAAACGCACAGTTGTGATTATGCATCTTACTGTCAAAACTTGGCAGGGCCTTCTTGAAAAAGAGAATGATGACTGAATGAGGCTTCTCCGGGTAAACAACAGTAACAAATAATAACAAATAATACATTCCGTACAATTATAATGATGCCTAAACTATAAATCGATTTAAATAGACTTGCGCTGTCGTGAGGCACATTTAGCGATTGTAGTATTTGTGAGCAGAGATATCCAGATGGGTTGAATTTGCTGGAAGCATCGGTTTTCACCGTGATGCTCGATTCTGCTGTTCCAGCCATAATTTCTCGACCCATTTGAGGGGATCGACTGCAAGTGGACGAAACTTAAATCGATGCCAATATTCCCCTTCCTACCGCCTACCACCAAAAAAAGCCACCGGTGTCAACATTAATTTTCTTAGGAATGGTTCATATTGGATGCAAGCTTTCTCAGGTATCATTCATGGCTCAGGGTTTTGTCTATGACGTGCCCGGTATGGCAATGGATGTAAAATATAGCAACCAATAGAGAAAAGCTGCAGAAGCCACGATGGGCAGTGCATGAGAGATGATTGGGAAGAGAGATGTATGGACTGCCACGTCCAAAAATCCAATGGCAGTAGAGACCGGTATTTTAAGACGTAGGCATTTGATCTGTAAAGCCGCAAGGTTTGTGAGTTGAAATCAAATTCGGCATTGACTCAGCCTATTATTCCCGTGTGAGAGATTGGTCAGCATGAGTGTGTCTGACGTACACTGTAAAAATAAAAATCAGTTCGACAGTATACATTAATTTGACATTGAGTAGACATTTTTAGAAATCTCAACAGTGTGTGGTAAAGTGACCCCTACTGTGTAAGCAGATAAAAAAAACAGCCACCTGAATATTGTCTTCATAAGAAGCCTCTTGTAGACATTCACTAATTGGAGGGTGCAGTGCTCTGTCAGAAGTCTGAATGTATTCTTCATCTCAGAAAATAACGCAAGTCATACAATCGAAATTCAAAATTATTTATTCAACTCAACGACCAGGAAACCTGAGTGAATGCCACAGTTTTCGCTGCCGTGGTCACGTGATTTGTACAGCTGTGGCACCGCAAAACGCGTTACACAGGTGTGCACACGCCACTCGTTTACATTGTGTTCTAACGTTTGGCATCTCTTGATAATGATTTCCTGTGGAATACTTGCGCTTTCATGACATAAAAAGCGTTTATATGTAGCTGTCGAAGGATAATTGCCTTTATAGATAATCCTGTAATAGAAACTCTGGGGACATATTCTTCATCAATGTTTAAGGCACGAATTATTTAATATTGCTCATTTGCAAGCAGGCAATTATGACCACGTCATTAAATATTTGGAACGTAAGGCTACGATCATTATCAAAGACAATGTGATCATACACACAAAGGGTACACGTAGGTATTTATATATGTACTTTATAGGCATCTCAATTAGTCCCTGGATCCTTTTAAAGGTAGGTGCCTGTTAGACATACATATTGTTTCGATATATCTAAATTGTTAGCAATGTGGGATATTTAAATGGTTTTGAAATTTAAAGACCTCTGGTTTTGGAAGCTTAAGCTCGTCCAGATGTGAATTTAAAGGCATGGCTGACACCGTGGCATACTCAGGTTCGAGTTTAATTCTCAGTCTATTCAGCTCATCATCCCTCTGCGGTTCATAAAACCGGATACCACTATGCAAATAGGAAGCCACCAATGATGGACTTTTCCTCACCATAGGAATGTGGAATTTCCATCATTGGCTTAGGAGTGGGAATGGAGGTGCGCACCAATTTATGCTCGCTTAATTTTAGGAGCACAGATTAAAATAAAAACTACGGGGGTTATGTTGGTGAGCGTGTTTCTTCTCCAGACTGGGTGAATGTGTTGAGTAGTGACTAAATCAAGTTAATTTCCATGATACTTTTCACAACAGAGTCAGATCATTTCAGACGAAGGGAAAACCAAGTGTCGTGGTGTGAGAAGCTTTCCAATAACCACGCATAAAGCTATGTTCGATTAAAATGACAATGAACCCATCCTCCCTTCAAATAGCCACAAGTTAGTGCAAAGTACAATGAACTTGCTCCATCTTCTAGAATCAGCTGTTTCTAATCTAAACTGAGGTTCATTCACTTGCCTTCGGCCCCACACGAGATTGTAGCTTCCAGCAGCCCTTCAGGCTCGGTGTCTGCTCGTCCGGGAGGTGCCCGGCGAGGCGTGTAAACATCTGGTGTGGAGAGAGGCGGCCGAGCGCGGTACTGGGCCCGCCACCCGCGTGCTCGCCCACACTGCATGCTGGGTCGGGGCGTTCCGTCCGCAGCGGTGGAGGACCCGGACAGTGCGGTGGACGACCGCGACAGCGACTACCGCAGCGAGACGAGCAACAGCATCCCTCCGCAGTACCACAGCACGTCGCAGCCCAACGCGTCGGCGCACCAGTACCCGGCGCAGCAGCGCGGCCGCCACGCGGCGCACACGCCCACGTCGCCCCTGGACGCGCGCGCCGACGGCGGGTACTCCGACCACCGCGAGCTCAGGTACGGTGCGCGCGCGCGCAATCGTCGGCTTTTTTTAAAAATCTCAGCTCGAAGAAAGCGTTGAGTTGTGTAGCGCTTTTTAACAGACGTCAAGTGGTGAGGGGTGAGCAAGTTACTTCTCAGGGCACCAGAGGCAGTATAGTCACTTGGCCGATTAACCTAGGCAGCATGTCTTTTGACTGTGGGAGGAAACCGGAGTATGTAGTGAAAACCCACGCGGACACGGTGAGAGCGTGAAATCTCCACACAGAAAGGCACCCGAGTCAGGAATTGGAGCCAGGAACATCTTTCTGTGAGGCCCCAACACTATTCACTGTACCGCCGTGCCACCCTTAGATGAGGACAAAGATTCCCTGCGTGGTATTTGTCAGACTGTGGGGTAAGTGCCCTGTTTTTGACATTCGAGAGAGTGGCGTGGCCAGCGACACCGTCGGAAATCTTTGCCTCAGCGGTGACGACGCTTATGCGCGGCACCGCTTGCTCGATTGAGGGCCGCGTCAACTTACAGGAGGCCTGAGTTTGTAGCGTGTAGTAGTAGTAGTCATGGACTCGGCAACCGAGTTCGAGTAACACAATTCATAGCCACTATGTAGTTGGTGTTGGCCAAGTACCCCAGTGCTGAACCCGGTGTCTGCAAATGGCACAATTAGGGTCATACGTAGAGACATCGCTCCGATTGGGAGCAGTCAGCTGGACCCTCTGGAAATCGTCTCTCAACTCGTGTGCACTTTCTCAGCGTGAACGATCATAAAAAATAATAACGTCTCGTTTATATTGTTCATCCTTTATTATAATAACCTCAGTCACATCTCTAATAAACGGAAGATAATTTCTCAGTAAAAGCAATGGAATCGGCACATGTCAAGATTATATTTTGTGAAGTTCACAAACTTTAAAGAACCAGTTGACGTTAAAAAAAAAGATTGTACAATATAAGTATATCATCAAAGTGATGATTGTGTTTCAAACTTACGTAATATTGTAATAATCTTCTTGACATGTGTCACATTCTGTGACTATTCACCATCAAGGTTCAAGAACATTCACACTTCTCTCTACTCGTTCGCCAGCCCAATTGATGACGTCATTTGTTAGATAATGCAGATTTATGTAGGCGTCAAGAGCTGCGTGAGTCAGATTTAGACAATCGTGATGGGAATGTGTTACTATTTAGAATATTCCACATTAACTATTCATGTTATTGCTTAATAACGTGTTTGCAAGCTCCACTTAGCTTATAGATATCAGAACTATTGCACTTATTTTTATTTATTTATCTCAATTTCAATAGACTTTTGGATTCGCCTGGACCAGTAATGATTAGTTTTATGCAAAATGTCAACGTTGTCAAAATCAATTGTCGGCAGGCACGTTCTGTAACTGCTGAAATCTGTATTTTTGAATTTTTTATATTTATATTATGTTCTCTAAGACCTGTACTAATCTTTGTACCCATCTAATCAACATAACATTGTCCACACGAACACGTATTTTTACATGACCTAACCCAAAATATGGATTTCATGGATAACATCGGTCACAAAAGCCTTTGTATTAAAGTGCTTTGTTATATTTGAAGTTATTTTAACCAATACAACGTGCATTGTACTCTGAAAATTATCATTTAACATTTACCAGTATACACAAAATATAGACTATTAAATTCAAAATGCCCACATAAGTATGTTTTTAAACATTTACTGCATATTCTCAGTGAATTAAGTATGTACATTATTTGAACAAGTCCATGAGACTGGGAATATCAAATGCATAAGATATAAAACACACAAGCATGTGTGTCAAAGCTGTAAACAGATACTGCATTGGGCAGATACGACCCAACCTAGCAAGGGGCAATCATTACACGCCGCGACATTCCTCGCTGCTCAAGTATTAGTTTGCAATTGAACAAAACTGCCACTATGTGTGGCATTAATATTGTTTAGTCATCCCCATGTAGTTCATGTATATCTGATCAATATACGTTCCATATAGAGATGAGAAATGGGTATTGTTACAGCAGAAAGAAACCGGTGACCTTGCAAGCTCTAGATACGGTATTCCTGCGACATAACAAACTTGACATGACCAACGTACAACGCATAGAACCAAATGGCAGATAACCGTCAGCTTTAAAATCATATTGCTGTCTGAAACTGGAAGTATGAAAAGGCTCCCAAATGATAAAATGGAGTCTAAGGACACAGTGGGGATTGGATTTCGGTGAAGATGTTGCCCTGATTGGCAAATACCATGAATTGCACCCAGAGGCTATTGGAGATGGGCCTTTTTCACTATTAATATTTAGTGACTGTTGCCACGCTTAACCGCGCAGTGAGAGGTGTAACGGCTGCCACGCGTTAAGCTGCGATCACAGGCAGATACCTGCCGCTGTGGGTTCCCCAGACGTTACCAGGGGGACTCACAGGGGACGTGACGGCGACACAGCGGCACTGTGCCCCGACACGTCTCCTGTGCACATGCCGTGCGTAGCATCTCTGTTGCTGTGCCTGCTACAGTTCGACACCGCCGTGTCATATAAAGCTTTAATGCAGGAGGACAGGTTAAATATTCATCCCGCTGTAGATTAGAATGCTCTCATGGCATTTTATTACAATTGGTGCTGTGAATGTGAATGTTTTATTGGATTTACAGAAATGATGGATTTGAGATTATTTTTTTATAACAACCTACTCATAATTGAATCGATATTTACAAACCATTGTAACATTCTGATATATATTTTCACGGCTCGATGTGTTTGAATTTATTTCTAAAGCCGTTATTTTAGGATGTCCATGTTGAGCAGTCTTTCTCTCCATGACGTTTTGCCTCCAACATTTCTAAAGGTTCTGGTGATGCCTCCCATATGGGAGGTGAAAAGGAACACTCGATATGACTGTCCTGAAATAACAGCTATAGAGAGAAAATCTCATTGCAAAATGAACGTTAACACCTTATCAGGTTGTGTTGTAGACAAGTTGTTGATATAATATCTGGGTTTTCCCAAAATGAACAAAAACAACGTCTGAAATAAGTGAATAAGTATTGCGTTTCCGAGCAGTAATCATTTTAGATATTAATAAAACATAAAGGAAATAGACGTGCGTACTATAAACAAAGAGATGCTGCTCTGTTATCACATTGATCGTAAAATAGAGGTCACAGTATTTATCTGCTGCTGAAATATTGGGGCCAACTTCTTAAATTCTCCTCCTTTTCCCACCGAGTAGTGAAAATGGGTTCTTCAACAGTTTCTAGGCAGCTCACTCGTGGTGGGGCAAAGTGTGAGTACTTGTATTGCTTCCAATGCTTGGTCAGCGTGCAAGAGTCCACGAAAATAAATTGTAGATGGGCTGTCTTGAACTCCCTATGATGGAAGCTCTTCTGCTGGCAGTGGTGTGAGCAAGACATTGCAGTGCTGCCCATTTGCCTTCAACTGTAAACACACACAAGCGTTGGCAAAACGTTGTTGATGGCAGCACACGTCGCTTCTGTCAGAGCCTGTAAATGTTGCACAGTTGACATTTAACCTCCAAGGTCCCTTAAATTATCCCACTCTGTGGCTCTACGCGTTTCCTTCGCTCGCGTTGACCTGATTTCGCCACTGCGAGTCATCAAACTGCCCCGGGCAGGACCATTCTGTATGTGAGGTGCAGATGTTACACGCGAGGCACAAACTAATAAACATAACCTCGCACCAGTCTTCTGCTTGGTCAACCCCCATATGTGGATCTGTATTGGATCATTTGCACTCTTTAATAACTTCCTTCCCAAACACTATTTAACGGAATATTAGATGCACTACTTAGCGTAAATCTGAGTAGTATTACTTGCATGTCAGTTTAAAATGTAGCTACATGTTGACTTGCAGTTTGATTATTACATTGAGTTTATTTGTAATTTGCTTGTTTGCTGCACTTTCTCGTGATACAGGTGTCTTAAAAAGACACTTGAGTGTCAACGGTTGCCTATGTTTCAAATAAGTATCACTGTGATTGTTCAAATGTATTCAAGATTGCTGTGCTGTGTAATGACCAGTCTGCTGTGTTATTAGTCAGCCGTATCATTTTGTGGGACAATTGCACAGTGGTTAATCCGTTGTGCTTTTAAACCAGTGACCTGAATTTCATATGTGCCCATGCCAAACAGAAGTGGTGGGAGACCTTTGAGTCAGTCTTGGACCCTTCTTTTACACTTACCACGGGATGATTTACAGTTAGTACTGCGGTGAAATACGACCAAACAGCCCCAGCGTGGGGGGTGCCCTTTGTCCAGTAGCGTGTTGTCAAATAACCGTAAATATTTTTTCTTGCATGTAGATTACATTATTGTAGTTTTTTTTAATTCTGGAGATTTTTCAAAAGTAACAAAATGAACTTTCATTAAAATCGAGCGTATAGATCGTGTTTCTAAATATTCTTATGTACTGATGTATGTTTTTATGGCTTTATGTATGCGAATTGGATTCCAAAGGGGTTTTTTTGGGGATTGCCATGTCGAGCGCTCCCCCTCTCTCCTTCGAGACGTTTTGCCTCCAACGTGGAAGGGAAGTGAAACGTGGTGTAGGAGAGAGAGAGAGAACACTCGGCACAGCTATCCCGAAAGAACAGCAATTCTCAGTATTATTGTTCTGGTTTTGTAGTTTTCAACTATGTGCTTACCAACCCTGTATTTCTCCCAGGCCTTTTTGCAAAGTAATTGTTAAGTTAGTGGCTGTAGCCTGATCGAAATAAATGATCCACCTTTCCCACGGTGATTGTGGCGGAGGTGAGGGTGTCTGTGAAACCAGGTGACATCCCCCGTCGCCTGACAGGACACTGCTATCATGTATTCGATTTCTAATTGATTAGAACAACGCACATGGAGTGACCTTGTGCTTATTTCCAATGTATTTGCTGCGAGGATCCTCCATGTCATCATCGGCAATGGCCACACAACACAGGGCAGCCATGTAGAGGAAGCTCAAGTTAGACAGAGGCGCCCCACACATTGTGGAAATGTCATCATGGTTAGAGTCCAAGTCGTGATGTAGTTTATGTTTAATGCTCGTCCTACGATCATGCGAGTCACACGTGTGACTCAGCATTCTGTAATAATGGGAAGCATTGTAGTACTGGAGGAGACCATGCATAACAAGGATTGAGAGGTGAACATACAAAGCTAACCTGCACAGGGGTGTTGGTTCTGCAGTATGGTATAAGTGGCAGGAAAGTAAATGAGTCTGTAGCCCATCTCTCACTGATGTTGATGTGCTTTCCTGTCTTAAACGTGCATTTTCTCCAAATGCTCCCATTTCCTTTGCTATGCAAACACTCAAATAAGGACGTGCACTACCATAACAATGCATGAGAACCCAATGAAAAATGTTTTGCACCCAATGATTAATTAAATTATTCATTCATTATCAATACCCACTTAATCCTGTACAGGATCACGGGGGTGGGGGGGAGTGGGGTGGTGGAGCCTATCCTGGCACACAGAGGGCACAAGGTGGGGGAATACTCACGATGTGATGACGACATCGCCGGGCACACTTTTTGGAGCAATTTACTCAGCCAATTAACCTAGGCAGCAGAAGCGTGTATTTGGACGGTGGGAGAAAACCGGAGTACCCGACGAAAACCCACGCTGGCACGGAGAGAGAGAGAGAGAGAACACGCAAACCACACACAGAAAGAATGCACCCGAGCCAGGATTCGAACCCGGAACCTTCTTGCTGTGAAGCGACAGAGCTACGCACTGCGCCACCGCACCCCCAATGATAGTTACTTGATGTCAGTTAATTGCTCAATAAATTATATTTATTTTAGTTCATGAACAGGCAAAGCCCTTTGCTCTCTCCTTTTCCAAACATCAACGATGGCATTAATTAAATACTCGTTGTGAGTAATGTTTTGACTTCTTTGTTCCAACAATTGTGCTTAAGGACTACAAGTGAAGCCAGCATTTCTGATTATTTAAGAATTTTTTTAAACTACCACTTTTCAATTCAATGATTCAACTGATCATTATCTGCCTCCAGACGGGCACGAGGCAGGGTTCCCTGCCCTCGGGAGGCTGGGAGTTGGGACATCGTCCATTTTTTAGAAGAAGGCTGACTCATCTATTAAAAACAAAATTAAGCAATTATAATCTTGGGTGAAATTAATCTGGCATGTTCTGCTATAATGTACTGGTAAGAAAATGGTTGAAGCGTTTAGTACAGTTCTGGTGGGAAGAGGGGTTATAATACCACTGCACCAGTGAGAAATTTTAAGTTATTTTGACCCGTGATTATAATTTGTAGTCGATTATAATCAACTTACTCGGGTAATGTTCTGAAGTGATTGTGATGGTACATTGAGGAATGGCTAGAAGGTGATGCAACATCACAACTTTCCACTTTAGTCCGTCTCTCACTAAACCATTTTACAGATGTAGTATGTAGACCCAGCGACTTGTATGCGCCCATTATGATCGCTAGTCTGTACAGCTAGGCTGTCCCTGTATAGGGTACGTGCAGATACAACACAAACACCAGTATTTGTGGAGTCACAGGCTAACGAGCCACCACCGTAGGGACCTCCTTTGCAGTTGTTCCTTCGTGTTCAATATCAAATTACATTTGAAACACTTATACCTTTGGCGGCCTAAGTCCAGTATTCATATGAGGCACCTTAAGATTTCAGTTATTTATTTCGATCATGTTTCCTAACCTCGTCTCTCGTTCTCCCCTTTCCCCTCCCAACCTAACGTGTGTCCCACAGCTGTGATAGCATAGAGTCTGCTACAAATGGCCGTAGTGATCTAGAGTCTGCGTCTGGGTCTAGTCGGCTCACAAGCCGGCAGTACTCCCTCGAGAGCAGGCAGTCTGTAGATCTTTCCGATAGGTGGGTTTTCTTGGAAGTCTTGTCTTGGTGGGCTCTCAATGTCGTGCCATTTGATGCTCTCCTGCAGCACGCCTTCGTCCTTGATCGGTGTTTTCTGCTTGAGTCCAATGTTGCTGGAAGCTGTACCAGAGGTGATTTAGCTCAAGCTGAACCGAGACAGCATGGGGTTGGTGGAGTTATTCAGCTTGAGCTCGTTTCTCGAACGCACGTCGAGCTGCGTGCAGTGATAGCGCCGTGATGAATTGGATCAAAAAATATACGGGTGGGTTGTAGTATTGCTATCATGTTGTATTTCTCCTTTGCAATTTACCAAATGCAAATAGATTAGGAATATAGCTCTATGTGGTAGGCTTGGATGCATTCTGAATGTACATTAAATATACACGAATGCATTTATATATTTATTCACTTTACAAAAATAGAACAGTAGGCTAATGGTTATTTTTATTTTGATAATGTGTTAGTATATTTGCTTGGTTAAATCGATCTTTAAGATTTCACGGAATTTGAGTTCAAAATATCTGATCTGTAGATAGAGCATTTGCATTAACTCACACGGAGTGTCGCATATGGCAAAGACGAATGCGAGAAAGACAAATAAACCAGTTTACTAACATGTGATCTGTCACTGGAGATCACCGCCTGCAACCAACGAAATTTAAAATTGACTTTGTGTGTGTGTGCTCTGCTACTTGATGTAATCCTCTGGCACACGTGCTCTATTATTGATCCTGAGCACATCTGTGTACCTCTCATTCCGAGGCACATATGAAACAGAGAGCCACAGGTCCCACTTAAACCTCGGGTAGTGTGGGTAGGAAGCCATTCGCGGTCCAGCTGAGTGATTGGTGGAAAAGCACTAGACGTGCATTGAATCAAGCCACGCACACAAACACAAACTCATACCCATGATTTTTTCCGTGAATAAACTACATTTAAAACAAAACACATTTTTATACTTATAGCTTTAGGTGAGGCTGAAGGACATGTGCTGCCAATGAACATAGTCCAATTTTTATGGCATGGGGTCGAATAATTCAGTGCAGCCTGGGCCTCTGCAAGGCGTGTGTAACAGCTTAGTCTTTGGCCATCATTACATTCAAAGGCGTCCACAAATGTTTCTCGACAAACGCCTGAAAAATTGGGTTAGGTTACTGACGTCTTAGGTTCTTTGGTTAAAACATCTTCTGGTACGGCTGTGATGTTTTTGTTTACAACTGTGCGACGACGCTCTAAATGCTTGTTGGCTGTTGTTGGCCTGGCTTTTCGAGGCAAAAACAAATCTATGTGTTATACAATGTGCTGTTGTGATGTGCAAATGCTTGTCTTTAAGGTCCGCGTGTTTGCCTGTGCAACCGTTTGCTGCAACGTTCATGTGATTGTGTGCTAATGGTGACTATGCACTGCTGAATCTGTATTTATGTAGTAATTGATGCATATTTCAAAATGTTAACAATTTTTAATTACGTGTTTTGTGAAATATTTTGTGCATTTTCAATGATCTTTTACGCATGCTTTTGCGTGCTTTTAACATTTTGTTTTGCATGTTTCTTTATCTTTGTCTTCTTCTTTTCCTCCATTCTGTTGCTGTCTTGTCTCACCTTGCCCCATTCTCATTGGGCAGCAATGTCGGCGAGTTTCTAATGAAAGAAAAAATTCGAATCATACCGTCTGAATTTTGTTCAGATGATGAGACGAGAGAACATGACGACGACACCAATGGCAGGAATATGATAGTGCAATTTGTACAAGGAAAAAATAACAAGAAAAACTATTTTGCAGATTCCAAAAATCTACGAAATAATAGTGGAATCATGGAACACGACGCTCTGACACGAGACTTATGCAGTTCAAAAAAAAACTCCAAAAAATCACAATCTAAGCATCAGAAGGTGGTCACAAAAACATCACGAAATGCTGACCCAGATGTTTATTCGTTGGGAGTCTATCCACAGAGATATAATACCCTGCCGAGATTAAAACACAAGCAAGACATCCATCTGTTTCGTAAAGCAACAATGCCTGAGACTAAAACACCGATTGTATCAACCAAGAGGTATCGGCATGATTCTGACACGCTCAAACCCACAGACTATTATTTACATGATAACCAAAGGTCCCCGCATGAATGCAGCCTCACTTGTGTTGACCCAAACGATATTTGTTCCGTTATGGACCCCGTCACAGAGTGGTTAGACGATGAACTGAGTAGCTCAGAGAGTGTGGGGAGTCCGGAAAACATCAGTCTCAGGGTGATTCCTGGAGAACCTGCCGAAGACCAACTAAAGAATGACTTAACGGGTCTCCAAGATGCTCAATACTTCACTGAGAAAATTGGTTTCATAGAGGATGATGAAGTTGTGGAAGACATTTGTGTTGAAAATGAAGCTGACCTTGAAGTTGACGATTATGAATATTTTCAAGATGAAGAATCAAATATACAATATATCGATGCTACGGACGAACTTCAATGTCTGATTGATACTGTTTCAGAATATTTGGTCGAAAAGCAGGAGGAATTCGACAAATTCACGTCTCTCTCTGATTGCTTATCTGATGAAAAGGTTCACAGCAAGGCACAGGATAGCCAGCATGCCAATGAGAGCAAGCACACTGCGCCAGAGCAGTTGAGCAACGATGGATCTATAGAGGATTCGGTAGACCCGCCACGCTTGCAGCCAGCTGAGCAATTGTCAAAGAGCCACGGGCCTCTGGAAACCAGTGAGAGCTCCGTTTCACTCGCGAGTCTTGGCAATATGAAAGAGGCCTTCTCTTCACTAATGTGTTCGCTTGAAAATAAAATTTCGAACAAAGACCCACAAATCGTTGGCAGAGATGTCAAGGCTAACGAGATTGAGCTCAGCAAAGGTTGCATTTCAACACCGAATCTACATTCTGGCAGTTTGTCCCCTGCACGAAGTGAAGACGATGTCATAAAGGAGGGAAATATTTTGACAAGGTTATTCCAAGGCTCGTTTTTATCACCACATTCAAGCCAGAAAACAAGCAACACCGCTTGTGATACGCCCGAATTGATTACACAGAGCCAAACTGCAGTTGGCAGAGCAGATATTGAGCCTGAATACACGGCTATAAATGGGCAGGAGGAAGTTTTGGCAACCAAAATGAGTGACTTGGTCTCACAGCAAGATAATAATACATTAGTTCGATGTGACGTTACGAGCAATCGTGATGTAGTATCGCGAAGTATCGCTCGTGAGCATGCTGCAGAAGTGGCCAATCAGCCGATGAGTGATGAACCTGCTGATGAAATAAAACCCGAATCTATAATGTCTAAAGTATTTGGTATTTCCAAGTCATTCTTCAGCTCAACAGACCTACCAAAGGAAGTGAAAGATAACGTTTTGGAGCCCGAAGAAAGCGTTGATAAACAAAGTGGAACTGATGCAGTGGTTTCCTCTCCCTCAAAATGTATCCACAAACCTGAAATTGCAATCGTGCCATTGTCAACAACACACACCGCGGAATCTGTTCAGGCATCTGGTGCCATTACCGGTACCGTTGATAACGAGCCAACATCTACAATTACCTCTTTGGGGACATCGATAAGATCAGTCGTTTGCAAACCCATAACGTCAGAATATTCAGAATCTTCTCCAGTGGGTTCGTCTGTTCCAGAAGTAAAGGAAAGCGTTCCAAAAGATGAGGGGGAATTTGCTGGTGGAGTGTTTACGCTGCCATTCAGAAATACACTCTTCTCCACAAAACTTGCCGATGAAACGAAACCTGTCACAGGGGGTATGTTTAAGTTTCTGTTTTTCTCATCTTCCGAAAACATCAGCCAAGCAAAGTCTGAAAATGTCCCTTCCAGAAGAGCATCTGAGGACACTGCCTTTCTCTCGTTTTTATCACCTGCAAATATTAATAAAAAATTTGAAAAGGTTGAGAGGACTGCAGATCAAAACACTGATAAAAGTAACTTTCCTTATTCTCTTTCATTCAGCCTTCCATATTTTCTCTCACAAGATAGCACCACTTTTAAGAAGGAGACTGTTAAGGATGTGAATGAGGAACCTTCAGTAAAGTTAATTACATCTAACGTTGAAACAAATCGCAAAGACAGCTCCGTGGCCTCTTCCATTCCTTCTGTCACAAAATCATCTGAAGCTACAAATACAACGGATGCGGTGAATAGATGCATTTCTAAAACGACGAATGATTCATCAGTCCACAAAGAAGTGAGCAATCGTGGTGCATACTTCGTAGATAGTATTAGTTTAACAGACACAGACACACTGAATAAACTCAACACTCAAGCATCATCACCATCCTGCATCGCAAAGGGTACTGGAACTGGAGATGGTGCAGATGATGAAGGTGGAAGCGTTTCACCACTAGAGCCGTGTGACGTTGCCGCCAAACGTGTTGATAATGAGACCGAGCAAGGCACTTGTGAAGAGAGAATTACATCGTCACCAGCATTGTCTTCCTTCTTCTCCAAGCTCCCATTTCTGGGGTCCACACAGAAACAAGAACCGTCCTACGTGGACGCAAATGTAGAAGAGAGTAAGCCATCGAAGTCGTTCTTCAAACTTCCTTTTTTTCCCTCGTCGCCAGAAAAGCAAGCGCCAACCGCAAATGCGACAGGTGTGGAAGAGTGCAAGCCAGCTATCGTTTCTCGTCTCACTATTCCACTTTATAAAGATTCTGACAACCAGCCAACAGCGATTATGGGCAGCGAAGAGGAGCCGAAGAGATCACTGTTGTCAAATTTAAAGCTGCCATTTTTTTCGCCATCTGAGTATCCAGACGTGACGGCTGCCGACAAGAAAACTCCAGAGAGCAATGAAGCGAAACATATCCGCTCGTGTAGCTCCAGTTGCAACGTGCAGGGTTCGTGTAACTCTCTGTCACAAAGTCAAGAGTCGCCTCTCATTATCACTTCTGAAGTCAAACAAAACCAGGGTAAACCCTACACCTCATTTGACTCCGAGTCACCACGTCTCGTCGTTAAAAGGCACCGTGAACTGTACATACCTGATCAAAAGCAACGCACATCAAATATAACTAATCATTTATCTGATTGTGAAACGGCGATGCAAAGTCAGCAACCAAAGTACCAACACAATCATTCTAAAAAAGGAGAATTGGTAATACACACTGTCACAGATACCATCACAGAAGAGCGATTAAATGCAGCAGATTATGCAAAGCAACAAGCTGATACAGACAGCTATTGGGGTAACACTCGGTCAGAATGTTCCCAGTATGCCGAAAATATTGATTGTTTTGAAGATTTCTACTCTCCGATCGCATGTCATTCTGCAGAGAGTATCGTTATTGCACCCTGTTTTAACACCAGTTCTGCAGGTGTAAACCAGCCGAGAGTATTTTATACGAACACTTTTGAGCAGCCCATGCAACCAGACTTTGCAAGATGTCAAAACGCTGCCGATCTGTCCGTGGTCATGGAAGATCAGTCTCACGTCGAGGTCCAGGAAGAGCCACTGCATCTCCTGTCATCGTTTCCGTATCTTCCATACATGATGGAGCTGGAGAGGCAATCATTATTTTCAACTGATGTTGCCTGCGACTTCAGTGAGCATTCCGAGCTCACCGAGTCTTCATTCTTTCAATGTCAAGAGAGTTACCACAATGTTGCTACAATTCTGTCCAACACAGAGCAGCAAGTTTGGTTGGACGATGTATTATCTGCCCGCTCACAATATGTTGATGAACAAGTCATTGAGAATGTGTTGTATATTGATGCCAGTGACTACGATGGCTATATGTGGTGCAGTGAGTATGCTGGTGAAATGGATTATCCATGCAGCTATAATAACAGCATGGAGTATCACTACGCTACCTTGGGGAAATGTACTTTGACTTCCCCTCGAGAAAAACCACCCGAGTACCAATATGAAGATGAGAATATCTATTTCGAGTTTGAGAATGAGAGGCATGACTGTTGGGAGGCTAATTCAACTCATGTAAGTAATTTATCACGTAAGATCATTCAAGAATTGCAAGAACGTCCTCTGGATCTCTCATGGACCTCATCGAGAATCGATGAACTACACTGGGACATTGCATATTATAATGGGTGGTTCGAGCATTATGTCGCAAAGGATGATCTACGACCACAGGAGGAAATCCCGATTGATTGTACTGTTCGATTTCTTCCAGTGTATAAAATTTCCGTAGACGTTCACAAACGATCAGTTCAGCGATCAGCGTCTGCAATGTTAACATCGGAGAAATCCGAGCCAGGAGAGTCATTTGTTGCATCCCTCTTTCACAAAAAATCTGGAATTTTTAGTTCATTAGTTGCTGAAAAACATAGCAAGAGTGGCAGTGAGGAGTATGATATTAAAGAATCTGGACCTGTTCAAGAAAAGTGGAAACCTTTGGAAAAGGTCTCCTCCCTCTTCAGTAACTTTAAAGTGTTCGGTTCCGCCGATGGTGACGCAAACTCGAATGTCCATAAAGACGTTGGCTTGGAATCCGCGATGAGGCGTGATTCTCAGGTGCACGAATCATTGGATTCTGGCTGGGATCTAAGTCGCAACAAGGCAACATGTCAGGAGGGTAAATCAGCAGTGCAGAAACAATTGGGTGCTGCCTCCGCGTCGGAGGAAATGAAACGCACGAAATCATTGCTACAGAGAACCAAGACGTTACACGAAAGTGAGAGAGGGGAGGATGCGAGTAACCAAGCGAAGGCAATGACCCAGCCTCCACAGCAAGAATCATCTGTACCTTTGTTTTTTAAGAGCCTGTTAAACATTGGCCAAAACAAAGATGACTTGCAGCAGCCTCAGCCTCAGGATAATGAAATGGCAGGAAATTCTAATTTGCATTCTCAAGAAGAAAAGTCAGTTTTTGGTACAATAAAACATTTAATGAGTTTTGAAAGCAAAGATATCGCAAAACCTTCCGTAGAGACAGCGACAGAAGATGAGGCGACGGGCTCAGATCAGAAAGACGGTGTTTTTGGATTCACGCTATTCAGTAGGCATTCTATGAAAGGCAGCATTCTGCCGAAAAGCCTGAGTGGACTTTTACCATTTGGCCAAGATGATACTAAGCCTAACACTCCTGAACATCAGACACTACCACAGCAAGCAACACTTGGACATTCTGGGCCATGTGTGGAGAACACAACTGGATTAAAGAAGACTACTTCTGTTCCCATATTGATGCATATGGCCCCTTCACACGGTACCATGCATTCGATTGATGAACCCGATTTAATGAAAAGTGTTTTACCAAAAACTCATTTAACTGAACCTAGAGGCAGGTTGCATAGACAAACCACGTGTGATTTGTCAAAGCAGGAGCCTCCAGAAGAGCATAATGTTTTACATCAGACTGCTGAAGAATATTTTCACTTGAGCGATCTAACCAGATCATTTATAAAAGGCACTGCGATGAAGCAACGTGAAAAGGATATGTCTAAAAGTGAATATATTATCAAGCAAGTGTATCAAGATGCCTCGGCTCAACCAGCTCCTTATACAACGGTAACAACAGCAGATAACGTTTCTCATGAAAAACCTTCCAGTACTCAAGAGGATAATGAAAAAAAGGAGCCGACAAAGTCTACGAGTGTGTTTGATTTTTTCTCGAAACCCGCTGATAAAGAACTCCCCCAAAGCGCAACGACTCGACTTTCTCAAAGCCTGACCAGTTTATTTTCATCTAGCGCTCAAAACGCCTCCGATAATCAAAGTAAGGAAACTGCAGACCAATTGACATTTCAAAGTGCCTCGCATCAAACCCCATCAACAAATGTAAAAACTGCACCTAAACAAACGGAGGATAAGGGCTTTTTTGGGTTTTTGTCTGGTTCAACCAATGATCTGCCATCAGAGGCTACACAAAGAAAACCTTTCTCTCTGTTCTCAATTGCTTCATTTGGAGACACTAAAGAAACTCAGAAATCCGAGAGTTCTGGCTCGTTCAGGATGCCATTCTTCTCCAACTCTACCATGAACCAACCATTGTCTTCCAAAGAAAATAAATTATCCACTTCTATGTTTTCAATTGGTTCTCCCAAAACCAAAATAAATACTCAGAAATCAGAGGGTATTGGTGGATCTTTGAATATTTCATCCTTCTTTTCAAATTCCACTTCTGACGCAGGAAAAAGCAAAGATCCTGAAAATGTAAAATATAATAAATCATTCAGTTTGTTTGGGTTCAGCCTTGGCGAAGAAAAAACACAATCTGAGGAAGCAGATGCATTTCCTGTAGACAGACATGAAACAAATTGTAACTTCCAAATTCATGAAGAGTCTTCACCCAATAAATCCGCACGTTTTACTGTGAAGATAGACCAAATAAAAGAAGGGCCTTTACGACAGCAGTCAAATCTTAACAAATATGAATCTGTAGACATTGAAGAAAGCAAGGAAAATAGGTCAAATGATAACCAGTTAGAAGTAGTCATACCAAACAAGGAAACCGAACTAAATGATGACAATTTAGAAATAACCACACCTCAAGAGTACACAGCCATGCGTGAAGACTGCGTGTTAATGGACATCAACGTGGATGAGAATATGTATCAAGAAGATGATCAAGAACCGTTGAATAGCGAAGCTCCAATTGGTTTTTGTGATGAAAATGTTGATGCCCAAGTAGATGTTGTCCCGACCATGATGAATGATTTTCTTCTTTATTCACAAGGTCGGGGGAATGAAAAGAATAACAAGCAGTTTTATGTAGATACCACCAACCATTTCAATAATGACCGCAAAGATTATTATGGAGAAGGGAATGATTGCAGTCTGGAACAGGAAACAGAAATGTCACAGGAATATATTGATACACAAATACAATTGGAAAACTTGTGTGAAAAGTATGAATTGGAGGCTGCACAAGATGAGCCAGTTTTAGGTGAATACACTACAGAAGACCAACAATACCTTGAGAACAAATCTGGTGATGATTCTCAAACTTCTGTCGGTGATGTTTTAACTGAAAATTACAAAGCTGCCGAAGACCAAGAAACCGCACGAGAAAAGTCCTTTTCAAGAAGCCCTGTTGATTCATTTACTGGTTTCATGTCAAAGATGACCACGATGACTTCAAAGCAAGCTGAAAATTCAAAACCGATGCAAGACCAACAGACAGCACAAGAAAAGTCATTTGCAAGCAGCAGTAGTGATTCATTTACCGGTTTTGTGTCAAAAATGAAAACAATAACCTCAACACAAGCTGATCCAAGTGCAAATAAGAGCTTTGGATCATCTTTCTCTTTTGGCTCATTGTCTTCTGTTAAGATTCCACTTCCTAAACCAGAGAGTGTGAAGGGATTTAACATTCCATTTAAAGATATGTTTGATAGTAAACCATTGCCACAAATGTCTGTGGGAGGATTGTTTAAAATGTTTGCCTCGTCAGATACTGACGTGACTGCTAACGAACATAATGAAGGAAAATGTTTTAGCACTGCTGCGGCTCATTCCGAGGTGAATGTTAGTAAAGCATCGGCACTGGGTCAAGCGTCCGTGGCAGAGATTTTGTCTGATGAATTTCAGCCATATGTGTGCTCGCAGAGTACACTGCCATTAAATCAACAAAGTGGTGAGAGAGCTGAGGACGAAACCAACAATGCTGCTCTTTATGCTGATGAAAGTGAAGAAAAGGCACAGCAAATTACAGATTATACAGCCTCGGTTTTAACCACCGAAGATGATTTTCAGGAAATAGACGCACAGATTGACGCAGAGGCTATTACAGAGGTTCCGCTTATTACAATCACCTACGAGCAAGATCAGGACGCCAGTGATACTTATGACGAACAAAGTATTGTCGTCGAGTCTGTAAACCATGAAACCGAGTTAACCACCTTGGAAGATAACAGCAACTCCACACGAGAAAACATGCTTATTTTGGACGTTGACATTACTGTGGAGAAATTGCCTGCTCCTGTAGATATGACTCACCAGCAACAAAAAACTACAGCTTCTGTTCTGTCTCTGGATTCGCATGGGTCCTATCAGAAGAGCGAAGGTGAATCAATGCCTGCCCAAGACGAAGGGTTTATTGGGAAATTTAAACGTCCTTTCTTTAGTCTCTGTAATAAAAATGCATCTCTTGTGGGGAAATTGGTCCAGACAACTAAAGAAGAGAGTGGCATTTTTAGTAAACTCAAGCGTCCTTTTGCTAGCGAGCAACAAAGTAAAGATACACAGCGCACATGCCAGGCAGGCCGTGCAACTCAGGAAGATGATAAAAGTACTGGACCTATGCAGCTATCTTGCACTGGAACTTCTGTAAGTGAATTTATTGATTTGGAAGCAGAAAATGCCAAAGGAGTTAACCAGGTAGAACCTGTAACTAGCCTGGTAGGTTCTGTCGAAGGCAGTGACAGTATAAATAGCAAGGACAATATTTCTGAGCCTTCTCACCCTGTGATGCGCGGCGAAAAGATCCGGGAGATCCACGTGACCGCTGCCACGCCAGCTGGTGTTCCGCAGGTCGAAGGTGGCACCACACTCGGTGAGGATGCTGTGGAAGAAAAAACATCCGAGGTTTCCAACGAGGTTATTGCAAAGTCTGAATTTGTAAGCTTACCGAAGGAGCCTACGATAAATGTGTCGGCGTGTCGTGAGGAACTGAAGACAGACACAGAGGCCCTGGGAACCAAGGACCTACTACTGCGTGTCGAAAGGCTAGTAGAAAATCCAACATGATAAACGGTCATCACCGTTTATCTAGTGTCCCTTAATCTTTTTTTCCACGCTGTGTTAGTAGGTGGTAGATTTGAAACCTCTCCTATACTTTGGCACATGAATGTTCATTTGGCTTTTCCCTTATGGCTTTTCCTTTACGTGCTTCTTGTCCTGACTGCAAATGGCTTCTGTTGGATTTTTTTACTCTGGTATTTAAAGAACAATTTGCATGCTCCATATAATTGACAATTTTTTACTGCATAATGCCGCTTTTTATATGTATATTTATATTTTCTAATTGTTATCTATGGTTTTAAGTAATTATATTATACCGACTTTGAACTGTGAAAATTCACTTATGAAACATCATAATAGGTTGATAACAATTGGCAAATTTGCAGGATAAATTCAACTAGTGATGTGTATGTAAAATAAATGCTTTAAATAGCAACGAAAATATACCTTTTGAAATGTATGCATGGTTAAACATTTACATGTTTTAGTTATTCAACAAAACAGTTGTGATACTGTATTATCAATTGTGCAAAAGCACAAATAACAGATCCACATCAATGCATTTGTCAATAACTCTACCGAAGTAAGAATGATACGATAATTGGGTTACGTTATGGGCCTGCCATTCTCAACTGGTGGGTCGTGACCCATCAGTGGGCCACGAGCCCCACCGTGTGGTCTGTGGAGACCTAAACCCAAGTGCACTGAGTGGGCGTTGATGTGCAAAAGTTTGTTTTAGGCCATGTGGAATTTCAGTGGAAATGCCCTCTCCTCTGAACAACGCCCACTACCCCAACCGCCACCGATCATATGATGACTCCTCCTTTGGGCAGGGTTATTGATGACTGTGTTGACGTGCGTGTTTGTGGATACAAGTGTACGGCTTGACGTGTCTCTGCGGCAGCGCGTAAGACGTGTTGCTCTGTGCACGTGGGCCCCTTGCAGCCCCGGTGACAGCAGGAGCTATTGCTCATCGGCGAACTTGAGCCAGGCGAGCTCCGAGCAGCTGAGCGAGCTGGAACAGGACGACGTGGAGGATGAAGAGGCTGGCCTCGACTGCCACTCGTTCCGCAGCTCCAGCAGCTTCCCGAGGGGCAGTTCTGATCACCGCAAGGTGCCGTCGCAGGGCGACACATGGCTCGCTCGCAACTACAGCCCACACGTTCTCCTGTTCTGCTTCGATGCATCCCCCATCACGTTCACTCTGTTATGTTCTCTCGTGTGGCATGGTAGTTAGCAGTTCGCGTGCGGAAACTAACATAACCTTTACGCGTGCTTTCAAACATAGATACGCAGGTGGGATTGGGCAGGAACGCACAGGGCCGCCGTTCCCAGAGTGAACATCCCAGAGGAAACCTTTTATATGGCTTTATATTAAGACGGTTGCTTTACTTGTCAGAAGTTGCAGAGAATTTAGGAAATGGTTTCGTTCAACTTTTCAAGGGGAAGATCCCGAGATCCAAGCTTTAAAGGGCATCACAGACCCAGGTGCGTTATCAGAGTTATTTTTTTTCCATTTGTATAGATGGCTACAATGTGGGGCCCTGATCTCACAATTGGCATTGATAATTAGTGGGCTCGCCTAGGTTGAAACTACGCTGCATCTGGCCGACGCCATCAGATATAAGGAACCAATCTGGGTAGAACCTGCTTGCTTCTTAGATGGGGGACCACCATCAATTAATGACTGTTACAGGATGCAGGGCTAATTTGCAGGTGGCAGTAAAGTGGCAAAATCCATTATTGTGCTGTGCTCTTCACTTTCACATCCTATGCTCCCTGTCTTCACCAGTCTGCACTGAGTAGCATGGTGAAGTATGGTTTGTTATATAACCACCATGCAGAGAGCTGATGAAAGAATGGCACATCAGTAACGAGATAAGAATAGCACATCAGCAACAATAACAAAATTTGGAATTTTTTTTTTTAGCAATGGATCAACAAAGACCTCATCTCATCTCATTATCTGAAACCGCTTAATCCTATATAGGGTCACGGTGAGCCGGAGCCTATCCCGGAAACACAGGGCGTAAGGCAGGAATACACCCGACGACGGGACGCCAGTCCATCGCCGGGCATTGCAGGACAATTTTAGTCTGCGAGCCAATCAACCTATCCAGGAGCATGCTTTTGGACTGTGGGAGGAAACCGGAGTACCCGGCGAAAACCCACGCGGACACGGGGAGAGCATGCAAACTCCACACAGAAAGGCACCCGAGCCGAGAGATTCGAACCCGGGACCTTCTTGCTGTGAGGCGTCAGCGCTAACCACTGGGCCACCGCGCCGCCCCCAACAAAGACCTGTTCTTGTTAATATTGTGCCTATCACTACATACATGCACATTGAAGTCTACTAGCAACTATTTTCTATGTTCGTAGCACAGTAATAATTCTAGCCATAATAAAACACATTTTGGTTTTGTTACATTTAAAGTAAGTGTCGTAAACGCGCTTCCACCCAAGAGCCAACTGGTAAGGATTGTCACATGAACAGAACAAGCCTAACATATTAACGATGGAGTACGACGTTTCGCTGATAATTGCAATCACCATCAGGTACCTCGACAAGAGCCATTTGATTTTGTCACTGGTTGCGGGCACGATTGGCAGCTTGCCGACCTCACTCGCCGTTTGACGAGCGAGCTTGACGCGAGGCGCACTACGTGTTTGTGTCGCGCTCAGGCGCTCCCCGAGCAGGAGTCGCGGGGCGCGTACAGCGACCGGGAGGAGTACCATCAGCGCGGCGAGTACCGCGGCTCCGACGACACGCAGCCAATCAGTGAAGAGCCTGCGTTATCTGGAGGCCTCCGCCATGAACCCAAGCCGGACGCCCGTGAGGCTCTCCACGGTGACGAGGGCCTGCCTGATGCCATCCGGCCTACCGACAGGTGAGGGAGCGAGCGTCCCACGCTCTCTCTGCGCTGTGCAGATGTGCAGCTGTGGAGTTAAGTCAAGGGCTCTTCTAAGGCAGAATGGTGGGGAATACCAAGCAGGGGTGACAGTGATAACATTACTCTTGACGTAATCACCTGACTCTGCCACCTAAATATACCGTTATACTTGTTGCTCAGCAACTACATATGGAAAGCATAGGATTGTGGGTAATGGAACTTACCTAGTGAAGGATCACCTCGTAACGTTATGTAATCGATTATAGTTTGAATTATAGCCATGTGGAAATGCAAGTAAGCAGTGTGTAATTTCACTCGGAGCTTTCCACGGCTGAGCTCCAAAAGAGACGTTCCCTCATCCTCCTCTCCTCCACCTCCTCCCCTCCACCTCCTCCCTGCCTGGGAGAATGGGTTTTCGATCGGAATTCTCAACCTCTTGCACCTTAAGACCCACTGGGTGTGGCCTCTACGTACCACGAGATGGCGCTCGCAGTGCAGTAATTGGTCGTGACTCACCAGTTTGGGAATGGCGAGCCAAGATGATTGGCAATTGCAAGATGGCACCTCAGAAAATATTCCATGAGGCATTAATCTCTGGATGTCACATTCCTACAAAGGACATTGATAGTTTCAGACACATGTTGTAGGCCTGTATGCTGTTTCATGCAAACTCTGGACACATGGCTCCTTGCATGACGTGTGTCCGTGTGCGCACGTACCATGTGTCATTGTGCCTCGAATGTGTGCTTATCGGCAGGGGTTTGTTTACTCTGCAGATTCATCTCGGACGAGGGGCCAAGCCCATTTACTCCGGCACGCGCACGCTGGATTCGCGCCATCCACAAGGTTCAGATGCAGATCCGCGAGGTAGGGAAACGGTTGACATGGTAACGGTTACTTCTCTTCCCCTCTGAGCAACATCGTCCTCTGCCGTGCACGTGCCGCGTTAGCGATTACCAAAGTGCAATTCTTGGTTGTGCCGGCGCGCCGCTAAAAAAAAATGTCTCTCACGCACCGAGGACCAATTTTCACATGAACCGCGCATTTCAGAGAAATCTGTGAGGATAGTGCTTCCACATTCATCAGGGCACTCTGCACACACTTGCAAAGCATGAAACATGATGTCGTTTGTGTACACGTGAGTTTAATTCACCAGTTTTGGCGTTGCTTCACGCACAAAGATGAACCGGACCTCAAAAAAAATCCCTTAAAACCTGCGACATCACAGACTGATAAGAGCCGCCGTGTTTTCTGGAGATGCATTTGATAACGATCCACAGCATTGAACCCGAGAGCGAGGTTTGAAGGGCAGGTTTGTTGAGTGAGCTCGCATACCCAGGTGATATGGCCTCACGTTTCTCAGCTACTCGCCCATCAACGCAGATAAGAGCCGTTTTACCCTGTGTCTTCCTTAAAATAGATTCATAAACAGCTATCGTCACAATGCTACTCTGCTTACAAATTGCATTATTCAAATGAAGTCCTTTGCATATATTTCCAAACACATTTCAAAATGCTGGGGAATGAGAGTATGAGCCCTTCGTTGATGTTGCACACCTCTGCCCATACGTTATTTGCCACCTTGGCATTTGTGACCGTACAGTGTATGTGCTGCGGGGTGAATTTGTGGCAATAATTTTTTAAAAGGTGCGTAAATCAAGATGTGCCATTTGCCTATGTCCGTATTCTTTATATTTCACAGCTTGACATTTTCTAACTATTAATCAGTCTGACGTGACCGTGAGACAGATGGTTGTGAGTGTGATAATTGATGTGTTGCTATAGTTCATCGTCTATCAAGCGTTGCCATTCTGCACATTGTGTGCAGTGCTGTGTTTATGTGTTGGTGCCAGAAGACAATATGGCTGCCTTCTCGCTACAGTTTTCCCGCACCTCTGATCTCATGGTCAGAAACCGCTTTGTCCTGTACAGGGTCGCGGTGAGCCGGAGCCTATCCCAGCAGACACAGGGCGCATGGCAGGGATATACCCACGATGGACGCCAGTCCATCACCGGATACTGCGGGCAATTTAGTCTTCAAGCCAATTAACCTATGCAGCAGCGTGTTTTTTGGACTGTGGGAGGAAACCGGAGTGCCCGGCAAAAAACCCACGCTGACACGGGGAGAGAACTCGCAAACTCCACACAGAAAGGCACCCGAGCCGAGATTCGAACCCGAGACCTTCTTGCTGTGAGGCGACAGCGCTACCCACTGGGCCACCGTGCCGCCCACCTCTGAATCTTCTCTCTGATAATATGTGCGCGTTGTAAATTACATTTATCATTATTGTTCACAATTAAGCACCTTGGCGTTGCTGTCCAATGTTACGCAGCACCTCGTTATACTAACGCATTGGTATTTAGTGTAATTTAAAACCGCTAATCCTGCCGTGTTGTCATTGCATTTTGGGGTCCTGTTAATCCTGCTTGAATCTCCCACACGGTGAGAGACCTTTCTCTCCTGAATGACGGCGTGTGACACTTTGTACTTTGCCGCAACAACCGGTCATTTCCGAAATCATCTAAAATGAATGAACACTCTTTCGCCATTTACCAGTTTGCTGGTTGGATGAAGGTCCACCTATGCCGTGTTGGTCAGAGGATGTTTGACCGTGAGTTAGTGCCATTGATGCTGGAAGAACTGGAGTAGCTGAGAGAGAGTGCAGAGTGAAAACTCCTGCACCGCCACCATTCCCCCCTCGTTTTCTCACGGAGTATAATTGTATACCTTGTCGTGTTCGTCACCGTCTCCTCCTGTGTATGCTGTTGTCCGTTGCCGTCCCGTATTGGCGATGCGCTGAATCACACCACGGTTGTGCGTATTTCCCTTCCTATGAATTGCCTTAGCGGGGCACGTCGCGTCGTATTGCGCTGCAGTGTGATGCAGTGTAATTCACTATGCTGCAGTGCGCTGCACTGTAATTCAGTGTGCTGCAGCGCACTCCAGTGTTGCCATTCGTAGACCCCGAGTGAGGCTTCGCCACTGCCATTTTCTGCGTGATCGCTGCACAGCCAGTGGACACGGCTTGTACTGTCTATGCGCACGGCATTATCCCTCGAGCTCGATGGCTTAACATGTATTGGCCGCTGTTGAAAATGCACTGTTGTGTACTTTGTATTGCGCTGGTGACAGTGACGTCGCGTCTTTAAAGCAGCAGCAGCAACTACAATGGCAGCAGATGTGCAGCCAATGTTTACAGATTCCCCTTCAGACATCTCGTCTCATCGGTGGCTTTCATGCAGATATTTGTTTTAGACTCATTAAGTGCTGCACGTGTTTTGGATATCACACAGCTATGATGACAGTCAATGCAAGTGAAGCAACGATCTTACGCATTGTGTGAAACAAATATCTCACGTTTGCTCGTAGTTTGTATTTGTCACCTTCTGGCTCTGTTTCTCCCCGCACTCCCTTCCCAAACACCCTGGTCCATCCCCCGTATCAACCTCTCAATGCTCCCCTCTCTCATCTCTCTCAATGCTGTCAACCACTCTCCCATCTCTCGCTATTTAAACCGTTTAAACTCGTGACCTTGTTTTCCTTAATTCTACAATTACCTTAATATTTTCCACTCTTTTTCTCCAACATTCTTCTGGTGTTTAATTTGATAATATATATTTTTAAAGACTTTAGTATAATCAATTCCCGTAGTTATTATTAAAAGTATGCTTAATACTGGCATATGGAAATAAAATAATGGTTTATTGAGCAATATGAATGCAGATATAGCTTCCTATACAAAGAGCCGTGTTTAAATATCGGAAAATACACCAGGTCATTACATTTTTGTTTATTCTTGTGAATTATCTCAGTGGAAAAACTGCCGAAAATACGCAGGGCTAGAAAAATGTCAGCTCAGCAAAATTATTTCAATACCAGGTACTCTGCCCAAAGAATAAAAATATGGTAAACGAAGGCAGTGAAACCTAAGACTTATTTTTTCCTGGGGCAAGGCAACTTGATGTCACACACAGCTTCCCTTCACAAGAATGGCTTCATGTGTCACCTGTCTCCAGCAACTGCAAATGATTTCGTGAAGCCCATGCCTTGGAGACTCCTCCATTCTGCCACTGAATAACCAAATGATAATTTGCTTGTCATGTTGCCTGGAGTGTCTAGATTTACAACTTCCACTTGAGTTTTGTGTTTCTATATGTGTATTGTACCATTGTGTACTGATGTAGGTTTTCATGGCTCGATGCGTGATGATTGCTTCCAAAAGCTGCTCTTTCGCGATAGCCGCATCGATCGCTCCTCCTCTCTCCTTCGCGACGTTTCGCCTTCCACGTTGAAGGCATCCTCAGGAGTCCTGTGACATTGTACCATCGTGTCATATGCATACACAGTATTCTGTATGCATATACATTAATTTGAACAATCTCACCTTCATTAATAACTTGGCTGTGTCACGTGTGTCTGCGATGCTATATGTGATCTCACACATTCATTTATCGGGTGCATTTATCTGTGCAGATTCGAGCTTATTAGCATGATGGCAGTGCAATGCCTAAGCCAGGCGAGAGATACAGGCAAGGACGCCACCATTATTGTTCACAATTAAGCATGTTGGTGTATTTGGTATAACACTTTGCTCTGACAGAGGACACCAATAGAGTTATTGATGAACATCAGGCAACAGAATCAGAATCTCCTCCATCGTTGTGCTTAGTGTTAAGCGTTTAAGCTAGGACAAATATACAACATTTTGTTGCGTTTTACAATGAAAGCTTTGTTTTAGCCACTATAATAATAGTGAAATCGAGCAGGGTTTTCGTCCAGAGAAACCTCTCTATCCATAATGGACACGTTGTCATTGTTTAAATTCGGCAATCCTCAAGGAAGCGACAATAAAGTAATGTCAACATCTAATTTCATTCACCAAATTGGATCGCGATTGCATTCAGTGGCCTCTATGCAAGCAAAAAAAACCCGTTATTGTTGTTGATTCGCCGTTCATATGTCGCTGATGTTGCTGCCATGCCGGTCTCTGTACAGCACTTTGTGTACCCTTGGGTGAAAAGCGCTCTACAAGTGCAATTATTACCGTTAAATATCATGCGCTTTTTGTATGCTCACACAAAACGTGAAACGGTACATCTCTTTGATATTAATGCAGCACATTATCACAGAGCTTAAAAAGGATTTAAACAAAGGCCTATAGATGCGGTATAAACTATACGAATCACTAGCATTATGATAATTTACAGCAGTAATTATTTTGTAATTAAATATCTTTGAAGACATCCGTCCATCCTCTCCTTCCCTACCCCTTCCCTTCCGCCAGCCAGTAAAACTTTGGACAAATATAATGTGTGTATATGGCCGTTAAAATTATGAGTTACAAAGATTGTGTTTTATTGATTAAGAGTTCGAAAAGCTTCGGTTTATTTTTTTTGCACATAATTAAATTACCCTTTTCAAATCAGCTATTATTAAGCCGGTCGTTTGCAAAGCCAGATCAGACCCAGTTTTTCACTGTCAGAAAAGTGACTGATCCATACATTTCAAATGATCAGCCAAGCCGTTTTTTGCACTGGAGCCACTCAAAGAGGGTATCACACACACACACACACAAATTTGTATTATGTAAATAGCACTTTATATCCATACCCCGTCAATTCTAATCTTACAATAATATTAATAGAATTACAAATGCTTGAATGCCCGATTGTGACTGGCGAAGTTGTGCTCAATCTTCAGATGTGGTTCGTTTTTCCGCATTAGTTCTGGTTGAGGTGATTCTGCCACTGCTCACTGAATACTCCTCTTGGTGAAGCGATACTTTAAAAATAAACATTCCTGCAAGCATTAGCGTGGTGAGCCGAACATAACAGAGGATGTGTACTGTTTGCAAAATCCTAACCTCTGGCAGATTACAAAACATTCTTTATAATAATAATAATAATTGCATTTATAGAGTGCTTTTCACCCGAGGGTCACAAAGCGCTGCACGGAGCTGCAGAGAGATATCATCCTCCTCTGCCAAATGTGCTTCATGTTTGAATTTCCCAGCTGCTATCGTCTAGCCAGTTCACAACCTTGTTTCTGTGTTTGGCCTTCTGTTTTCAAGATAAGAGTTGTCAGGTTTGCATAGTTATCCGTCAATGTGGAAATCACATCGTTAAACTTTTATACGCTTGAAAGGAACCTATACCTGTTCTATGCAATAAAAAAAGAGAAAAATCCAGTGCGATAAGTAATAGGCAATGTGTGTGTGTGTGTCATAAGTCTGCTTAACCACAATAGTTTTTGACATTAGTATACAATAATATAAACATGGCTTGATGCTACACATTGTCGAAGTGGAGATCTGAAAGTAAATTCTAAGTATTTAAACTTGTAAACAACAGTCAAAAAACCCCGACGATAACGTTATTGTTGCTGATTTGCTGTTCCTATGTTGTTGTTGTTGCTGACATGCCGTTCTCGCCTCATCTCTGTGCAGCGCTTTGTGTACCCTCGGGTGAAATGCGCTCTGCAAGTGCAATAATTATTTTTATTATAGTGTTTTAGTCAATTTGGTCAAATAATGGTACTGCTTTAAGTGTTAAGCAAAGGTGTATTATTGGCATTTATCACAAACCATGGCATCTAAAGATGCCTGACATGAAGCACGGACCAATGAACGTGTCACATGGACAGAGCACAAGGGCAAAGAGAGATGAATAAACGGACAAAAGATCAATGGAGAAGAAGGGCATCCCAATTAACAATGACCGAAACACAACTAAGGACAACATCCAGGCATGTTTAATTTCTGAATACAAAAGGTTAATTATTTTCCTCCCTATTACATGAAAACTGAATGATTCCAAGACATTTTGATTTTGAGGAGAAACTGCAGATTCCAAAAATGTGTTACCAGTGACCCGCAGAAGCCATAATTACATTTGTACATCTGTGATGGAGCCAATTGGCACGCCATCAGCGGTGACCCCTCCGTGTTGAATCGCTGGCCCGAAGCACAAAGAGTGTGGCTAAATTTTCAACCATTTACCAAGAACATTCAGGTTCGGTTGCCATGGCACAGACTTATAACCAGGGAATGATACAACCGAATGCCAGAGGGAAGAACCAGTTTTCACTGATATTTATCCTGACTTCATTTTATTGTTAATAGTAAAGTTGTAGTTTTGTCCGTATAAATCCAAACGTGGTTTGTGCATTTTAGCAGGATTATCGAGTTGGACGTTTGGTTGAGATAAACCTTAACTATTTTTTTAGTGTCTAATAAAATCTAAAAATGTACATGCCATTGTAACGTGTGTGGCATAGGCACATCAAAAATAAGAGGGAAAAAAAACAATGGAAATCACCTCAAAAACACTATTCCTTAGAGAGTGATGTGAGCGCTTGATTTTATCCTAAATTTGTACATTTTAACTATGCTTGGTGAATATTACATCAGGTGAGAGCAGTGCATATGTGAGTCAAGTGTCAACAAGTCTCCCTTATCAAGCAAGCATGGTGTGTTCATCGTGATTGGTATTCATGGGCCAATGCTGGAAATTCCACGTTCACGTAGCAAGGGCAGTAATTACAGTATCTACTCAGAGGTAAAATTTGTAATTTCTCCCGTTTGCATGACAAATTTGCACGAGTTTACATTGTGCTATAAATCAGTTTAATATTTGTGGTCTGGCTACAAGTTTTAGCCATCCTGTTATTGTACATGTTAGCCACGGTCCTATGGTGTTTTCTTTTCAAAACATTTGGGAATCTGCTTGTAAAGATTACAAAGTGCGTTCAATCATCTGGCCCTCAATGAAATTCTTACCACTCTCAATTATTCGTTTGCCCATTTGCATTCACGTGTATGCTTTGAACGAAATGGTTTACGAATGAAGATTAAAATAGGGTAGCTAAAGGAGTTTTACACATCTGCCAGGTTTAGAGACGTAAGCGACAGAATATCTACTCCTGGCTCAGCAAGTTTTATCCAATATGCCTTAACAACATCAACAAATGGTTTGTTTTCGTAAAACGAGCATGTGTCGTGTTTTTATTCTCAGCTTGTGATCGCTTCAAGTTTGATAAAATGAGCCATTTTTTGAGAACAACTGGCAACCCAGCATGACAATGTGACTTGTCACTGCAGGCGTAGGGCCTCCTGTAGATAACGACTGTGGCTCAATTTGTTTTTATTGTTATCATTTGGAACACTCTACGGCCATGGTACGATGGTTATCACACTCGTCTTGCAGACCAGAGCTCACCAGTTCAGTCTTTCTGCGGTGGAAGCAGCCGTTCAAGTGTCTTAAATCCCCCTTCCTTGCGTCACTCCACTCGGCAGTATTCACGGTTAATCCACCACCTGGTGGATTAAAGTGTAGGCACTCCCACCTGTTGCTGTATGTCTGGTCGCCTAGCCAGTTTACATCCTTGTTTCATATCAAATGAATAATTCACAACACTGTGAATGGAGGACTGCCCACGCCATGTAGGTCATGGTGGTCATTTAGCAGCCATATAGTTCCACCACGTTGGTCAGTGCTGGTTTGCAAAGGCGATTAGCCCAGAACAGAGAGCATTGGAGTACAGTACAGCGATGTAACTTGCAGCACTGCTGTCCAGCGGAAACACAGTAAGACATCGTCAGAATGTTTTAGTAGGAAAAATCCAAAATTTTTGTGTATTTGCTGAGCTCGTTATATATTTTTTTAATGTGAAAGACTGGCGTTATTTTTTGACTGCTCTGCCATCATTATTACCAATACCCGCTTAATCCAGTGCACAGTCGCAGGGGGCCGGAACCTATCCTGGCAGACAGGGAGTGTAAGGCGGGGCTGTACCCCAGATTTGATGCCAGTACATCACAGGGCGCTGGGGGCAATACACTTAGCAGGCCAATTAACCTCGGCAGCAACGTGTCTTTGGACGGTGGGAGAAAACTGGAGCACCTAGCAAAAACCCACGCAGACGAGAGAACGCACAAACTCTACACAGAAAGGCACTCGAGCCCGGAATCGAACCCAGGTGCTCATTTCTGTGAGGCGACAGCGCTACTCACTGCGCCAGTGCGCTGCCCTGCTGCTGTGACACGCTTCCTTATATAGCCTCTATGGAAGGAACATGTGGCAGCTTTTCCGATGAATAATTACGCGTGCCATTCAACGTGCACCATTCACGGCCCGTTTCCACAATGCTCGATCTCCTCGCAAGATTAGCTCTTACCTGCCAACGTCACAATGAGAGTATCTTGACTAATGGTTTAACCACCCATTCTTGTTTTATTTGTTCCGGATAAAATAGGTTGTTATGGATAAGGTTTTTATTAGTCTGAAAAATGACTCCCAGAGATTTGCATTCTAAGTGATTCCGTGCAGGTAACAGAGGTATTGTGCAGCATGCCTTGTGCTGCGATTGTTCAGACCATGTTTTTGCTGTTTTGTAACCCATTAGTTCGGTATTTTAATCATTTAACCGAATTGCGTGATGGATGCTATACTCCTTTTTATATTTTCCATGCTATTTTTAAATACTGTCAGGCCATTTTAACAATTTTTGTTTTGACAATTTTGATAACATAGTTTAATGCCGTTTTTGATAAGATCTAATTTAATTAAAATAACTTTTCTTTAAGAAAACATAAAATATTTTATGAAGATGGATTCTGCTTTTCCTCGTGATTCTTTGACATGATAAACCGTCAGATGCTTTAGGATCTCACTCATGCACAATTAATATTGATAAAGCAACAAGCAATGAACTGCACGCTGGTGCCTCGAGTAGCGCTGCTGCCTCACAGAAAGAAGTCTGGGTTCAATTCCAAGCTCAAGTACCTTTCTGTGTTGCGTTTGCATGTTCTCCGTGTGTCTGCATGGGTTTTCGCTGGGTTATCCGGTTTCCTCCCACAGTCCAAAAACATGCAGCCTAGGTTACTTGTCCTGATTTATTATTATTACAAAAATGACGTCGGTGCCCTGTAATATGGTAATTTACCCCTCCCTGCTAGACAACTGTAAAAAACAGCTGCATAGCTTAGCAGCTCCCTCCAGTTCTAATAAAAAACTTGAGATAAAAATTGGCCTTGTTGTATAGGCTTGGTCTGAAAACCTGTATGCAGAACCACTCAGGATAATCATGTCCAATTTGAGGTGGCAAGTTTTATTTGTCAAACACAGCCCAGAAGCACATTTTATCACTAATTCTTGTTAATGTAATCGTTTTAGCGCTGCCATGAAATCATGTGAGTTCCACGATTTGAGAGCTTGCAATATCAGTTTTATCTAGTGACACATTGTCAAGAGCTTTCAAGGCATTCGAGCCGAAACTTCCTGCAGTGTTTTAATGCCATTTTAATATAGCAGTGGAAAATGAACCTATCATTATTTAAATGAGCCAAAGTTTAATTTTGTACAAACAAATGAAGCCAACTGAATGTTACGATGATATCCAATTTGCCAACATTTCCAAGACACTTTTTAAGATCAGGCAAACCTAATCTCTCTTATCTAAGGGACAAATAATTATTTCACTTAACAGAAGGCACTGGTTTTTATTTTGTCCTATTTTACCCTTTTTCATTTTGCCCATTTGACAAAAAATTGCTCGCAACGTGGATAACTAAGGAAGCGTGATTTTCACATTGCTTTTGGCGATTGTATACTGTAACATTTAAATTCGTCTAGCTAAAGCGAAGGTTTTTAATAATTACATGATTGAATCTTCTCACAACATAACGATCCTTCACATGTCAACGGGGCCACAATCAGTGTTTCTCCTGCACAGCAGCTGATGTCAAAATATTTCAATGTTATTTTCATCCAGATGATACTAGAGTTAACCAACCATGACTGACCTCCACCATGAGAATGTGGAATGGCTTCCTCTGGCTCAGGCTTACTGCTGAAGATGTTAGGAACCACATATAAATAAATTTGTTACACACGTTATGAGAGTATGCAATGCTAAAGGTAGGTATGTTAATGAGCAAAGCAATGCATATCACAGTGAATGAAATCCTTATATTTGGTGTGCCTGTGGCGTAATGTGCTGTTTTGGAGACAGCCGATGGCAATACATGAAGCTGGGAAATGTGCTCTGCGTAAGTGGGGTGATTTTTGCAGCATTATCAGCTCCTGGCAGAGACTACTGATTAAGAAAATAGCAAATACCTCTGCAGAGGAACACAAGAAACCCATTGTTATTAAAATCAGGTTGCTACTGCCGTTCCCTGGAACGGTTCAGTCTGCTGCATAGCAACCACAATGTTGAGGGCTGCCACAGTCGATTTGCATTCGGTTGCAACCGTTACCTTTCTCCTGTTGCAGTTTGTCAAAAAGTGTTTCGTCGCAACTGGTATCCTTGTGTATATACACACACACACTCTTGGTGTTTCCACAAAATGTACTCTTTCCATAAAATAGACGGCTAGCGTTGAATGCAAGAACAATGTGAAACAGAATTTAAAAATAAAAACAATGTCATTTTAACAAATGCCATCAGCCGTATAGTTGCTGTTGCAAATGCGTGCAGCTTAGGAATTAACGTTGGGATTGGCAGTGGCGAGGGGGCGACGTGGATGTAATGGGCTGATTGGTGAATGTGCACGGAGGGTGGGACAGGAGGAGGACAGTTTCCCAGTGGTAAATTCAGGCTCTGCCAGAGATGCGCGTGGGGATCCGTGCGTTCTTCGCGAGCGTCGCGCGGTCACGGCGAGATTGCCAGCGCTCCCGCCGGAGCGATCGGCAGCCACCCGGGTTTGTTGTCGAGCGTTTGTCGCCAGACGAGACGCGGACGCTGGTCCCGCGTGACGCGGTGGCTTCCTGTGCCATGCGGCCGCTTTATTTATGAGCCGCTGCCTCTCCTGGAGGTCACTCTCAGCTGTCACAGCAAGCCAGTGGAAGAAAAAGTCCAGCGGTGGTGTTGACAATCTGACGGGGCTTTCTTTGCTTGCCGCCTGCTTTTAATCCTCGAGCAGACAGAAGGGGATTTAACCGCAATTGGAATTTGCTTGTGATTTTTACCCCTGGAAATGCAATTTGAAAGCGTGGAAATTGTCGAAGTTGTTATATTGCGGTGTCTAATAAGGTAAGGCGACTGCTTTTCATCGCATTACTAAAAATAAAGTGGGCTCTTGCAAAGCCGTGTTCTCAGACGCAGTGCTTAGAAGTATACACGTGCTGTTGGTTTTGTTGTTGTTGCAGAGGCTGACTGACAGAATGAGTGTGGATATGCTGATAAATGCTTGGATGAATGCACATGCTGTGAGCTTCGAGTCAAATGCATAACAGCTCTTTTATGCTCCGCGCGTTGTCTATTGAAATGAGGTCTAACTACAAAATGCATTTAATCGTATCAAAAGCACTCCGATTGATGATTACATTGAGAGACCGTTACAGTGTGAGACTTCAGTGTATGGAAATAGAATTCATGTTTTTCAATATTTAATTAATAGTAATAGCGATGCGGTAGCTTCAGAATGCGGATGTGTTGTTGGTTAGGATGAAGATGATATTTGCTTTGAAATCGTCATTTTCACCATAAGTTTGTGACAAAAATTTACTGTCATGTAGACATCTTTCTTGCTGCTTTTAGAAGACAGCTATGTAAAAAAACTGTGCGATCTCATGCATCCAATACTTCTCATCCAGCAATGATCCTTTTAGCAAAAGTTGACTCGTTCATCTTGCATACATTTAACAACCCATTGCTCAACTTTAACTCTTTTACACTATTTATAGTGGTACATTAAAGTCTTTATAATAAAGTATATATCTCGGCAGGAAAACATTTTATGTACATTTCAACAGTGAATGACATTCATTCCTTGCATTTATGAAATAAGCCAAAAGCAGCCTTGCATTTGTTTCGATTTCCATAAGAAGCCTCAATGTTTTGAAGGGGTGATGCTCTTCCCGTTTGAGTTCGTAATTCTACGATGCGAGTCGGTGTTTGTCGTTGATTGTCGTTGATTCCTGCGCATGTGGCAGCATGTAATGAAACGGTCACGCGAGCAGTTATGCTTCATGTCACCGTTTAATGATAGCGTTGTAATTGTCGAGCAAAGCTTTGTTCATAGACAACGAGCCGTCTTTTCATCATTAGTTTTCATATAAAATTAGTTAAAACGGTGAATATTAACTAGAATACCATTTGAGGCAGTATCCAAATTTATATTTTTGCAAAATAGCTATAATTCTGCACTGGACTTAAAAAAAATAATTATTGACATTCTTCAAAGGCATAATTTCATAGTAATTATACCTGTGTAATTAAGCCTCATTACTCTCTCTATTACAGCTAATGGTAGGTATTTTTACCACAAAAAAAATGTGACAGCCATATCATTTGGAGTGATTATAGTGTCATGTGGTGTTTGACTTTTCTGATATTTCTATCTCTGTGCCAGCATGGGTGCATCATTGTCCAGAGTGGAGATGACAATCACAGTCAAATGTGAAGCTGTGTTACTTACCTATGTTTACCATACGGATTGAATTCACAACTGGGACCTCTTTCTGGAAGAAACTCCTCCATGTTTAACTTTTTTCTGGCAAAGGAATATTTAAAGAAGTTCCTGTACCACTTGAACTCGACCATGTTCTCAAAGAGGCGCCTCAAAGGTGCCAATACAGAGCGGGACTCGACCTGTGAAGAAGACGTCAAAGAAGATGGAAAGGATTGTACGTCTAAGCCTACCCAAAAGCAGAAGCTTAAAACAGGCATTAAACGCACTGCCAGGAGGATCGTGAAGCTGCCTAATCTTCGCAAAGTTCAAACCGGACAGGACAGCAAAACGACTTTCCAGATGTCACCGACATGCAGCTACAGAGTGGCCATGGCCAAAGGTCTCCCGAAGCACATTGCGATGAAGTGCAAGTACGCGAAAGCGTTTGACGAGGCCTTGTCTCCAGACAGTGACAGTGAATGTGTCTCCGAAACTTTGAGGGAGGTTGCGTGCTGCTTGAAGCAGATCGCCTCCCAGCAGAAGGACAAGGACGTGAAGCGCACCGCGCTTCGCGTCAACCGGCCGGCCAGCACCAGCGGGGGCGTGCCGTCCTTCCCGCAGTTCGAGCGCTGGAAGAAGCTGAGCCACGAAACGCTGCTGGTGCAGCGCGACGCCGAGAGCTGGGACGAGGAGCACAGCGTGCGGAGCGTGTCGCTTGACCGAGCGGCTCGCTGCTACAACCGAGGCGCCGGTCTGGTGGGGCCGGACGGGTTGATGGAGCAAATCCTGCGGGAACTGCAGGGCATTAGCCGCATTGAGCTGGAGATCACGGAGCTTCGGCAGCACGTGAATGCCCTCAAGCACTCAGTGGACGAGATCTCGGGCAGCATGGAGGCCGTGCACTCGGAGATAGAGCACATCCGCACCGGCTTCACGCCCGTGAGTCCCATCAGCCAGCAGGCGGACGTGGCCAGCCTGCGGCTCACGCACGTTGCCGAGACCGCCGGGGAGGACACGGAGAACCTGGTGCGGAGTCTGTTCGCGGAGAAGCTCGGAATGCACGACGACCAGCAAAACCTGCACATTCAGTTCGCCTGCAGGATAGGTCAAGAGAGGAGCTGCTCAGAAGCCAAACCGAGGCCCATCTTAGTCAGATTCAGTAGTTTGCAGGAACGGGATATAGTGCTTAAAAAATGTCACAGGCTGAAAAGTTACGGAATCAAAGCATTTGCAGATGGTGTTCCTTACAAACACGGAGTCAGAGCAGAGGAATTGAAGCGCAGGTTGTACTTTGAAGGCGTCAAAGGTGAGAAGGATGGCTGGGATTCGGGGGACTCGAGTGAGAGCGAGATGTGTGGGACGATTAGCGACACGAGTTACTCCGCTCGCAGCTCGCTCTCGGTGTTTGGCAGAGCCCGGACTGAACATCAAGCCGAGGCTGCTGGCATGCATTCCGATGGCTTAACTGAGCGCAGGTCCGTTGACAATGACAGGACTTTGCAATTCACTGAAAAGGCACCACTTGGCCCATCCTACAGACACGTAGCGCAGAGCGTTTGGTCACCTACGTATGAGACGTATGATGACCCAATAAAAAAAGCAGAATCCCCAGTGTGGACCCTAAGAAAGGGTATCACAGCTGCTAATTTACAAAAAAGACGACCTTATTCTATGGTGAATAAATCATCATCGACTATAGATTCTGAAGTCCCCAAGAGCAGTAGTGCTAGCGTCCAAGCATTCAGGCATTCACATGACTACACTGCCTCTCTAAAACGAATAGACCAACCTGGCAACGTTTCGACGTACTATACAATGACAAAAAACGATCGCGCTTGGAAATCGGGAATAGTTTTTACGGATTACGAAACGGAAAACATCCGTGCCTCTGACAGAGAGAATAGGAGAACCCAGATTTACGAGAGCATATCCCCGGACACATCACCAAGCAGGAAGCCAGCAAACAAAGGGCTGGAAGGGAGACTCAGGCATGAGGAGACATCTGCAGGTTGGCAATGCGATGAGGGTCAGCTCATTGAGCAGAGAGATGATGATCTCACAAGATTTCAGGCTGATGAATGTCTCGAACAGAGGGATCCTAAATTTGTGAGCATCGAGTATAATGAGCCTGAGGAAGGAGAGAGTGATAGAGCGGCAGTAGATAACAGTACAGCTGCACGTGTGGAATACTGGGATGGAGCATCTGCGGAACAATACGATGACGAGTGTGTAGAAGAGGAGGATGAGGATAGGCTTGCGGAGCAGGAGAGCGATGGCTGTGAGGAACAGACGACTGAATGTATAAGAGAATTGGATTTTGAGTTTGAGGAACTCAATAATAATGCACACATTGAACGGGGAGCGAATCAACCTGTAACACAAGAGGAACGTGAAGGCGAAGAATGGCAAAGCGATGGATCTGTGAAAAGCGTGGATGAAATTGCGGAAGAAATCGAATTGGGACAGATGGGTAGTGGATGTGTGGAACGAAGCAATTCTAACATTTTGCAAGAGAGCGGTGATACGTGTGTGGTACAGAGAGGCGATGAACTTGTGCAACAGGGGAATGATGAAAATGCAAATGACAGCATTTATAAACTAGTGGAACAGAGAGATTCTGAACGTGTCAGTCGAGGTGCGGAAGATCTCCCAGTGCCAGCTGCTGATGAAACTACAGCTCATGATGTTGCAACGGTTTTGAGACACGGGACTGCTGAGGCCATCGAGCACGATGCTGATGATCTGTTTAAATGTGAGGCTATAGATTGCGCATTGGATGGCATTATTGAATGTACGCAGAAAAAGGTTACAGAATGTGACGTGGTGGGAAGTGGCACTCGGAGTGATGAAACAACGCCACCTTGCTCACAGGATGTCACGAGCACCACAGCTGCCCAGTCACCTGTTGTTGATGAGGCTACGAACGGTCGCTCATCTACTGCCGTGACCTCCAATGGTGGCTTGGAGACAAATGCCACAGTTGCACGTGACTCTCAAGAAAAAAACGCAAACATTTCTTCATTAATGAATAAAACAGGGCAGTTGGACACCATTGACCAAAACAGTTCTCCAAAAGAAAGGAAGAGCACGTCCATTGAGAGGTGCTTTAGTTTGCAGAAACTAAGGATGTCAATCAAGCGGGCTTCTTTCAGATCCAACTCAATGACGTTGCACAGAAGAGAAAAAGAAAACGAGCAATCACCAAGCAGTAAAATCTGTCCCAGTCCAATCGCCACTTGTGGAATTATTATGACCGGTAAAGGTACCACGGAATCATTGCATAAATCCGGGGGAGAAAAAAAACTACAAATTCGAAAGCAAAATTCAGTACAAGATGCGTGCAACGTGCGGGACACTTGTGGCACGTTAAGTCCCGATCTGAAATCTCAGCCGTTTATGCTCGAAGGGAAAACTGAGCCTCTAACGCCTAAAGAGACTCGTGAAATGTCAATGCGAGGTGGGAGTTCAAAGAAGAGCTCGGAGGCATCAGGGATCGTTGAACCTTGTGAGGCAGCTCAGGCTATTAATTCGCTGGAGACGAACGAGAGATGTTGTCCAGTGAAGGCACCGGAAACATTGAGCCCAAATGAATCGTCTGAGAAAATGCATTTGTCGGAGACATCGGAGAAGGCTAGTGCAGGAGAAACATCAGGGAGGTTTAGCCCAGAAATTATATCGGACTTTTTTAGTCAAGGAGAGCTATCAGATGACTTTACTAAGAAAGACATTTCTTGGATAGCTGGTATGGAAAATGCCTCTGAACTGTTGAGTCCCGAAGAAACATCGGGTATGTTTAGCCCAGAAATGACATCTGACGGATTTAGTCTCGACAAGGTATCCGAAAAATCTAATTTGCAAGAATCATTGTGGAAGTGTAACGTCCAAGAAGTCCAAGTGAAGCCGTCTATGGAAATCTGCATCGTTCATGCAACGGAAACGCCGCAAATGGGTTTAAGCCCAACTAAGGAGACAGATGACAATGTGCAAACGTCATCTTTGTTGAGTCAAAACTGCATCGGTGATGGTAGTGCGGAAACCGGTGCAGAAACAGCAACTCTGACACACCTGGCAAGTTCTGATAAAAGTACATTGAGGAGGCATGGAGTGAAAACTTACAGTGAGTCGGTATTGGAAGAGCGCCCTGAGAATAAGGACAGTAACATTGCACGTGAGGTTGAATCAAAAATTGCCGCTCCATCTGCTCGCTATGCTCATTCGTCAGAAGGTATATTTGTCCATACATGTCTGGAGAGTTTTAAAAAGGTCTTGGAGGAAAGAAAACAACGGACCACTTTCCAAAACGCAGTCTGGAGAACACAACTGAAAATGAAGGTAGCTCAGCTAGACATTTCTGCATCAGGAGGTATGTACACTACTGTTTGTGTTGGTTGTGTCCCATCGACTTTTAAATGTCTTTAGGTCGGACTAAACCAGGGATACACGTTTGTCATTTTATGTTTTGTGCCATAAAACTAGGCTCAAACTTTGGTCAATTAATCGTTTTGGGCCCTGTTGCAGATTGAAAAGAAAATGTTTTAAACCACATGCTTTTTGAATATCGGGTTGGGGTAACTACATTCAAATTACACTGTGTGTGATCCTAGCTGGAATATAAACATTGTAGGATGTGTGTGGGGGGTTTGCTCTTGTAATGCCAACATTCCACGAGAAGGAAACGCTGTCTAGTAAGTGCACTGGACTAAGTGAGCCGTACAAATTGTACCGGTGTGTTGACCACGGATGATCGGTAAGGGTGCATAGCACAGGGTGTCCCAAAAACAACGGACACACTACAAGCTTTGTATACATGGAAATGTGTCAATTATTTACATGGATACTTTGTAGAACAGGTTAAAAAAAATTGACTAAATTGCTGCAAGTGCCCTCAGATGATGTAACTGGCTTACCCCTCCTCTCTTGATAACTATTAAAAAGAGCTGCATAGCTTAGTGGTTCCAACCAGCTTAAATACAAACGGTCTGACTCAGAATAAAGCGTGGGAACTCTGACCCAGTCCTTGATGTTTGATTAGCATCGAAGAGTAGGCTGATTACCCTCTAGAGCTCCCTGTGCTAAAGGATTTTTACCAGCAAGCAATTGCAGGGCTGCACCTTTACCTTTGTTAAGTGAGCGTAGAGGTGGCTGACAGTTTTCCTGAGAAACACGAATGGCTCTTCTGCTTTAATAGAGAAAATAAATAACACTGACAGCAGTTAAAGATCTCTCAGCTGGCAGCTTCAAGTTGGTAATGAGGTTTAAATTGCGAGCTCGCCATTTTCACTTGGTACAAATAATTTAGGAGGAAGTTCCTTCTGCTGTGATTCAACGGCTCGGTAACGTTCACCGGCTCGGTAACGTTCACCGGCTCGGTAACGTTC
>JAZEWT010000015.1:21253822-21280624 GCA_036362905.1 Mordacia mordax
TGGTAACGTTCACCGGCTCGGTAACGTTGGTAACGTTGACCGGGTTGGTAACGTTCACTGGCTTGGTAGCAATCATCATGCATCGAGCCGTGAAAAACCTACATCATTACATGGGTTGGTAACGTTGTAAACGTTGGTAACGTTGGCTGGGTTGATAACTTGTCATGTTTGGGATGCAGTTTGGATGCCCTTGATAGGACACATTTGTTGTTGTAGGAAAACACAAGTTTCCAAAGACGTGTTTATACGCAGATCTTGTTGTTGCAAAGTAAATTCAGTCATTGTTAATTGAGATACAGTAGCAAACACATTTTGCGGTAAGAATTAAGATCTTCACGAACGTAAAACCCAGGGGTGAATATTTGTCGTTGTGGATTTTTCTACAAACTTCCGCCACCCAAGTGTTGGATCCCGTCATTGTGGATGATCCTTGGCTATATTAAACAAGTTCCCCAATAGCAAGGCTCTATTAGATTGGGTCCCGCCGGATGACGCTAAGTAAGCATTGAGGCCAAAGGGAGCATTGTTTTACTTGGGCATGCAATTCGGAGGCATTTGTGGTGAAGGCACATGGAATAATGGTAACGAATGTGTTCTTTCCTTTGCCATTGGCGCAAGTCTGCTTCCTGTTACTTAGTCGTTTTGTGGAATAGGCCAGGTTTGACGGTTTTAGATGTTTTCAGTTTACCCAAATGTTGGTATTGAAGCTTCATAGAAATGATACTTTCATTTCGACACACGTGCATATGATATTCCTTTAAACATGAGGAAGGCTGTCTGTGATACTGTATTTTAGTAGTTTAAGTAATTTTTGCATATTTTATGTGGTCACAAAAGCTTTATAACCTAGACGGACAGTAATTTGCACAAGTGTATGTTTAAAATGAAGAGCCTAATGGAATGTGAATGAAAGCCTACTGACGACTCAGTAAAGTAATAAGGCATCAGTAAAATAACGAATTCCAAACGCATTTCGGGCAGATAATTGTAAATGGGTCTGCGTCTCAGTAAATGGGACTGCATGTTGTTGTAAATAGCCTGCATTTAGCCCCCTACAAGAGTGATGAGTGAAGCACATAATTCACGTGTTCCCTGAACTGAAATATTGTCTTGCTGCCGAGCGAAAATATGAACTATTTGATAGATTTTTTTGGGTCTTTTGTCCACGGTGATGGCTTTAGGAGTGTTGTTGAAAAACGTCTCACTGCAAACGTAATACAAATAATAAAATAATCACGATTTCGTGGCACATTCGCGATTGAGCAGATGTCACCTTGCTTTAAAAGAGGTCACTGTCTCAGCATTGTGCATCAGAATAACGTTTATGTCAAATAAGATACAATCTCATCATACTGGGCTATAATCGAGATATGTCACGGTTTTTTTAAATTAAATTAAGGTATTTTGTATTTGTGGTTAATACCATGTCAAAAATGGCTGTACCAATGTAGAAAAGACACTTTACAATGATACTCTTGGCATTATAACTGACAAATAGCTTTTTGCTGGCACACTAGCACAGTCAAGGATAAAGGCACAGCCCTGCAATTGCACACCACTGGTGTAAAGAGGCCCTGCGCTAAAGGGAGCTCTACAGAGCCCCAATGGAGAGGCTCATCATCTTGGAAGTGGTGAGAGTTCCCACATTGACGATTGCTTCGAAAAGCTGCTCTCTCGGGACGGCCGCGTCGATCGCTCCCTCCCTCCCTCTACTCTCCTCACGACGTTTCGCCTCCTCCACACGTTAGAGGCATCCTCAGGCTGCCTCACACATTCTACCGCACGCAAACGGCTGATCGACCTGCTGTGGCGAACCGATTAATGCTGATGGGTGGACACAGGTGGAGAGATTTGAGAACCTATTATAATTACTTATTATATATTGTCTCTAAAGTCTCTTGGTTAGAAACAAGTGGCAGTGGTCATTTTGTACACGTCTTCCAGTCTACTTTGTTCAAACGATGAATTGCATGGAGTTGATTACTTGCTATGTTTTGCAGGACATTACCATAGTGTGCCATTTATTACAAGTGGACGTTCAAGAGTAGTCTCTTATGTGCCAGTTTTATAGCACAGCTCTGAGCAAGTGAAAGTTTCCATTCATATTTGCGCAAAAATATAACCTGAAGCCTGAATCTGCCCACCTGGATATTTAAAGCAATGCTGAATATAATTTAAATGGCTGGGGGTTGTTTGTGCATGTCCACTGCCGTACGTGTGGAGTGGCACACAACCCCATGAACCCAGAGATACGAGGTCGATTCCCACTCATGGTCCACACCAGGTCTACTCTGCCTCAAATAAGTACTTGGTGCAGTATGTGAAGATCCTCGCTGGAGAGACAAAGGTGGCTGGTCACCCATCTCCTCGTGTACCGTGTCAGCCTTTATAGGGGCTCGCTAACAGCACTTGACCCTACAGTCTGTTAAGGCTAAATGGCGGATCTTTGTCTTTGACCACAGTATGTACTCTATATACGTTTGAACAGATGCTGTATATACATTACCTTTGCTCAAGAATATTCAGTGCTTTTATCTAAACTTAGCTTCTTGATCAATATGTTATTTTCATCTTCATTATTTCACGATGTCATAGTTTTGTTGGCTGAACACTTCTCATCGAGAGAGATATTCCTATTTGTGAACATTCGTTCCTAAATGTTGCTGGCAAAAATACTCTTTGCTCTCTCTGCGTACACATAGCATCTGCACGAAAACTACAATAACTATATATTCTCTGCATGGTATTTACTTTCTAGGAGTTTTCAATCTACTTTTTTTCAATAGCACGGAGAACAAGTAATATCAGATTTAAATCATTTCACCATCAAGGGTTTTACACATGTATCGTTTATTTTTCACTTAGACACGTGCAGAAGTGGCAAAAAATGTGTGCACGTTTTTAGTCTTATCCTTTTGGCCTAAGCTCAGTTGCAATCGATATGTTTTTCTGCAATTCACTTGCCTTGTATTTTACCTTTCACCAGAAGGTCCAGAATGTGCTGCAATGGACCATCAGGTTATATAAATATATGTCCTGGTGTGGTGTCTGTTGTTCGTAACACCCTGACTGCATTGTGGTTGCATCATTACTCCTCTTCACTCGAACTTCATCTCATTCCACTTAAGTGTGTGTAATGTTATCCTCAACCCAAACGTGATGTACCTCCCTGACTTACTGATTGGCAATGTGGTGTGCAACGGTCTTGCCGAAGGGCTTTGTTTTTTTTCTTAACGCGCTATTAACTTTATTTCGTGTGTGGAAGTCTTAGTCAATAGTGGCATTTCTAGATGCAAAATTCCTCAGCATTTTGAGTGTGCTTGCCTACGTTGACAGACAGAATGGTGAGAAATAATTAATTTTGGTAACAAATTATCGTGCAATGTATAATGTGTGTATAACTGTGTTGCTCAGAGATGTTTTTTGGTGATGTCCCTTTGGTCTGTAGGCCCGTATGGTTGATGGAAGTGGAGACCTACAGAAGCCTGGCTGGTTTAAGGGAACAGCAGGGTAAGGCTACCAGAAACACTTCGTTTTGTATGGAAATCACCCGATGATCGCTGTACGCAGCTGGAATAATGCTGGTCTCCTGTTATTGTCGGCCTACCAGTTGTTAATTTTTCATAATTTATTGCAAATGGTCACCGTGACAAAACTCATTAAGGTTACGCATATCAATATTGTACGGATGTATATTTTCGTGGCTCCGTGTATGAGAATTGCATTCTCTAGCTGTTCTTTTGGGATATCCGTGTCAAGTGTTCCTTCTCTCTCATTCGCGGCGTTTCGCCTCTCACGGAGGCATCATTGGATGTTTCCAGCATTTCAGAAATGCCTGACGATGCCTCCAATGTGGCAGCCGAAACGTCCCAAAGCAGAGTAAAGGAATGCTCGACAGCTATCCCAAACAAAACCCAGCTGTGGTGAGAAATTCTCATCGACATTATTGCTTAAAAAATATTGATATGCATTTAAAACAAGTATTTACATGTCTGGGTGTGTGACTAGAATATTGCGTGCAATATGTGTAGTAAATGTCATTGCTGGCCGTTCCACATTTATATCAGGAAATGTTCTTTTCGAATGTTGACGCATGTTTTTTTGCTATAATTTAAATCCGCCTGCCTATTTTTTTCCATTCTGACGTCTTATGACATTAACCTGTATGCTTTTGACAGAAAACTTCAAAGAGGTTTGGGAATATTAAATGAAGCCTTTTGTTTGTGTAGAAAGAAAGCCAGAGCTGCTGTTTTCTAAGCTTGGTGGAATGTGTTTAAGCATCGCAGCAGGATCAGCTGACTGGCTGCACATTGAGGCTGAGCCGTGAGCGTGGCAAACTTCGTGAGCCGACACTTCAAAGGGCGGACGTGACACTCAATTATATAAGCGTCACTCCCTGCGAGCGATTCTGCGCTGCTTCTGAACTGCTGCGCGTGGGTTGTTTGAAGGCATTAATAAGGAAGGTCTGGGCGCAGCATGGATGCTCTCTTCAGCTGAGGCCGTCAATCTGCATTCACTTTTTTTTCTTAAATGTACGCTTTAAAAAATCTTTACGAATTTCACACGTGATTTCATTTGCACTTATAGAAATAAATAAATAGATTTTACCTTTTTCTGTGCATTTCATATCAATAATGGACATGTGTTTGCACGTGTGGCAATGTCTCTCTTGCGGATAAAGTACTCAGGTTCAAATTTATAATACGTTACACATTAGCATAGGTCCAGTCTTCATCAGTGTTGAGTCTCTTGACAAGCCTTGTATATTAGTTGCTCTGTCGTATAACGATCTCTGTTAGCTGGGGTTTATACCTAGCCTCCTGCTTTTATTGTTTATTCTAAAAATATCCAATAACTAGTCAAATATAACCACGAAGCCTTTTGAAAAGGCCTCGGCAGTAAGCTTTTCCTTCTTCAGAATGGTGGCATTTCTTGATGCTTAAACACAAATGTGTTGTCCAGATGTACTTGCTTGTCTGCTCCAAACTATTTGTTCTTAATGTATCATCATGACCTAAGTGAAAGTGCACTTTGAAGCAATAATAGACCCGTGCTTTGTCCGCTACGTTTGACCACTTTGTTCTTTAATCACGGTTGGTGCCTCTCCTCAAGTGCATTCACTTCTCTTGTTTTCGGTTCTTCCGTACGGATTGCTGTGGTGATAATGTGGTTGTTGTTGTTCATAGCATCAAGAGTTCTTTATTACAAACTAGCTGGATAATTTAGACATGCCATGTAGCAAAAAAAATAATGTATTGCTTTACCGATGGATTTCCGTCCATTATTATACAGTTAAATGTCAGATGGTAAGCGTGGAAGCAGCCACAGTTTGAGTTGCTCTGCGTTCTAACGCGAAGCCCAGTGCCGACCTGCTGCTGCTGCTGCTGCTGGGTTCAATGTCCCTGCAGTGAAGACACGCTGGTCGTGCGAGTGAAGGTGTTCCGCATTGCCGTGGTGCGGCATCGTTCGTCAGTTTGAATCCATCAGCGGGTGGATGTGCTGGCGGCTTTGCGTTTGCGTTTTGTTTAATTCTCCAGTCTTCAAATGGCTCGCAGCAGACGATAATCTTGTTTTCATCCATTTAATATTTGCACAAGCTATACGACGAAATGTCCTCACACCGCACTTTCAGTGTAAATGGTTGAACGTGTTGTGAATCGTTTGGTGAAGGTGGCTCTATATAGGGCAGAAATGATGCAATGTGACCTTACTCTGTTATTCTCACCATCAGGAACGATTTTCAGCTTGTCCAGATGGCAGGCTATCGACACATTGTTGGACCGTTTGAAAAGTAGCTTGTGGAATGATGGGGTATGCAATTCAGAGAGCCATCTGCAGCACTGGAAAGTGGGGCCAATTCATAGCAGCACAGCAAGTAGGATTCAGACCTATTGTTGCTTTGTTTCCCTCTGATGTACATGCAGCATCTGCATCCGAGTAATTTCTCCACTTGCTTATGTTTCCTCCCACATACAGCTCGAGCTTTCTGGGATAGATGGAGGGAATGCAACGATGTAGGTTTTCACGGCTCGATGCATGATGTGTGCTTCGAAAAGCTGCTCTCTCGGGACATTCGCGTCGATGGAGGGAGCGATCGACGCGGATATTCCGAGAGAGCAGCTTTTCGAAGCGATCATCAGATGGAGGGAATGTTATTGGGCTCAGATAGAGGTCAGCAAGTCGAGGTTTAGAGAAAGTGATGCGAATGCTGGGAATTGCATTGATGAGAAATAACTGATAACCAAGGGAGGCTTATCTTTATTTTATTCTATAAAGGATGTAATCATTTAAATAGAAGCCGAGAATACAGCAAATTGAGAATATGTATGCTGATAATATAATTACAATCATTAGGAAGGAAAAGAATAGTTCAGCTAATCACATTGTGTTTGCTGATTTATGTAAAAAATATAAACATTTGTCTGAACCTACATCACTGCAACAGCGTAGAATACAATACTTTGACATTCAACGGCATACATAAGCTCTTAATACCAATATTTAAACATGTAATTGTACAATTTTAATGGCGTTATAAACCATCAATCTAAAATAAGCTATATGAATATACAACAGTAGTCATGATTGTCGCTGCCATTGAGGCAGCATTAACACGAGAATGCCCTCTGGTGCATGGTAACCCACATTCCCATGACACTGGCGACAGAACCCAACAAGCCATGTCTAGGAGCACGTGTTGTCGTAGCTGGAGACACTGAGTCACACTCGTTTTGTCAAGCTTGTCATCACTCGGGCTTCGTCAGGGTGCCGGGTGAGTTTGCTCTTGTGCAGTCTGGCGCTCGGGTTCTAAACATTTCTGAACTGGAGAAAGTCACATGTTAAGAGCTTTATTTATTTATTGTGATATCCGTAGATGTATTTTTAATGTTTTGTTCCACAGGTGTATATTTTACAAAGCCTTTTCTTAGCCGCAAGTTGATACCCACGTAATTATGTTTAATACCCGTTCGTTAACGGTAACGCGCGGTTGACACTATTCGCGGTTCGTGAACGGACTGCATTGCTCGAGATTACAAGACGATGACGCGAAACCTCTTATTTGTGTATCACTGCCTCTCCTGCTCTTTGTTGTTGTATTCTTATCTGCTTTTGTACTAATGATGGCGTAATTGCAGATGGGTTTTGACCTGCTTGTGTGTCCTCCTTTTAGGCCAGACGGCGGGCTGTATGGTATCGACAGCATGCCAGACTTGCGCAAGAAAAAGCCCATTCCCCTTGTTAGCGATTTGGTGAGGCACCCCCTCCCCACTCTCTCTCCAAGGCCTGCTGCCCCTTCACCCATGCTGGGAAATTAACCATGGTCGTCTGAGCCAAGTTTTAAACGAGTTTCCAGTTCAGCGCTGTCGCTCACGAACAAAACTACTTGTTGGTGTAGGAGTCTTGTCCAGTTTGTACTCACTTTGTTCGCACAGTTAGAAATCTTGTTTGTCATCCCACGTAAGCAACAAGTTCTCCAGAACTTATTTTGTCTATTTTCGAACAAACAACACTTCTTGTTAAAATGTTAACATATTGTTAATATCTCGCTATTGCCTAATTGCCCCACATTGTCTTGATTACCAAGAAACATAGCATATATACCACGTAACATCTCGTCCCAACTCTCAAGCGAGAGATATTTTCGTTTGGTCGAAAAAACATGATCACCGTGCGTCTTAAATCGTAACGATCACCCAACTGTCAACACTTGCCGTCTGCCTTCCGCAGGGAATGGGTAGCGGTCGAGTGTGAGCGAGAGCGCTACGATCCTGGACGCTGGATTTAAAACTTGCGGCGGCACGCGTGGTTAATTTCAATCCCCGGCACGACGCTGATGCGGTGGCAAAGACGCGCCCTGTGCCCGCTCCTGCCTGCGTGTCGCTCATTCCCCTTCTCTCCCTTCCCTTGCTCTCGGGTCTCTCCCTCTGTCTGCCCAACACCAGGAGAGCGGCTGTTAAGTTCTTGGATAGCATTGACAGTATGCCTGACATTAAGCCCCGACGTAAATCCCTTCCTATGGTCAGCGACCTGGTGAGACTGTGCTATCGGTTGTTTGGCCACCCGAGGCTCATTTGTATTGCATGCCCGTGTCTCGTCTACTTTAAGCCACGCGAGTGCAGACTCCTGTCGAGCGCTTTCCTCGCAAACCTCAGCCAGGGCAAGATCTGGCTGCCTGAAATGACAGGCCGACAGCTCTTCTTATTAATTAACTTTGGATCTCAATCTCTGTGGGCGGTTCCTGAAATAGTATTAGTCCTTCTTTCGGCAGCAATTGGCCTTTCTGATTAGTTTCTGTTTAGTTTCACTTTATGCTGTTTAACTAGATCAGATCTCAAGAGCCAGGATAGTCTGTGTCATTTGAAAGTGACCTGGGTCACTGAAATGACAAATAATAGCCTGCTTTTGCATCAAATGAGTGCACACTCAGTTCAGATGTACCAAGCCGTTACATTCGGTCTTTTACAATTCAGTACAGATTATTATTGTTACGCATACAATTCACTGAAGCCTACGAATATATTATTTGCGCCACAATGGGGAAATAGATTCAGAAGTATGACGCGGCAGCACGCCTGAGGCACGTCTTCTGCGATGGGCCCCATCGCCTGAAACGGCAGGGCGCTTTGCATTGCGCACTTGGCTGCTAATCTGCCTTCACCTGGTCTCTGGCCTATTGTGACGTCACTCCACCGTTTTCCAGTCGTGCATGTCATCTCGAGCCGCCGTCCTAACGAGCATAATGCACCCTTGCTAAATGACCCGTGAGTTCGTTGGAGGCAGAGCCAACACTTCAAATGCTGTCCCATCGCGGCATGACTGTCCATCTCCTGCTTTATTCTCTTACCTACTTTCATGTGGACGTACACACTCACACAACTGTACCGTTGTCTTGTTATAGTGTGTCTTCTATGCCCTTCGTGTTCTTCATGTCGGCCCTTGTACTGCTTTAATAAGATTACATTTAATGAGGAATTAGCCGTAATGATGAGCTATATTCTGGTTCACTTCACCTTTTCCCTCAATGACCATACCTAACACTTATGCATGTAATATCCATGGGGTTACATCCTGAAGGATTCCCCCATCATGAAATTGATAACTGGTCGGTTCGTTTCGAAAAAAATGCCAAAAAATCGGTTGAACCAGAACATAGTTAACTGCCTTAACATGCATATTTCATTGTGCTAAGTGGTATCGTACTTGAGTTTATTTTTAAATGCTTGATTGGAAAAACTTTACACATGTTGCGAAGTGGGTTAACACTGGTGTGCATGATGTAACATCGATATCTTTGTGATAGTCTCAGTGTAGATTACAAGTACCGTTGCTCGCGTGCAATAACGTATATTGTAATTTTTTTGTCTGCAACCATATCATGAACCCAGGCAATGGTAAGTGTACACACAGCTTTTCATGAATGGCATGAATTTATTCTTTCTGGGTCAAAAGGTTGTCGATTTATTCATCTCTTCTGGTTGAATTTTGGGATTTCAGGTTTATTGGTTTTTATTTTGCAAAATATGAACGGTGGCTTATTTTACGTAAAAGAGAATGGGTTTTACCCTGTCTGTAAATTATACTCATAATCACCAATTCCATATGCTTTGATAAAGCATAATGTTTGCATCTTTTGCCACATACAATTGTGTTTTGCAAACTTGATGCATTGTGAAAGGTGTTTGAATATCTGAACACTTGTATTGCCATAAAAGACAAAACCCATAATTTTTTACACAATGTGTGTGTTGGCAAAAAAGGTGCCCACAGTTAAAACAGCTTGGCCCGAGCTATAATGCCTCAGGATCTGCGTTGTCCCTCAGCTGCTTGTGAGTTAGCAACAAATGGCTACGATTTATGAGAAATGGTCTGACACTGGCGAGACTGGGTCTGACGCTTGTGAGACTGAGCTTAAAACTGGTAAAATGAGTAACTGGTAAGACAACGTCGAACGCAGGTGAGACGAGGTCTTACACTGGTGAGACGACGTCTAACACTGGTGAGACGAGGTCTTACACTGGTTAGACTAGCTCTTAATACTGGTGAGACTAACTCGAATACTGGGAGACCAGGTCTAACTCCCTTGAGATGAGGTCTAACACTGGTGAGATCAGGCCTCATGCTGGTTAAACTAGGTCTAACACTGGTGAGATTAAGCTCCAAAAAGGATATGTCTGATGTGGGCCAGCTCTTTCAAAGCGAATGCATAAAGTATCAAAGCATATTATTTGCATGTTTTGCCACAGGCATGTGTGGTTTTTTACAAACTTTATGCATTGTGAAATGTCTATTGGAATATCCTTACACCTGTATTATTGCAGAAAGGGAAAAACCTTTTCTCTTTTTACATCATCTGGCAAAAAGGTGCCTGTAATTTTTTTTACCAGTTGTAATGTTTTCAAAATATGTTTCACCTCATAGAATTCGGTCATTCTTGTGTCTGTATTTTGTGTATTTTGGTTGCGGGCTCCTGGTGGGTATGGTTAACATAGATAGAAGTAGCTTAACATGCAGTGTTTCACACTTGGTATTATCATTCATAATTGATCCTTGGCTAAGGCCATGTAGTGGTCTGAATATAAATACCAAATTCAAGTGTTCAACATACCGGCGAGCCAAAACACGAGACAGTTCACTTAGTGTGGCTACATTGGGTGTTGGAAGGCCTTAACGACACAAGATGATTGTGGCCTAACTCCGACATAAATTATGAATGCTCAATGCATGGAAGCGTTTGCTTGGCGCCGTTCCGATGTTTCTAGTCGTGTGGTAACGATAGTGAGACAATGTCTCACTCGTCCCGTGAAGATCACGCAGAGTGTGTGTTTCTTTTGCAGTCCATTGCAGCCATGCAGAGGAAAGCAGGCCTGGCTTCAGCTTTGGCCTACAGGGCCTCTCTCAATGATGAGGACCTGGTGAGCACATTCCCGCTTAACTCCTGTTGCTGGTGGTGATCTAAGTGGCTGGTGTCGAGGTTGACCCGAGGTGGCTGGTTGCCCCTCAATGGTGGGCTTATTAGAGTAGTATTTTATGACCGGACACATTTCCTGATGCCAACTTCCTTTAGTTGGAGGATCTTCGGATCGTTATTTGTTGGAACCTCCCCTAAGAAGACCCTACCAGGAGTGCTAGACTCCAGGTGACACAGCTCTGGGGTTGATTAGATCACACCAACCCCTCTGCTACAATAATGTTACAATCCATGGGGAAGCTAAGTCCCCTTGTTCATGATATTCTGATGGAGAGGTTGAGTGTTGTCTTTGTTTACTCATGCCACATTGAGAGCTGTGAGCTAATTTTGTCGATTCATGGCACTAATGAGCCATCGCATGCCTCTTGACTGCGGTTTTGTGCTCTAGAAGGCGCATGTCTACAAAAAAGCATTACAAGCCCTCATCTATCCCATCTCCTGCACCACGCCGCACAACTTTGAAGTGTGGACGGCCACCACCCCGACGTACTGCTACGAGTGCGAGGGCCTGCTGTGGGGCATCGCACGCCAGGGCATGAAGTGCAAAGAATGTGGTGTTAAATGCCACGAAAAGTGCCAGGATCTGCTCAATGCAGACTGTTTACAACGTGAGTGGACCTTCGGAGGACGATTCCGATATTGATGATTGCTTCGAAAAGCTGCTCTCTCGGGACAGCCGCGTCGATCGCTTCCTCTCTCCACCTCGCGACGTTTCGCCTCCTCACACGTTCGAGGCATCCTCAGGCGCAGTGTGCGTGTGTCGTATGTGTGACTCCTATTTATATGTAGGTACTATGTATGTGTTGAGTTCCCTCCATTGAGTTGCTGCACGCCAGGATCAATGAACGACTGTCGGGGTCCACTGGAAAGGGGTTCCATTGTCTTGCTCACACCCCGAAATCACATTAACCCCATCCTGTTCCACCTGTCACTAATCTCCTAGTTTGCATCTCATGAAAGAAGCTCCCAAACACTTGGTGATTCCCCTCTGATGTCCGCATTTCAGAACTCTATATCTCTCCACTCTGACTTCAATGACTGGCCTCCAGGTTTGGCTGAGCTTTATTTTCTTTCAGAATGTTTATGGACTTGTTTTGCACGCGGAAGTCTGGAAATCCGGAACAGTAGTCACAAGACAAATTCTTTGTGCACCATGTCATGGGCAAATTGATTAAATAAATTATAATTGCTAATTATACTTTCATGACTGTTGGAATGGGTTGAAAGCTGATGTGTTGTGCTGATAGGACTCCATATTAACCCAACTACTCTGTGTGATGACGGTGACGATGGTGTCGTATATTCATGTTTACAGTTGAAAAGCCATTTCCCCAGAGAGAAGGGCCCAAAGAGCATTCTCTCTGCCAAATTATTTTCTACTTCGTGTCATGTGTGTTCTTCTGGTGATTTCACTCCTATCTGAATACATACAACGCCCCTGAATAATGAGAGAAAATGTGCGTTTTTCCCGTCTCCTGAATCTTGTGATAAACGTGACGTAATGGAACTGCTTACCGATTAGACGGACATAGTCACACTTTTGAGCGATGCAGCTAAGGGGAGTTATGCTTCATTAGAGTTGATCGTTCACTTTAACACAATTATATACATAATTGGCACATATATATTTTTCATAGTATTTGGTCAGGATTGATTATATGCAGTTTGCCACATTACAGTATTTGTTGAGTACTGTTTGTTTACTGTTGGCCTGCCAATCTGAACGTTAAATATCTTTATGATCACGTTCTGGTACTGATGTCTATTTTCTTTGCTTGAATATATGAGAGTTACTTTCCATATCTGTTCATTCTCAGCCCAATAGCTCAACACGGCTGTCCAGAAAGCAGTTGTGAAAAGCAGTTCACATTCTTACCAAAGGGATAAACACTGCATTATAACCTTCATGATATATTTCAGAGGTTTAAAACGTTAAACTCTTAATAGTAATCACAATAGTACAATTAATTATTTAAACGAATAAAGTATTTAAACGTAATATAATAGGCTATAAACATTTCAAATCTTATTTGCAAATGTAAAAAACAAGCTTTTTGCAGATGCACATGCTTTAACGCAAACTTAATACATTTGTCAATAACTGCTATACAGAAAAAAAGCTTAGACTAGGTGAGGTTTTTGGACAGTGAGCCTCCTCCATAGCACATCCCTCGTCAAAGAATGTTTATTTTTAAATCCGAGGCAGCTCTGTTTGAGCTGCACTAGCAGGCTTTATTCAGGTAATCCCACTATAGACTATCACTGAATAATCGTGCTCCAGTACAAAGTTCATCTCATGTATCATCCCAAGCATACCTGGCATTTGTCTCGACAAATCACTTCTTTGGTATTAAGGATGAGAAATTCCATAGAGCAGTGTATGGGGCCAGCTGTGACTTGTGATGCCGTGGAAAAATGGACAAGCTCCTGTCCCTGGGGTCCGGTCACCAGTGATGCTGGAGCGGAGGGGGCAAATGTTCGAGAGGGCCTCTGTTTCTCTGTCTTTCTGGCTTTGTTTCCTGTTTTCTTGTTCATTTTGCTGTGCAAACCTACTCCTTATATTGTTGGTGTTCTTAAAGCCCTTTTTTTTGGGTGGACATCATGATCATCCACCCCATAGGCTGGGCCTGGCATGATATACTCTATTGACTATAAATGCTCTGTAACACTCTGCTATGAACAACGAGATGCAGAATTAGCACACAAAAAATGCCCCCTTCTGAATATATGTTTGAAGAAACATGGTCCCTTGTAGCTGCATCTCATTAACTACAATCAGCATCATTTACATGTTTGTTTAAATTATGTTTAGAAATTGTATGTGCAAATATCAGCTATCTTCAGTTTCTGAAGTATCACATTCATGGCTGGGTGAGACAGCAGAAGGGCACTCGACTCAAACCCAGAAGGTTCAAACCTTCACCAGGAATTACCGCCTCAGCCTGTTAGCGCTGTGGAGAAATTAAGGGAGAATCTTTTGTGATGTCAACAATTGTCTTGGGCAAATAAAGACTCCCACTGTAAAGTTGAAATTGTAACCAGTGGATAAATACTCTCATCAGAGATGAACATTACCCAACATTTGCTCAAGTATTTAGAAATGTAGCAATTAATTATTTGAAAGATTGAATTAGTTTACAGTTAAATTTTGCAATGAATGTTTTATTGACTGTCTCGTACTCCCAAAGGTGCTGCCGAAAAGAGTTCAAAGCATGGAGCAGAGGACCGCACGCAAAACATCATCATGGCCATGAAGGACCGCATGAAGATCCGTGAAAGGAACAAACCTGAGATCTTTGAACTGATCCGAGAGGTGTTTTCGATGGCGAAGCAGGCCCACGCCCAGCACACCAAGTCGGTCAAGCAGAGTGTGCTGGACGGCACTTCCAAGTGGTCCGCCAAGCTCACCATCACCGGTGCGTACCTCCTTGAGAGACGAACAGGAACACACTCCTGCGCTGCAGATAAACCGAGCCGAAGTACGATGATGCCGCCTCCAACGCGGGAGGCGAAACGTCGCAAAGGGGAGCGCGTGAAGACGACTAGCCCAGAAGAAGAGCAATGTTGAGCAGTTTCTCATCCACACGTTCAAGGGCATTATTCAGGCTGTTAGGAAGCATAAGTTACCTTGGGCAAGACGTTAACAGAAACCACAGCAGGTGAGCGTCAATAGTAATAATGGGATGGCAGCCTAGGAGTGAAACTCTTAACGTACACTTGGGAACGTGGAATGACCCAGAATGATCATAATGTTGATGACTCCCTGAGGCCAAGCCAAGGGAGCTCCTTGCTCCATACAGTAATGTGCCGACCTCTCTGGGAATTATTGTGTGCGTCTGCATTAGATGTTTATCGTTAACTGCTTTTCCTGCCAATCTTCAATTGAAAATAATTGGTCAAAATATTTTGAATAATATTTGCATAATATTGGAGATAAAAAGTCTTCTTCACTTGCATTAATTAGATTGTATGTTCTTTAGATAATACAGTTAGAATGTCAGTCAGCCTTCATTTCAACTATCAAAGTACGTAATGAAATAATGGGAGACTGTTAAGTTGCATGACAGGAAATGAAATCCCACCTTCCATGCTTCGAGGTAGATTTTCAAACAGCAGAGTCTCCACGCTGCCAGTTATCAACATTGCAGTGCATTCCCCAGAACCATCCACTGCCTCTTTCACATTTGCTGTACCTCTCGCTGTGAGACGTTGATTGCATATTTTTACAAATCAGTGTTTGCCTGGTACCTTGTTATTATTTTCAAATTATACGATGACAGTGGGGCGGCACGGTGGCCCAGTGGGTAGCACTGTCGCCTCCTCACAGCAAGAAGGTCCCCGGGTTCGAATCTCGGCTCGGGTGCCTTTCTGCGTGGAGTTTGCATGTTCTCCCCATGTCCGCGTGGGTCTTCTCCGGGCACTCCGGTTTCCTCCCATAGTCCAAAAAACACATGCTGCTGCGTAGGTTAATTGGCTTGCAGACTAAATTGCCCACAGTGCCCGGTGATGGACTGGCGACTCATCGTGGGTATATCCCTGCCTTGCGCCCCGTGTCTGCCGGGATGAGCTCCAGCCCACCGCGACCCTCTACACGACTAAGTGGTTTCTGACAATGAGATGAGATGAGACAATGACAGTATACATGCACATATGTTCAGTTCAGTATCAATATCCGCTTTATCCTGTACAGGGTCAAGGGGGGCTGGATCCTATCCCGGCAGACACAGTGCACAAGGCGGTGCTTTTCCCAGATTGCCAGTACATCACAGTTGCTACATGCATTTTTATAATGTTTATTTATCTCCTGTCCTTGGCGACATTTCCCGTCCTACTCTGGAGGCATCTCCAGGCTCTGGAGATGAGTAGATGAAAAACATGGAGCCATGAAAACCTGCACCATTACATGATGAGACTTGTCCCTATCTCCAGTCGTGAGTGCACAGGGTTTGCAAGCGAAGGACAAGACGGGTTCCAGCGACCCGTACGTCACGGTGCAAGTGGGCAAAACGAAGAAACGGACAAAAACCATCTACGGCAACTTGAATCCTGTGTGGGACGAGAAATTTCATTTGTGAGTTTAAAACAAACCCTTCTGGCTCACATTCAACTCTGTAATGCTGCATGTTGAAATTAACTTCAATTCAAAGTTACCATCTATTCGACTGATGAAGCACATCTTTAAGTCTACCAATTCTATTGTGATATATATATACATATTTTAGATGCTTCAATAACATACGCCTCATGGCTTTTTAAATTAACATAACCTCAGCATATGTCTTTATGCAGTTAAGAAGCAAGAGGTTGATGGCATTGGCGAGTCATTGGATATTGGTCTAAGATTTGAGACTTTGCCTTATACACATATATATGTTATATGCCTTTAAAAAATAAGATTATCGCCGGTAAAGTACTCTTGCAGTTAAGCTCAAAATCTGAAATGTTTATGGTCATCAAGGTTATATATATTGTTCATTCCCAGAGCTGCGGGTTTTATAATTTGGACAAAAAAGTTAACTTAATGTGATAATATTTTGTGCAGTCTGTGGTGACCAGGCTGAGACCGTGAACCAGACTGTGAACTATGAACCAGACTGTGAACTATTAACCAGACTGAGACCGTGAACCAGGCTGTGAACTATGAACCAGGCTGTGACTGTGAACCAGGCTGTGACATGTGAACAAGGCTGTGACATGTGAACCGAACTGAGACCGTGAACCAGGCTGTGACTGTGAACCAGGCTGTGAACTATGAACCAGGCTGTGAACTGTGAACCAGGCTGTGAACTGTGAACCAGGCTGTGACCAGTGAACCAGACTGAGACCGTGAACCAGGCTGTGAACTATGAACCAGGCTGTGACCTGTGAACCAGGCTGTGACATGTGAACCGAACTGAGACTGTGAAGCATTCACACAGGAGCACCTGAGTCAATTCCCACCCTTAATGTTTCCCGTGTGTAACAAAACGAAAAGATGAACTTTTATTTGCAGCCGCAACATAGTAACATTTAAGCTAAATTTATGGTACTCTACGTGCAGTCTCCGTAAACAGCACGAATTTCGAAGGCATCTGTTATTTATTTTTTTTAAATACAGCTTTGCATTTCTTTTCAGAGCCTAGGAAATTAATTGTCATCATTTCAGCATTTTACTATTTGTGTATTTCCAAATTCTAGGCTTTTTAGAGCAGTTCTATAACATATGTTTAATAAGGTTCCTCTGACAGCTTAATATATCCACGTATAATTACTTGCGATTTTATTTTTTTATCGTCTTTTTGTCATATCATAACAACAATAACGCAATGCACAATAGACACAATTGTATTTTTCACGACCGCTATGACAACCACTCTTGAGGCGCAGAGCCAAGCCTAGCATCGCTCGCAATCCCAGGGGGAGACACGGGGCTACTGAGCTGACTTGAACGTCAGCGCACATTAGGTCGTGCAAATTGTACGCATTTTATAAAGGGGAAAACGCATTGCTATAGGAGTGACATTTAATTAATTACGTTTCCTCCCAATTCCAAAGACAATAATGAAATGCCCCAGAAAACCCATTATTTAAAACTTCACAGCAACGAACAACCCGCTATTGACGATGATGTGTTTTTTTCCTGCGCACGGATACTCTTTGTGTACGTACACGCTATCGCATGCCACAATCGGACGTTACAAACCACTTCACATTTGGTGCTGAGCCATTATTAATATATATTGAAAAGACGTTTTGGGGTTGGGGAGTGTTTAAAGCTTTCTGTAATTTAAATGAAACCTTAAAGTTGCCTTTGAGCGTAAGATATGCCAATCAGGATTAGCTTCCTTAGCATTCGATTAATAAAGTTTTTGAATATAATATTTAAAGTCGATTAATGTGAGCACGCTTGTAGTTCAAAAAGCTAGCTGTGCTCATTACGTCACGCGTACATGAAACACCATGTGCGTATCATGAGAGACACTAAAACCTCAAGTAAATTAACCTCTATTCAGCAGAGCTCCGAAACAATAGTCTGCATTGGAAATAATGGAAAGAATGTTTTATTTTTGTGATTTTATTGCTGCTATTAGATGCATGTATTACTCTGTTTAATGGTGTTTATAATATATAGGTTGTTATAAGATATGGTCATTACTCTCTCTATATATGATCCTGATGTGCACATCCAAAGTCCCAGATTTTGGACACCTATTCAGCAATGTTGGTTAAATCAAGGTTCTACTACACATGGTCGAGTGCAATTTGATCCGTAAGGGTTTTTATACCAACCATGGGCAATGAGCACCATCGCTATTCAGAACGTTTCTCAAAACAGAGGGGGATGTCTCTCTCCTGCTCGTCCCCCACCCAGCGAATGCCACAATTCTTCCGATCGAATCAAGGTGCGCGTGTGGGACGAGGATGATGACATCAAGTCGCGCGTGAAGCAGCGGCTCAAGCGGGAGTCAGACGACTTCCTGGGACAGACGATCATCGAGGTCCGCACGCTGAGCGGAGAGATGGACGTTTGGTACAATCTCGGTACGAGCGCACGTGCACGAGCGCACTACACCGGCACGGGGTCCTTGAAAAGCAAACGTTGCGCGCGCAGCACTCGTAATGAGTCTGTTTCTTCGTACATCTCACTCAACACGTGGCCTCCGATGCAGTCCTGCGGTCGAAAACGGGGCCACCAACTATATATGAATATGCGTAATGCGATCGGACGGAAATGCGACTTGTGTACGGGTGACAGTGTATTTGGTGTGTAACGTTCGGCGCTTTACGGAACAATGCGATCTGAACCCGCAGAGACAAACTCACAACCGTCCTCGTATAAATCGCTCGCAATGCCGTTGAGCCATGTGTTTGGTGATCATTACGCGCATAACTATTTCATTGCTCTTCCAGACCGAGTATCTTTTTTTTCACCCCACATTAGGGTAACATTGGAATCTAGACTACATATTTCATGTTCGGTTCATTAATGCAGTTTGCGTTGCACAACCGATCATCACCATTAGAAAACAATCTAATTTCATTTCCCCTGCGCCAGTGGGTGGGGTGGGATCTCATCGTTTATTCGAGGATAGCCGCGGCCTGTACAACCGCTTTACGCGTATCATAAGATGTCGCTCGCGATGGCCGTGCTGGCGGCGTGTTGAGAACTCATCATCTTAGCGCACAGATGCTGCGGCTGCGTCACTGCGTGGCATGGCAGGCCGTGCCGGGGAGTAAACAGCGCTTAAGTAGACACGCATCCAATCTACCCAGATATGCAAAAGGAAAAAAATCTAATGTCTGTCACCAGTGGATTTTCACCACGATGAGAATGAAGCGGCAGGAAACATCGTTAATGCCTAGGCGTGGAGGGTGTTGCGAGTGGTCACGCACGCGGGAGGCACAGCGCTCGTATGTTCACGGTTGCACCCATGCGCGGTTGCGATTGTCGTAAAAAGCGTGCCGCTACGGCAACATTGCTGACAGCCACAGACTGCCGCCGGGAAAATGACTCCGCAATGTCGTGTCCAGTGCTGCTTGGCCAGGTCATGTGGTGCGGGTCGTGCACAGTTTTTATTTAATACTTGCTCTTATACTTCTAAGTACTGTACTGTTATTTTATTGTATGATATTTTACAATTAATTTTCAACAATTATGCCGTTACTAAGGGGAGCAGCAGTATAGTGATTGCTGGTTTAAGCATTGCAGTTAAAGCTGTGGCCTAGTGTCGACGGTAGCGGTTTAAACGGGTACACCACAGGCAAACGACTGGACGATGATACGCGAGTAAGGAAAGTGTGTTATTCCCACCTCTCCCAGATGCCTGGCCAGCTTGTACGATAGGAGGTGGAGTAGTGGCTAGTCCGCTGTGACTAGTCCGCTGTGACTAGTCCGCTGTGACTAGTCCGCTGTGGTTAGTCCAGTATGGTTAGTTCGCTGTGGCTAGTCCGCTGTGGTTAGTTCGCTCTGGTTTATCCGCTGTGGTTAGTTCTCTGTGGTTAGTCCAGTATGGTTAGTTCGCTGTGGTTAGTCCACTGTGGTCAGTTCGCTGCGGTAGTTTGCTGCGGTTAACCCGCTGCGGTTAGTTCATTGTGGTTAATCCGCTCTGGTTAATCCGCTGTGGTTAGTTTGCTGTCGTTCGCTCTGGTTAGTTCGTTGTGGTTAATCGACTGTGGTTAGTTCGCTGTGGTTCGTTCGCTTTGGTTAGTTCACTGTGGTTAGTCCGCTGTTGTTAGTTTGCTGTAGTTAATCTGCTGTGGTTAGTCTGCTGTGGTTAGTTTGCTGTGGTTAATCCGCTGTGGTTAGTCCGCTGTGGTTATTTCGCTGTGGTCAGTCTGTTGTGGTTAGTTCGCTGTGGTTAGTCCACTGTGGTTAGTTTGCTGTGCTCTGAACCACGTTAACTAAGTTTAATTCACAGCCGCGGTTAACATTAGTAGCGACTGATCCCTGAACCACTTCTGTGCCTCCCTTTAATCAACCGACACTAACCAGCTTGGTGAAGTATGCGCCAACAGTTCCCGTGTTCCGCACAGAGTGGTGAGACCTTCATCCAGCAGTAGAATTACGAAGTGATCGAATGTAGTAGTAATATTATGTACAATGGAAGATAGCGTTCAATTTAATATGTACATGAGAAAATTGATTCGTAAAGCTCTCCAAAATTTCATCGAAAAATCGACCAGCGTTTAAGAGACATTTGCTGCAGAGGTAGTTAGTGATTTAATTCAATTGCTAGAATCGGTTTATATCTGTTGTTAAATATATATTCTGTTATAGCATCGGGTTCATTGGCATGGTTCAACAAAATTCCAAGTGTATATAAATGCAGTGTACAAACATACACTGCACGTTTTGTTCTCACAAAGCTTTAATCACCCACTGTATGCAGCCTTAAACTACAATGCAACAGACAGCAAATGATGTGTGTGTTCCCTGGAGTTCGAGACATTTGCAGTCGAGTGATGTGTACCAAAGCACAACGAATGATATCACAATACAGCCATGTATTTAATTGTTTAATGAAGCAACAGACTTTAAACGTATAACGAAACGGAATTGATTAATTTGTCTTGTCGAATGTGGCAATATGTTTCTCGAATGTAGGTCACCTACTGATGTTAATGAGCCTGCAACATGTTTCAGTGTCGCTTGTACAGTACAACCTCTCAAAGCCAGACACGAGATAAACCAGAGTTTGGGCGAAGCCACAAGCGCTACCGAAATGATGCAGCGATAAATCTACGAAACTATTCCCGCCACCACGCGGCTGACATGCTAATTGAGCTTCGTGCGGTAGGGTGGCAGATATTCTGGAGTCCTCTCCTCCTGCTGTAAATCTCTAACCTAACCATGTGTACAAAAAATACAGAAAGTATTAAGGGCTGGCAATCGTAATATTTCATCTCATTGTCAGAAACCTGTACAGGGTCGTGGTGAGCTGGAGCCTATCCCGGCAGATACAAGGCGCAAAGCAGGGATATACACACGATGGGACGCCAGTCCATCACCGAGCAATGCGGGCATTTTAGTCTGCGAGCCAATGAACCTATGCAGCAGCATGTTTTTTGGACTGTGGGAGGAAACCGGAGTGCCCGGCAAAAACCCACGCGGACACGGGGAGAGAACTCGCAAACTCCACACAGAAAGGCACCCAAGCCGAGATTCGAACCCGGGACCTTCTTGCTGTGAGGCGACAGCACTACCCACTGTGCCACCATGCCGCCCGCAATCGTAATATGTATTTGCATCTGTTGTATGGAAGTTGGTTAAGCATTACGTCCCTTTCGTTTATAATGGTTTTATCCATAGTTTGCGTTGCTACCTTATGTACAACTTACATGATATATAAAATAAGCTTGGCGGTCAAATCGGAGGGTGTGCGTCATGGCCGACTCTTAGAGTCCAGCTCGCCATCGCGGACTTGTGTCTCATCTTCTCAGTCGCCACTCATTTACCGCGGCGAGCGCCCGATGACACAACCGCAGGCCATCAGTGCCTGGCAATATGTAAATCAATGTGGCAGTCTGCATGCCTGACAAGATCATGCACACACGTGCAGACGGAAGGGCGCCGTCTCTCGTGACGATTATTAGGGCTAATGCAATGAATGTATATGTTAAACGTGTTTTGTGTTTTACATTTCACAATCCATGCATTGCCATTTCGTTGTGTATCGCTAACCGCCACAGTAATAGCTTTTATTTATCTATTAACTTACATCTGAAAACGTGTAATCAAACTTTAAAATAATAAAATTGATCATACTGCATTGGCAACATAACAAAAAACTAAATTTTTTTTTTCAATAACACAGCCCAGAGAGGAAAACATACTCTAATTGGGGTTGTATGAAAATGTTATTGAGAATTGTGTTGAACGCTTTAGTTTGAATTGGTCAACCGTCTGTGCTCTGTGTCTACTGCATGCAAAGATTTTGTGGTTGTTGTGGTTGTTGTTGCTGCATATACATACACATATTGCTCTTCTCAATAGAGCCAGCGTCAGACTTTCCGCAGAGATCGAGGAGACGAGGAAGCCTGCGTCTATTCATAGGTATCACGTGTCGTGAGCAGGTTAACTCCCATGTGCAGCGACACTGTCAACACAAGTCTGCTAATGTTGGTGCTCTTCTGCGATTGGATAGCTCCCCCCCCCTCCCAGAATTAGAACATTACATGCCGTGTCTTTAGGACAGAGCAACAACACAAAGGCAGAATACAAAGTTACCGTGCAGCATCTTGATGCGGAGCTCATCACGTTAGTAATGTGAGGAGTGTTTGCGTGCATCTGCAAAGCTTGTACAATTCTAGAGCACAACCACATTTGCTTTAATGACGGTTAATTTAATTCTATCACTTCTGGTGTTTGTGTCCCATGCACCGAAGTGATTGCTCTCTGATTTTAACTCAGCCAGAGGACATTGCGGCACAGATGGGGTTTGACAACATGCTGTTTTTTTGTGCTTGCCAATTCTATATCTAACTTGGCCGCTGTTTGCAATCACCGTGATGTGTCATGTGTCAAGGTACTGCAATAAGAATGTGAAAGTTGTTGCCGTAACATCTGTCCGTTACCAAACACCCAATCCACAAACCCACTTATGTGGCCATACATTCTAATGCTGGAACCTCTTGAAGAGAATTCTGAAATTCAGTTAGGCTTATGGCTATTTCTTGCACAAATTACATTATCATTACATTACAAATATATTATTTCTTCTCTTTAAAATTACGTAAAAAAAATTGCATGGATATTTCTTCTGCGGAAACAACTCATTTGCAATGGTAACCAGCATGCCAGATGTCACGTGGTAACTGCACAATCAGTCATGTACACATATTTAAACATAAATATTTGAAATCCCTTTTAATAACTATTTTATTAAACTAATACTGGAATTCCAGCAGAATCACGTTTCCAGATTGAGTAATGCGTTTGCTCAAACAGCTGTATTTCATTATGCTGCTGCATTGCATCCAGCAATGCATTATCAAGGCACGGTATGTTCTATATCGGAGTCCTTCGTCGAGCACCAACATTGGTAAACCATCTCTTGATCTTTCTTCCAGAAGTAGTCCGTGTGATACCTCTGATTAGCATTGCTCTGAATAACCCATTTCTTTGTAGATCAGCCCAAGTAGTCCTTCGATCTGCCATCAGTAAACCATCTCCATCTGCCCGTCACCACTTCTCTTTCTCACACGTAGTGTCTAGAAGCCATATCTCATCGTTCATTCCATTTCGGGAGTCTTCACCGCTGGGTGGTAGGATGGTGGACGGGGCGAGTGAGGGGCCCTTGCTGCTGAGAGTGGTGCCACCTAGCATGGCGCGTGTCCCTGCAGAGAAACGCACGGACAAGTCGGCGGTGTCGGGCGCAATCCGCCTGCGCATCAGCGTGGAGATCAAAGGCGAGGAGAAGGTGGCGCCGTACCACGTGCAGTACACCTGCCTTCACGAGGTAAAGCCGCGCGTCACGTGCCGAGAAGCGGCCTTTGTGAGATTGCCACGGGCCCTGGCTGCTGGTGCGAAATGTGGCCTGCCGTGTCCTGTCGCTGCCCCCCTCTCCCGCTCGAGTCTGCGCTGATGCCGATGGTGCGTTTCACGCGGTGATGCAGGCGGAGGCATATCGGTGGGTGACACACATTCGCCAATCACAGCAGTCCGACTGCAGATCTTGACGCTGCTGCCCGACCCGAGTCACAGCAAGCTGGCACTGCCTATGTTTCCTGGTCCTGAAGGAAGCTCTGCCAGGGACCTCCAGCCAATGGCCAGCTCTTACCCCTGTCTTCCTCCCTCTCCCTAGTCAGAGACACTCCTTTGTATATCCAGTTATATAACGCGCTGCATTCCACTAAGATGTTTACAACGGCACAATGTAATGGCAATGGAGAGTTTAATTTTGGATTTTTTTATAAACGATGTGGTGATGTGTAGAGTTTTAGCTGTGTTAGAGAGGAATACCAGTTTCAATAGTGTTTTGTTGACCAATTTCTGGTGTTTCCTAAACGTGTCTATGTACACTTAGAGATAGTCACCACTCAGCAATTGTCCAGTTTTACTGAATTTGTCTTAGCTGGGCTTGGTAGAGTTAAATGTAAACTGTAAGTTGCACGATGAAGTTGTTTGGGTACTGGGCTGTAACCAACCACCATTCGCATCTGAATGGTGGTTGGTTACAGTGCTACCCACTGGGCACGGTGGCCCAGTGGGTAGCGCTGTCGCCTCACAGCAAGAAGAGCCCGGGTTCGAATCTCTGCTCGGGTACCTTTCTGTGTGGAGTTGGCATGTTCTCCCCGTGTCCACGTGGGTTTTCCCCGGGCACTCCGGTTTCCTCCCACAGTCCAAAAAAATGCTGCTGCATAGATAAATTGCCTTGCAGACTAAATTACCACAGTGCCCGGTGATGAACTGGCGTCCCATCGTGGGGGCATCCCTGCCTTGCACCCTGTGTCTGCCGGGAGAGGCTCCGGCTCACCGTGACCCTGTACAGGACTAAGCGGTTTCTGACAATGAGATTTCCACCACCTCAGTTCTCTGGCAGCCACAATGTGTCCGTCACACAACCTTCAGTTACATGCGCATCATCATCTCTATTCATCAGTCTCTACAGCATTCCCCAATAGTGAATGTGGTGCTGTATCTAAAATATTTAAACACTCTCATTCACTGGTCATTGTGTGTTGACACAATGTATAATCATATATATACTGTGGTTTGTGTAATAACGAGATGTTACTAACTACAGTTATCCTTTTCTGAACCAGTCTTAGTAATCTGACAAAACCCGTTGATAGGTCGATGGATCACTGTTGTGCAAACAGCCACATTGGAATGCACGTGGCCATTGTTGGCGATTAGAGAAGTAATGGAGTTGAGGAAGGCAGGGAGAGGGATATCTGCGAGGAGCAAGAGGCAATAATCCCAGTAAATCTGCATTGCAGTAATACGTATGTGTGTATCTGTGCGCGCGCGCGTGCGTGTGTGTTAGTTCATGTGTAGAAGTGGTAGCTCAGCAGTTAGTACGCTGGACTGCAAAGCCAGCGATCCGAGTTCACTTCCCGCTCATGGCTAACACCTGCGACAATATTCTGAACCAGCCCTGGGCCCCTTCTAGGTTGACTCAACCTCAATTGAGTACTCTCGGTGGTGTGTAAACATTGAACTAGGAAGACAAAGGCGGCCGGGCGTGGTGATGGCCACCCACACGCTCGCTTGTCATGCCAGCCTTCATAGGTGCTCACTAACAGCACTTAACCCTGCAGTCTGTTAAGGCTATACAGGGGGTCTTTATCTTTGTTAGTTCATGTACATATGAGCTTAGTTGTGTATGTTTAATATATATGCATTATGTGTAAACATGCTCCGTACCCATTCTAGCAATGGGAAATCCCAAGAACGGATTGAATGTCCAAAAAACGATTGTGTAATTCAATTTTGGTAAACTTCGGAAATAAAACGTGTCAGCCCGCTAATATAACTTATGTTGCTGAGGAATTGTAATGAAAAATCGAATGATTTATCAGGGGAGGTGGACGAGCGTTTGGGGAGAGTGAAGGTGCAGTGGTTAGCAATAAATTACGTCATATATTGTCCATGAACATCACTGTGTGCATGTTTGTCATGAGTACTGCCAGTAAAAATTAATGTGAGTAGAGGAATCTACTCTTGTAGAGAGCGGTGAACAATTCGTTTCGACAACATTCCAACTAACCACATATTTTCCTCTTGTGAAGTGTTGACAAGGTAGTTTACTTTAATTCCAAGACTTTTGTGACAAAGGTTATCCATAAAATCCATTTATTTGGGTTAAGTTTCACGTTTATAAATATTCGTTACATTGCCTGGTATTGGGTTGCTCACGGTTCCAACACAATGTGTTGCGTGACCTAACCCACAAAATGGATTTCATAGACAAGGTAGTTTCATTGTTACTGTCATTTTTCTTCGGAAATCTAAGCATATGTTATCACATCGTGTGTGTGTTATATTTGCTTCATTTAAGACCTTACTTATTGTATGTGTTCCATTTGAACAAAGTCTTAGTTGTCGAACAACACTCTTTACTCAACCATTACCCCGACAGAACAAATCGACGATAGTCGCTTTCCCTTTCCCTTTGCGTGCAGAATCTTTTCCATTACCTGACCGACATTCAAAACAACGGCGTCGTGAGGATTCCCGACGCGAAGGGCGACGAGGCGTGGAAGGTCTACTTCGACGAAACGGCTCAGGAGATCGTGGACGAGTTTGCCATGCGCTACGGCATCGAGTCCATCTACCAGGCCATGACGTGCGTACACGCCCCGTGAACAACCCGTGAACCCGCCTGCTCCACGTGCCCCCCTTGCTCCAC
>JAZEWT010000015.1:21280639-21377511 GCA_036362905.1 Mordacia mordax
GCTCCACGTGCCCTCCTGCTCCACGTACCCTCCTGCTCCACGTGCCCTCCTGCTCCACGTGCCCTCCTTTGCTCCACGTGCCCCCCTGCTCCACGTGCCCTCCTGTTCCACGTGCCCCCCGTTGAATTCCCCTCTCATTCACGGAAATCCATGGTCGGCAATGTAATGAATATTTAAAAATGTAAATGATGTACCCGCGAAGCTCTGCGCACTCTGCTCATCTTAATAATATGGGCATCTATTAGCATTACGTACATATGATTTGTATGCTAAACACATCACATTGTCAATAGCATAATTGTAATTAATATAATTAAGGCTCAATTGAAGCTTTAGTGTTAAATATTTAACTTCAAATAATTATAATGTAAATGACCATGCAAATGTTGACTAAAATCCCTGCAGTACTTTTTGTTTCTACTGAAATAGTCAATTTTTAAATTGTGTCCTTGATTTGGAAATCTAAAAGAAAACCTTTGTTATCGACCAAATTTACCTCAAGGGTAAAATAAATTGGACCAATATGGCCTCAGTTTGGTTTCGTCAATGTTTCATCTAAAATAAACAACACAAACGCACGTGTGTGCTGTTATATAAGATTTAATCCATGTTGTCGGGTAAGGAAGTTCGCACAATGCTCTGTATGAACACATGCATTGGAATTTCACAGTTTGTCTGGAATGTGGAGCACTTATTCTGGATGGCAAGGGACCGCAAGAGCCGCTGCCAACCTTTAATACATCTGTGCTTGCAATCACTGCTCTCGAGGGGAAATCTCAAACAGCCTGAGAGCTCATTGAGATAATGATCATTTTAATGGCAAATATTTGACCCATCAGAGAGCCCGTTGGGTAACATCTTAATGTCCTTTAACCATGACACAGAATTCCAATGTGCAGATTGTTGCAGTGGTTTTACCGCTTTTTATGTAAGCGTGTGTTACCCTATTATGATTTATTATTTATTCATGTCCCTTTATTTTTACTCATTATAGAACCCAGTTAGGTTCATTATAGTTTCTCCGGTTTCTTTTTTACCATGACACACCATGCTGATGTATTATTTCTTAATGTACGTTATATAACCCGGTGCAATTATTACAACAGTTGTCACCACTTTTATTTTACCACCTGAGATGTCACGTCGGACATTTGTGATTTTTTATTTCTGACTTCGTGTCATATATTGAAACATCAGAGTGAAAGATGTGAGTGTGGGTCCTCCCATATGTCCTAAGATGTCTGGCCAGAGTGGAAGAGTAGACCAAATACCCTCTATTGCTCTGTCAAGTGGACGACCTTCTGTCACTAGCAGTCTGAACAAGTGATGTGCCAGGCCACACATTTGTCAACTACAGTAAAAACAAAATCACTCAATTTCAAACCAATATATGTAATTGTCAATCAGAAGCAATTGCAGGCTGTTTTAGACTGAACTAAGTGGCCACAGTAGGGGTTCGCTGGAAGTAATAAATGTTAATGAGAATGATCGTGAGCTCTGCTGAAAGAGAAGGTGCTATGTGATGGCTGTGTTGTGCTCATGGGCAGCATTATCCCAGCTCTATTTCACTCGCTACATAGATATTGATGGGAAGTCATCACAACTGTCACTGCAACAAATATTTAATTTTACACGTAGAGAAAGGATATTTGTGTTGAGAATGCCCCTCTATATAACTCCACACGATGAGGCGTCTGATGCCACATGTCGTTCAATGATGGGTTCATTTGCGAGTATATGCAGTCAGTTTTTTTATTTTCAGCTGAAGGAACCGTTCAGCTATATAGCTCTTTTTAACAGTTGTCTGGCGGAGAGTGGTAAGAAAGTTACAACATCTCAGTGCAATGTTGAAATGTGCCGGTGGCTGATATGCGGTAGTAGAAATGTGCGTGGCAATGTCATTCAGGCAATTCAAACGTTCACACCAGTACGTTTCAAAATGATTCCTCATCCTATACTGCAAAGTGTCTGCAGAGGGGATTCTGCGGTGAATACTGGGGCTTCTTCAATTCCATTCCGCTCACTGAGTAAACTGAAGCGCGTGAGTTTGCGTGCACGTTAGCGAGCACACACGTGCGTGCTTGTGTACGTACACCTATGGCACACGCGTGGCTCTACTACATTGGCTGGGCGTTTGAGTTCCGCGCACGTTTTCGCCACGCGTAAATGCGTGCGTACACGCTTGTACTTGCAGGCACTTCTCCTGCCTCTCGTCTAAGTACATGTGTCCGGGAGTCCCTGCGGTGATGAGCACCCTGCTGGCCAACATCAACGCGTACTACGCGCACACCACAGCCTCCACCAACGTCTCCGCCTCCGACCGCTTCGCAGCGTCAAACTTTGGGGTGAATCTTGCGACTCCGGCGTGCAGTATCTTGAACATGACACTGCCGCTGGTGATGTCTTCTGAATGTTACGCTCCCATCTTATGTTGGCTTTTAAATATATATACGAACTCTCACTGCCCACGAATGTTGCGTGTTTTGCTGATGAAAAACACGTTTCGTTCGCAGCAATATTAAGCTATGGAAAGTGTTCTCGTTGTAATATAATCAGACAGTGTATTTTTTGACAGGTAAGTGTAGTCTGTAAATTGCACTCTCCCTTTATGCAAGTGTTTCTTCTCTAGTAAGCGCCCTGCTTTTGAAATTGGTCATAGCGCAGTCTTTCCGGATTAATCTTGGAAGCTGAAGAGAGATGGCAAATGACAGGCCTGATCGATGCCTGGTAATTGTTTAATTTCCCAGGTCAGTGACAGCTCATTAATACATCCTGTTATCACTTGTGACCATCCTAGCCACAATTTCCACCCATTATCGACAGACCACTGGAGACCTTCAGAAAGGAGAGTTGCATTAAGGAAAAAACAAATTGTGCTGGCATATTGTGTGCTGTGTTGGCATCTTGAGGTCACGTTACTGTGTAATCATAGCATCCTGTTCAAGAATGATTCAGCTGCATATTGTATTTTATGAACAGAAAGAGAGATTTGTCCGGCTTTTGGACCAGCTACACAACTCACTGCGGATCGATCTGTCCATGTACAGGGTAGGTGTTCCTCGTGGTATTGTCCTTTGTGAATGAGCATGAATTTACTTTTATTATAGCGTGTGTGTGTGGATATATGACGGTGGGGAGTAGTGGCGCAGTGGTTAGTGCACTGCACAATGAATCCTGTGACCCAACTTTCACTTTTGCTCATGGTAAACACCAGCGAACCAGTCCTGAGCCTCTCCAAGGTCGACTCAGCCTTAAATGAGCGCACTGTGTGGTGCGTAAACAACAACACTGGGGAGACAGAGGTGGTTAGGCGTGATATCCGCCCCGTAGCCCCTCATGTAACGTGCCAGCCTTCAAATAGCACTTGACGCTGTAGTCTGTTAGGGCTATACATGAGATGTTTGTATATACACTGTGTACTTACAGCTAAAATACTGAAAAATACCATATTCGAGGATACATCTGCAGTGTCCAGGACACTCGCTTCCCATCTCCAGGACCCCAAATTAATTCCCTATACCTAACCCGTCAAGAAATCTCATAATCTCTTCCGTGAGCTTGTAGGTCCCACTCTGTGGAAGCCTCTGGATTTTAATTTGCTCTCCAGACACATTGAATTAACCCTTGAATTGCATGTTCCAAACCCCTCGCTGACTCCACAGATGCCTCGTCGAGTTTGTAGAGACCTGCGTTAGCTACCCGACATGTTCTGTCCATAGCCCGGCTCCTCGGTGCCCACAGTGTGCTACGTGTACACGATCTTGAGATGCGTGCCAATTTAGATGCTTTTCAATGTATTTTGCGTTATACATTTTCTCTAATACTACATAAAATTCACAATTTATTTGATTATGATGCTTGAAAGTACAGCTGCATATGTGTTAATGTTATACATTCTGTGTTGTAAAATTAATTTTACTGTTCGCACTAAAATAATTCTATCAGGCTTTTTGTTGATCGAAAAATTTGAATCCGTTACGTTAGATTCGTGATGTTAAAATCACAATTTGCTCCATCCCTGTATTAGCCGCCTTTAAGGATTTCTGTTACTGAAAACACAAACGAAACTGCAAGATACAAATATGAAGTTCTTGACAAGTGTATTTTTTATCTGTAACGCGTATACTGCAGTCCTACGAGTGGGTGGGAGCTAACTGCTTGCTCTTCATGATATTAGTGCGTAGTACGCTCAGCGTGTCGTTAAAACACCTTGGCAACCTGGATTTCTATTCGTACACTGACAGCGTTCACAGCATACGGACAGCATTCATGAAGGCTGTTGCAAACAGGACTCTGCTTGCTTTATTAGAGAACATTGTGCTTTGTTTTTGTCAACAGAACAACTTCCCTGCCAGTAACCCAGAAAGACTGCAGGACTTGAAATCAACGGTGGACCTGTTAACCAGTATTACATTCTTCAGGATGAAGGTATGCCCTTTCAATGTTTGCACAATCACAGAAGGCTCATGGCGTCTGTTGTGGTGTTACTGAAATGTTATGCTCACTAGTACTTGTGTTAGAACTTTGAATGTCCATACAGCGCACTATTGCTAAGGGTTGTTTTGCTTATCGCAGTATGTTCAAGAGTCTAAATGCCAATCTTGAGGTTTTCTGGCCACACGGGGGCTTCAGGAGACAGTTCATATAGTTTTATTATACCTCGGTTGAAGGAGCACAGACTGTAGTGGTTTACTATGCGACCCGAGATATCATCTCCCAGGATATTACACTAGTACATCAGGTCAATTTCATAAGCAGGCCAATTAACCTAGGCTGTAGTGTGTCTTTGGACGGTGGGAGGAATACAGAGTACCCGCCGAAATCCCATGCGGACACGGGGAGAGAACCCGCAAACTCCACACAGAAAGGTACTCGAACTGGGAACCGAACCCAGAACATTCTTGCTGTGAGACTGCAGCACTAGCCACTGCGCCAATGCGCCGCCCTCCCGTGATATGTGGTCTATATTATTGCATTGCACATTCGTATTTCTGCCTAAGATGACACTGACCGGAAACCATACAGCCTCGTCAGATCTCGGAAGCTAAACACCGTTAAGTTTGGTTAGTTCTTGAATTGGTGACTACCATTGTGCATCATGTATGTTACAGGCTGTGCGGCTTTTAGACAAGCAGTGCAACAAACTCCATCGTCATTCTGTATATGTTGTTTTAGCCACACACTTCAGCTCCCAGCCCTCACCGGCCTGTAATGACCAGCAGAGTGAATCCACTAACTGTACTCTGCTGCTTCAGAAGCCTGATGATGTCTCCAGCGTGGTAGGTGAAAACTCGTGACGGAGACAGAAGGAGCACTCAACACAGTTATCCCGAAAGAACAGCTGTAGAGAGCATTGCTCTTATCCTATACCATGTTGTCATGCTGCTGGGTGAACAGAGGGGAGAGGATTTAAGACATTAGCCCCCATTATTTCACTTTGCCTTTGCAGAGACTGAACCAATGATCGCTGCAGTGCAAATGCGGTCGGTATGTTAACCATTGCACCGCGGTGGCTCGCCCGGAGACGACGCTGATCCCTGGGTGCTGCCTCCCTGGTGAGTGCAGGTGCAGGAGCTGCAGAGCCCACCTCGTGCCAGCATGGTTGTCAAAGACTGCGTCAAGGCCTGCCTCAACTCCACCTACGAGTACATCTTCGCCAATTGTCACGAGCTCTATAGCCGGGAGTACCAACCCACTGATCCGGTACGATCTGAATACAGCTTGCCTGAAAATATCACAAACCACTGACCAAGTGATATGATAAATGTTCTGACCCAATGACATCACAAACCACCTACTTGGCAAGGTTGCAAGCTGCTGACTGAATATGATATCTAATCTCTTAACTCGCTCACGAACAACTGTACCTTTGTTTTGTAGCTGTTGCACACACAAGACACCTCGACCTAGGTGTACAGTATGCTTTGCCGCTGACTAACCGTTCTTACTGGGCAATAATTTTGTTATTGGAACTTAATTTATGTCCTGCCTTGTACTCCGTTGTCGATATCCATTTACATTTGCAGTGCTTCAGTGAATAATTAGTTCACTAATGTGAATACCAACCATTTATGTGCGTAACTTTCCCCAGTCGTAAGCTTAACTTCAGTTTACGTTCGGCATACAGTCTGCAGTTGTATCCGTTCACACCTCGGCCTAGTCTGCTGTGCAAGCACGTATCTCTACACGTTACTCGCTGTAATCACTTTGTGTTAATGTTGTAAACATGCCGGTTCCTCTACAGAATTTTAGTTAATGCATGCACTGTAGCCAAAACCTCGTGCACAAGCGGACTTCGAAATTGCTACATGTTATGAACAGTGATTATCCTATGGACTGACTTGCCCCTGCCATACGCATGTGTAGTTGACTCAACCGGCTCGGGGCTGTTGAATTCCGATGAGCACTGCCCCACTGTTATCGAGAGCTTATCATTCTATTACTTTTACCCACTGAAGCAACAGGTGCTGTGTTATGTTTTATGGAGTAGAACCTTGTATGAGATTTATTATATCATTGCTTATGTAATAATTCTTTACGTGAGTTCCACATTGCCATAATAGTTTATCATAATTTAACTTTACCCAGTGTGTCACACACACTGTCACTGTTACAATGCCTGTGTTTTATACCATATGTGGTTACTTCATATAGTATTTCGATTAATGTTCATATTGACACTTCAATGTATCCTTCGCCATTCTTTGCAAGATGCATCTTTTTCGTTTGCTAAACGTGATTATACATGAATTTATAATATTGATAAAAATTACAAGACAGATGGTAATAGAGTAAAACCGGCAGCCTGTCCGCTGCACTGTTCATACGATCCATGTGTAATGGCGCTAATTCTTCCGCAGAGTAAGAAACAGGACATCCCTGCTGATGAACAAGGACCAAGCATTAAAAACCTGGACTTCTGGCCCAAGCTCATAACGCTCATCGTGTCCATCATAGAAGAGGACAAGAACTCCTACACTCCTGTCCTTAACCAGTGAGTGCCCTTGAGTCGATGTCCTCTCGAGATGGATTAAAGAGGTTTAATCTGCTTGGTGCGTTCTAGTTTGTACACGTTGGTTCCCCTGTGATGGTGGTGTCTCCCCCTCTCGTCCTGCGCCCCCCCCCCCCCTTCTGGTGCGTCCAAGTGAATGTAATGTGCGGTACACGGGGCACTGTGCAAATGAGCTCTGTGTATTTTTCCAGGTTTCCTCAGGAGCTCAATGTGGGCAAGATCAGCGCAGAGGTTATGTGGATAGCCTTCGCTCAGGACATGAAGTATGCGCTTGAAGGTGGGTACCGGCAGGAAACATTACGTAACCATCAGAGACAGAGATTGCCCACGCGGTGTGGACTCGCGTATGAAGCCATCGCGCATACGGATGTTGGTGCTTGGGGAATCTAAGCGGTTGTACAGTGAGATCAGTGCAATGAAGTCGCTCACAAATAAATCTTATTACACAGCAACGTGACACACTGGGCAAGACTATTAATCATTATTAACAAGTAAATTATCCAATCCTTTGACGCTTTGCTCTGACATTTTTATTATTATTAGCACACGTTGAAATCGTTTCTGAGAGCTAGGTTTGCATCATTTTTGAAACTAACCGAAGCAGTTCAACAACCACCATTAATTATTGTGAATATTAAACAAGAAATATTTTATTACCGGCTTACAGTACACTTAATAGATTTTCAAGGTGCAATGTAATTAATATCTTATCCTCCAAGCAATCAAGAACAACAACGTTTTACAGCGTTGCTCTGCAAACATGAGTAGGAGAGTGATTGCTTTGCAGTGGGGGTCATTTGATAATTAAATAGGGCACAGGTATTATTTATAAATGGAATTTCTGCACAGGAATGGGTGAGAATATAAACTATATTGAACAAACTAGGATCCATTCCATGATTTAATCACATCCAGTAATCATTCACAGATAGATTGCTCTTGAATATGTAGTCATAGTTTACGTGCTCATTCCTGCAATAAGAGTGTTCATGACATTGGCAGTGGATATTTCTGGCGGATTGCGTTCATGAACAGAGCAATGCAACTTGCATTTCGCCGAAAGTCACAACCTTGAAAACTACCAGCCAGCAGCTGATGGACCGAGGGATCCTGGCACGAAGTGGTTTAAATTGCAAGGTTTGATTTGCTGCTCCTCAAGAGTACGGTGGCACCTTTAGGTTTGTGTGAGGGAAGAGAAATTGTTCATTCTTCTTAATGCAGGAGCCTCTTTAAATTCAGTGTGGCTTTCCTGAAAAAAATATTATCACACGAGTCATATGCAGCTGAGCTGCTGGGATGGTAATTGCTGAATTCGGCACATGCCCTACACTACTGTGCTTGGCGTGAGCCCCCTTTCAGGGCCTTGGCCACCAGCGCGTGCCAATGTCACAACGCCAATCTCAGCCACCCCACGACTCCTCTTATTGGTTGAAGCCACTCTATCAAATCTTCTTGGAGATTTAAAAAGTGAAGTCCAAATCGGTAATGTTCATGTTTCGAGTATATTTTGTTGAACCCAATGTAAACGTAAAAGACCAAAATCGCTGCATTTTCAAGAGTGGTCCGAGCCAAGTTACAAAAGCAAAACAAATACAATTAAGTAAAGCAATAGAGCAAATAACGTTGGAGATAGAATGCGTCAAGCTCAAGTTACACCATTCGATTGTTTACATAAATCACGAGGGTGTGAAGTATGCGTGTAGTGTTTAACGGAATGTGTGTGTGTGTGTTTTCTATCTATTTGTAAGGGGTCTGTGGAAGGGATAGATGTCTGCTGCAACAGAGTAGTTCAGGAGTTCAGTAATTGGGAAAGCCAGTGACAATGTGGTTTCCCCAGTTCCTATCCGAGGACAAATACACATACTTACAGTGCATAAAATGAATGCCACTCACATAGTATTTGGTGGGAGTGTAACCTCCATCAATGCAATAGCAAAATCGTGTGATTATATGCCTTCATCACAACAAATGTTTAACAGATCTTACGCTTTTCCTGGGGACACCTCTTCATCATTAATTCTAACAGCCTCTTTCTTCACTGTGAGACATGATTAACGCCCATCATATATGTTTAAATATGTTATGCTTTCATCGTGTGGCTGTTGTTTCACTCTATCGTTTGCATTTTTTCATTTATGCTCCTTGTACCTTTCCTGCTTCATTGTGCCCATCCTTGTGTCGCACTCACTCTCACTGCCAACGTTTAGCCTACAAACAGAGTTTACATTCTACACATGGTCGTGGTAAGCATCATGAATCTGTTGCTTGCATGCGAGTCCCCTTTAGACAACAACCAGGCTGTTCCCTGGGAATAACAAACAATGTTGTTCACGCAACCAAAATGCATTATTTGCCCTGAAAAAAGATAACGAATAGCACAACTGCAGCACACAGTTCTCTGTTGTAGCGTCCGATTTCACTCTGCCTGTCTCTCTCCGTTGTTCTGTCAACCTGTCTGTCACTCTTCCGCCACTCCCTTGTCCCAGCCCCCATTGTGCCTCCCTCCATTGCATTACAGTAGCTCACGTAGATGCCTTTTAGTAGAATTGTGCGCGGTACTTAATCAGATGTGTTCTGCTTTACGGAAAAAAAGAGTTTTAAAAAAATGATAAGTGTTCCCTTTGCTCTTTGTGAATGCTTGTGTTGGGGTTATCTGCGGTATTGGCTCTCATGACTTGTATCATAAAATTGGGTCAGGAATACATTAGAACTACTCTGTGCTCACACCTGTGATTTACAGAGCTAGTATTGCAAGGTCCATTTGCTGGATCACATTGATATTCTGCTTCTTGTCCTCGACCAACAGCAGAATCTTTGTGCACGTTAGAGAGTGCATGGTAAAGTGTGGGTTACTCTCACCTCTTCCAAGGCATCCGGTCAGCAAGGAAGCGTAGGCCACATTTCTCTCTGGCGCTGCTTGCGAGCTACTGGTAGACAGGCCTCCATGAGAGGCCTCCATGAGAGGCCTGTCTACCAGTAGCTCGAAAGCAGTAGCGGCTTGAGTGGTTCATTGCAGGGCTGCTCCTTTGCTTAGTCTGTGTTCAGGTTGTACGGCAATGCTATATGCATGCAAAGCAACTAACTTATAGCATGTATTACCAAAATTATACACCCATAAAAATGTAACTTCTATACATTATAAATTATATATCAATTCTACACCCGTACAAATGTAACAAATGCTGCATTTATGTATGCCAAGTGATGAATGCATTTTAACTGATGGCTTTGTTTAAGATAAATGTACACAATCGTACAAACTGCACATTTTCTGTAACCATTGTTTTTGCTATTATTTATTTCATATGTTTTCTTTTTCTGTTCATGGTCCGTGTGTGTCATGCCTCAGCCACTGTGTGTGTGCGTCGCGTACCGTTCTCTACCGGTAAGATATGGTCCCAGGTACAGAGCTTTATGAGGCCCTCTAAAGGTTTTACCTTAATCTGCTATATTTCAGCACCGCTTTACATCTCTGCTGTTTAATTATGAGTGATTAAACATGGCAGCAATAACCTTTAAAGTACAAATTGGTGGTACATTAATGATTACAAAACCTAAGCAAGCTGTCACATCCACAGCTGATGACACATTTTTGTGGGTGGATGTTCAGCATGTTCATCATAACTCACTTCTCACACCCAATCATGTGCATTTACAAATTCACGGGCAAACAGTTTCCTTCAATGAAAATTGAGCTCCACGCACTGCATTAGATGACATCTGAAGACATGCTCGCTGCCCATGTGCAGTTTGTTACTGGGCACAAACCGTCAGTCAGCGGGCAGTCCCTGCGCCACGTGGAGGTAGGGTAAGCGACCCAACGTGACGCTTACAGGGCCTCAGTCGTATAGATGATGGGGTGTGTGTTGTGCTGCTACTCCTTCCCACAACCTTACCACAGGTGCTTTGCACGATTCCTGTAGATGTTACCGTCATATTTGTACGTTTCTTTCCTGCACAACTTCCCTCTTTGTTTATCCCTGAAGGGGGAAAATAACCTCTTCTAGTAGAATGCGTTTACATTCATTGTGTCATCTTCTTCTCCGAGGCTAGAATGTTCGCGACGACTGTTCCAGCCGATTGTCGCCGCGTACAGTAGAGAATCCAGTGCGTTGCGGTTGGACGCGGCTAACGGTGAATATCACGCTCGTGTCTCTGACGACGCCAGGGCGATGATGTAAACGCGGTGGCATTACCATGGGTTGAAGATGAGTGATGCCCGTATCTATGGACAATCCTGTAATGGTATTTTGATAAATCAAAACATTTAATCAAATATTCTGTTGTGACATTCATTTGCTTGATGATTGCTTTGAAAAGCTGCTCTCTCGGGACAGCTGCGTCGATGGCTCTTTCCCGAGAGAGCGGCTTTTCGAAGCAATCATCATGCATCGAGCCGTGAAACCCTACATCATTGCATTCATTTGCTTATTTTTACATTTGTTTCTGTATGCATTTGTAACGATGGGCATCACAATTAGTGGTTTGACAGCACTACCACCATTGTTACTGTATGCAGACAGTCCGTTGTAATGAAAACTTATAGTTTGACGACCGTGAAAGGTTCCTCCTTGCCACTGTCATATGCTAATCATTCCACATTATTCATTAAAAAAAACAGAGCAATTTAAGCATATTAGCATTTTCCCCACCTTCACCCTCACGCTTGACATTGAAAAATCTCACCCTTTCCCTTCTAAGAGGATCTCAACTAAATTTTCAATATCACCATTATTATTTGTCATATGTCGCACGACTGTGCTGCATTTTCCCTAGGTGAAAAAAATGACATTGATTTTTGAATCAACGGTTGGCAGGTAATCGTAATGATTAGATTTTTCAGTTTGATACTTGTTGATCATGCCTTTCATGTGCACGCAAATGAATTTGATTTTAATACCGGTGAAGTACCACGTAGGTTTTGCTCGCTATTCATGCATCGACTCAAATCAACAGCCGTAAATATGCCCTCACTCTATTACTTGCATTGATTTTTTAAAGATAACAGCTGTTGTCTTAATGAAATATAATATGTAATAATTTTACATCTGTTTTGTTAGTCCCCTGTTAGTTGAAGTCCCTCCCCTCACTGCATCAGTTGTTTGACCATACTTCATCAGGATCAGGTGGTGTGGGCAGTCGTGTGGCAGAGCGAATGTAGGTCTTGCCAGCAGCAGTTCGAGTCCCACTTCGTGTGTCTTTGGGTGCAGAGATTGTGGGTTCTCCCCCTGTTCATCCCCTATTGCATGGGTTTACTCTGGATTTTCCGTTTTCTTCCTACAACTAAATAAAAAAAACCACTCACTTCTAAATTGGCTGGCACAGTCACAATATATAGGACGCAGTGGCTGGCACATGCTGGTGCCGGCCAACTGCATTGCTGCCTTCCCTCCACTTCTCTGCCTCTGCAATTTCCTCGCGTCGGAGTTGTTCCGTTTTTCTTCGACATTGAGCAAATATGCACACGTTTTAAATTGTATTTGTTTACATAAAGCGGGTAACCGAGACCATTCAGTTTCCCAGGTTCATAGCGCTGCACATTAATTGTCACATCCCCTCCACCGTCCGTTGTGATCATACGGTGTCTTCAATACCTTTGAAATATTTTTAGCAGGGAGATAATCGTTGTTTGCATTACACAAGTCACAGAACATATTCAGATCACGGCCCATCTGTTAAAGGATTTCCATTAAGAATACCATGTTGCAAATCCTCAGCCCCAGGCAAGGCGCAGATGGTGTTGTTTTGGCGTCATTACTAAAGCTCACAATCTTGGGCACAACCCACAGACCAATGTCAAAGTGACAAGATATTGGAGGTCAATTCTGCTGAATTCGCAAATTCTGTCATTGTGAAAGCAATTTACTTGACAAACTATTTGCCATTGGAAGTAAGTATGTTAATCATAGATGTATGTCTGTGGGGAATTTATTTTTTATTATTAGCAAATCCCTGTTTAAAGTAGTTATTTGGAGAGGGTACACTACTGACATTCATTCGGTCGATCAATGAATCGTGGTGCAGCACAGCGACAATCCATTTTAGTTTCATCATGTGATCCAAACAAAGAGTATTACGAAGACTTTTCCATAATCTTCTCCAATCTGCCATTTGTTTTGTCATCCCTGTGCATCGGAGCATTGCATACCTTCCAGATGCGGCATACGAAACATCTTTATTGACGAATGAGGGATCAGAATATGCCTTTGATATTCTATTGTAATTCCAGCATATATTTAAATACAGCATCGTTATATTTGAGGCCCGCTGCTGACGCAGCTGACATGCAGCATCGTGGTAACCAAGCGAAACCACATCACTGCAGCATCACAATCCCCGAGACTGCATTGCAATCCCAGAGTAAACACGCTTGTCTTCTGTGATTATGAGCATCTGGAGGCCTCCCTGAAAACTGGGTATTCATTTAAATGTGCAAATACGCTTGACTCTAGAGCTTAATTTTACATTTATAAGTGTGAGTGTTCTGGAGTGGACTTCACATCTGCGATGTCGTACTACATGTATTTACTGAATTTTAATTGCTAAGCAAAGCCTATGAAGATTGCAATAGGTGCTAACATTAATTGATTGTTAATACAGTCACACCTGAGTACTGTGTAACACAGACGGTGACATTATTTTGTTGTGAAACTGTAAAATGTAAAACATTAGCCCGTATGAAGACATCAGACTAATTCTAAGGTGGTGCTGTTAAAACTCTTTATTATACGATAGCATATATTTATTAACTCTATGTATTTTCACTGCCGATCGCTACGTATTTTGCGCCAAACGTTTGTGGCCATGCGTCCTGAGTGGGCGTGGCCTCGGCGTGTGTCTGCAGAACACAGCAAGAACGGGCAGTGCAAGAGTGCCGACTACATGAACCTGCACTTCAAAGTGAAGTGGCTCTACAATGAGTACGTGCGAGAGCTCCCTGCCATCAAGGGAGAGGTTCCCGAGTACCCTGTGTGAGTCTCCCTTCTCTTCTCCATCGTCGCTCCCTGCCACGCGCCTGATGCGCCACTGCCGGCTTGCGTAGAGAATAATAATAATAGTCGTTACTATTTTGTACATCGGCACCACTCTGGGAGTGCAAGCCTGTCACAACGAGCGGCGCTCTGTTTTACTCTTGGCAGTAGTTGCACAGGAGGGGGGTAAGTTATATTTGTATTTGGACCCTGGTGGGGCAGTACACGATGGCCTACCATCTCACCACGGCAAAGCGGCACGGCTGTAATTGCACGACGTGCTCACGTGGCCGCGTGGGGCGGACCGTTCATATACTCACCTGTACCTTCACGGGCTCGGCGCTAGAGTTTTGGGTTGCTCTGTGATTCTGCGTACGCATCCTCACGCACACTCGGTTTGATAGCCCTGTAGTGGTTGTGGAAACCTGAGCGTTGATTATTTTGTCCGAGCGCAACTCTCGGGGTGTTAGGAATGTCATGCAGTGGCAAGGGGATAGACTCTTTACACTCACCCATGGGACACCCCAGCAGTAGCAGCCTGCTCTGGAGTGCCGTTCTTCTGGTACATTTGCGGTGGCAGGACTCTGCTGGTGAACTGGTTGACCTCTGACAACAACGAACATTTTGCTGAGAATTGTGTCCATAAACCTGCATTCCTCAAAAGCTCCCTCTCCACTGTCTATGACTGATTGACTCTCCCTGTAAAGTGTCTGAACTTGTGCCTTCATCACATTGTAGCCGATTTCCATCTCAGAAATATAGTCAGACTGCACAACATCCTGTCACCCTCTGATGCTGAGACGCTAATACACATCATCATCTCCTCACGAATCGATTACAAAATGCACTGCTCACTGACACCCCTGTCTACCTGATCAGTCGTCTCCAACGTGTGCAGAATGCGGCTGCTAGAGTCCTCGCTCGCACACCGTTCCACGAACACACATCCCCAGTACTGATGTCTCTCCACTGGTTGCCGGTTAAATACAGGATTGAATTCAAGATCCTCCTCCCCTCCTACAAGACTCTCACTGGTGCTGCTCCGACATAAATCTGTGACCTACTTCAGGCACCCTCCTCAACACGACAACTTCGATCCTCCAATACGGGCTCGCTGCATGAGCCCAGATCGCACCTCCATTCGATGAGTGACAGCCTTCTCGCTCTGCGCTGCTCGCAGACTCTGAAATGCTCTTCCATTGGAGATTCGATCAGCTGAGTCCCTGGACATCTTCAAATGTTGTATCAAAGACTCACTTGTTCCGTAAGGCTTTTCAGTCCTCTGGCTAGGACTGTTAATGCGGCTCAGTGTTCTCGTGCCGTGATGATGGCTCGCTGACTTGCGCATGCCCGGGAACATTTATTCCTTCCTTGTTTGTTGAATTTTTCTTGCCACTATTTGGCTTTCAGTTGAACTGTCCCGATGGTGTTGTTGACACGCGGTTCTCTCCACAGCTCAGATTTGTTTAAAAAAAAAACCCCGAAAAAGTTATTGTTGCTGATATACTGTTCTTATGTCGTTGTTGTTATTGCTTTGTGCTGCGCTTTATGACCTTCACGTGAAAAGTACTGTCGAAGTGCAATTATTATTATTACTGTCATCTCCATGGCCTCGCCGCCTCCATTTGCAGTCCCCTCTACTGTACGCCATATTGAGATTCTGGGTTGTGGGCTAGTCCTCCAGGTATCCTCATCCCTGCCATAATAATAACTTGCTGTGGGTGCATGCATGTGGTAAGCTGTAGTGTAGTAGTTAACACACTCTTATAAGAACCTTACGAACAGAGTTCGATTCCTGCTCACGGCCAGTACCACCGACGATTATCGGAATTGGTCCTGGGCCTACGCTAAGTCGACTACGCATTAAATGAATACCTCGTGCAGTCTGTCAACGTCGCCGCGCAGAGACGAAGGCCAGCGAACACGGAGTTGGCCAAACCGCCCCTTCTTCGTGTGCCGTGCCGACCTTCACACGCGGTCGCTCACAGCACTTGGCCTTGCGGTCGGTGAGCGTCCAATTTGGGGGTGGGGGATGTGTGCTGTGGGTCGCGTGTACAGGTGGTTCGAGCCGTTCGTGCTGCAGTGGCTGAACGAAAACGAGGATGTGTCCCTGGAGTTCCTCCACGGCGCCTTGGAGCGAGACAAAAAGGACGGCGTAAGCCTCCCCGTGCCCCCCAACGCCGCGGCTGCCGCGTTAGTCTGTGAAGCCGCAGGTTCTGGTATTCGAGCAGACAGCGGGTTTTCCCACAGTCTCCCCTCACCTCGCCCCCTCTCCCTATCTCCCCCATGGCACCACCGGCCCCTTAGAAACGCTAGAAACTCAGCTGTTAGGCTCATTAACTGAACCGTTACAAATGAATGTTGTTTCTGTGCCACGAGTTAGACACAACAATCGCTTATGAGTGCATCCACTGAGCATCTGCAGGAGATTTTGAATGGCTTAATACACTTGCTATCTTACATCGCTAATTTCTCCTTGGGAAAGAAATTCGATAGCTTATTTATTACTGAAGACCTTTTTGGGGACAATTACTGGATGACAAATATTGTCCTTTTGTCAAGCAAGTCTTCTTCAATGGCATTGTAATATTTACACATGCTTCACAGATCTCAGTGAATTAGCTTTAGTGTAGTATATCATACCAGTTAACCAAACTAGAGAAAATATAACATTGTTTACTCGTACCACCCATCAGCAGTTAGTGTATCTCCAACTACTCATATTAAAATGATTTTGTGGTCAAGTCTTCTAATTTTTTCTGTAAATGAAAATAATATTTGATAACAACATCCCTTTAACAAGCCACTGCATGGTATAACTCTCACGCTACGGGCATCACGTGCATTTCACCATACTTCACCAATCTACTGATCTAGAGTTTCATGGCTCGATACATGATGCCGGAATATGCCTCCAACGTGAGAGGCGAAACTCCGCGAAGGAGAGAGGAGGAGGGGTCGACGCGGCTATCCTAAAAGAGCAGCTTTTGGAAGCAATCATCATGCATCGAGCAGTGAAAACCACATCAGTACTTCCCACTGACGTCATTCATGACCGAGAGTTCAACTCATATCACCGGCATCGCATCGTAGCACAGTTTACAATCCACTGCAGCACCACTGCCCTTCATAGCTAACATTGTTAATGTAGCCATGTACGATCTTCAACATCAATCATTCTCTGACCGCTGCTACATCAGCTTTTACTCCTCGAGCAGATACCGAGAGCTGCTTCATTTAATGCTCTCGTGCGCAACCATGCGCATCAAACCGTAGTGTCCACGTCTGTGTTTTTGCACCTCGTTTGTTCTGTCGTGTGCAGCACCCCCTCCCTGTACTACCAGTTCCTTGCATCCTGTGTAGCTGACCTTTCGAAGTGCGTTTCTAGCTCGAGTTTTAGAGAAGAGCAGCGTTGTTATTACACGCTAGGCTTTAATGCTTGCTATGCTTTGTTGACTGCTCAATCAAGGGCGCATACGTGACTGAGGCCATGAGCGGTACTAATTCGAAGTCCAACAATTGTCCCTTTTAGGAGCGGCATGGTGGCCCAGTGGGTAGCGCTGTCGCCTCACAGCGTGAAGGTCCCGGTTTCAAATCTCGGTTCGGGTGCATTTCTGTGTGGAGTTTGCATGTTCGCCCCGTGTCCGCGTGGGTTTTTGCCGGGCACTCCGGTTTCCTCCCACAGTCCAAGAGACATGCTGACGCGTAGGTTAATCGGCTTGCAGACTAAATTGCCTGCAGTGCCCGGTGATGGACTGGCGTCCGATCGTGGGTATATCCCTGCCTTGCACCCTGTGTCTGCTGGGATAGGCTCCGGCTCACCGCGACCCTGTACAGGACTAAGCGGTTTCTGACAATGAGATGAGATAAGTTTGGTGACCAAACACGGTCCGTAAAAATGTCCATTTGAATGACCGTGTGTGTTGCAACACTGATTGTGTGTTGATTCAGAATAAATGTAGCAGCGTAAGAATAAGCGGGTTCCAAGTTGATTTCTCTCCTTTTGGTTGCTTTCAATTACATTGAAAAACACGCTTCAAAAATATGCTGGTGAATCACGTTATCCTGATTCTCAAGTCTGAAGAGGTTTCGCTTTTTGTTACTATTTCTGCCACCTACCCCACATTATGAGAACTCTAATGCAATCTTTGTCTATGCAATGGTGACAGAATTATGCTCAACTGCTTGTCGCATTCAAAAATGTTGCTTAAATCTGATTGTGCTGCCCAGGTTTGAATTCAGAATGTCAACATTGTGGAGTGGCTCGAAATAACATGACCACTGTGCCTCTTGTCCTCTTCAGGAATAACGCACGTTAACACCAGGTGCTTCTCCACTAGGATGCCGTCGGCTGACTGACACGAAGCTTGTTGCGTTGTGTCTTCCCCACAGTTCCAGCAGACCTCAGAGCATGCCCTCTTCTCATGCTCGGTGGTAGACGTGTTCACACAGCTCAACCAGAGCTTTGAGATCATCAAGAAGCTGGAATGCCCTGACCCCAAAATCGTTGGGCACTACATGCGCCGCTTTGCCAGGGTAAAACTCCCTGCCTTTGGTACCAAGTAAAGGGAACGTGTGTGCTGGTTGGATGCGTTTTCTCTAGGCTACAGATGTTAATCGGTGCCAGTGAGTAGTTTGGGTGTGAGCATTAGAAGCTCGTCGGTGGTGCTTGTGTTTGACGCCACATCTGCTGGGTAGTTTTGTAAAACACAACACTTCCCACCTATTGCGAGATATTTTGTATTTCCTCTGTAATAAGCGCATTCACATTAACTTTCACTGAACTAGCAATTTCACAAAGGTTGGCTTTTGTGTGCCTGCTCGTCTTTTGCTTTATGAAGATTGCAATTAAATGCTCCTCTCAAAATGATAATGTGATCAAAATGATAATGTGATCACAATGTAATTCTGCAACAATGCCCAATGTGTGTCTCAATGAGCGGTGCATATACGCTTGGTCTGCGTGCAGTTGTGTGAGTGACACTGCATAATTGTTCAGTGGTACAGCTTGCCTGGGGGAGAGTCTGAGGTCGTCTTCATATCGGTCACCGTGATCGTTGTGTTTTTAATCATCACAGACGCTTGTAGTGCAATACTGTGCACATTCGTGTTGATGGTAACTGCATTGCTGAAGGGAAGAAAACACACATTTCAAATAAACAATGTTTAAAACGGGCTATGTATCATCTTCGTGGGTGGTTAAATGGGCAATAATATTTTGTGACTTGAGAAACATATCGATAGGGAAAGGTTATGCATAACTTCATCCGTTTTTTGCATATTTTCACAGACTATTGGAAAGGTGCTGCTGCAGTATGCTGATATAATATCCAAGGATTTCCAGTCATACTGCTCCAAAGAAAAAGTGGTATCTATCCTTTCCGATTCTAAAATCCAGTCCTATCATGGGACAGTGTTAATAATGAGGAGGTGCCGGGCTCTGGCTCAGCAGACAGCACTCGGATATTGTATTCAACGCTTATCGTTTCCACACTTCCATGCAGCATGGTGGCCCAGTGGGTAGCGCTGTCGCCTCACAGCAAGAAGGTCCCGGGTTCGAATCTCGGCTCGGGGGCATTTTCTTTGTGGAGTTTGCATGTTCTGTCCACGTGGGTTTTCGCCGGACACTCCGATTTCCTCCCACAGTTCAAAAAACATGCTGCTGCGTAGGTTAATTGGCTTGCAGACTAAATTGCTCACAGTGCCCGGTGATGGACTGGCGTCTCATCGTGGGTATTTCCCTGCCTTGCGCCCGGTGTCTGCCGGGATAAGCTCTGGCCCACCGCGACCCCGTGTATATGCATTCAGTGGCATGGCCTTATTTACGTACAATGCCTACATTATTTTAATATCCGTCAAATATTAAGTTAGTTGCTCGACTTTCATGACAATCTATACGTAGAGTTATTGCTGGCATTCTGCCTCTCAGTTTGCTGTCTGCCCTGAGCACTTACAACGTGACACATCAAGGCCTGTTAAAGCAATAGGCACACAAAATATATCAACAGACCCTCTTTGTCTCTACATGTTTTATTATTTATGTTGTGCTCCCACCCTACAGGTTTTCCAGACCAATTGTAAATGAGATGGAAAAGATTCAAACTTGTCCAGACGTGTCTGGCTTAAACAACTACTACTGAATAATAGTTCACAGAAAAGGCCATGGGCAAATTAAACTCAAACATATTGTGTTTCTGTGTAGACATGCGTCTGTTTGATTTACTACCCATAAGTCTTCACAAGAGCGCATTATACATGCAAATTACTTCTGTTTGGAGATGTTCTCGGCTAATTCAAGACGTCTTTGTTTTCCCGTGCAGCCATGCATCCTGATGAATAACATCCAGCAGCTGAGAGTGCAGCTGGAGAAGATGTTTGAAGCCATGGGTGGTAAGGAGGTAGGTGTCACCCAGCCGGCCTTGCTGCATCCCTCCCGGGGCCCGGTGGCTGGCGGGGGGGGGGTGTGGGGGATTGACCATCGCGAGATGCTTCCCGCTGTAAGTGTTCATTCACATGCCCGCTCAGGTCGCTGCAGGTGCATGCGGTATTGTGTCCGCACGCAGACGGGTGCTGCGTTACGTGCGCTTGTGCATTCACTCTGGCTATCGAGGCACCAACGTCGAGAGATGTGAAATGTTCTCACAACATTTCTGGGCTGTAGGGGTCCGGGGGGGGGTCACGGGTTGGTTGTCAGAGTAGTTTAGTGGAAAATAATGGACAGAATTCTTACACACTTTTTTAAGTAACCAGAAAAAAAATTAATTGTCCATTTAAAAAAATGTTGAGCTTGCGATTAAAACACATTATAATGTAATAATGTGTTGCTGATGAGTTACAAAATGTTATTTTTTATGTTAAGTCCTATAAACGCTTTGCTGCCTTAGTAATGCTCCACAATTCAGACCTCGATATTACTATGAGTCATAACTGGGGCATCATCTTGACCCTGAGCTGACCTCCTCATATCTCATAATGAATGCTATAAGAGCACTCAAACCATCGTAATATCATGTTCTGCCAACTGCATGTCTCCTTTCTGGTTGAAATTATTATTCACACCTGTATCACCTCGTAACTTGGATTGTCATCACTCTCACTAATGTTCTCCCTAAATATCACCTGCAAACTCCAAGCGATATTCGGGTAGCCACTGCCACACTTGTTATCCATGCCCCTAAGAGAGTCCGTTGTTTCTTATTCACTTGCACGGTCCCGTGTTTTACCGTACGGTGTGCCTTTCCCTCCACACTCCCGTCTCACCTTCACAACCCTTCTGTGCTCTCCGTGAATTCCTGCCCAAAGGTCTACAGGCCTGCTGTCCCCTTGCGTGCCTTCTTGAGATGCAACACATTTATTTTTACTTCATTGTTAAAACAGTTGTTGTAGTTAATCGTACAGTGCATAGAGTGTGGATGCAATTACAAGCTTACAAAACTGAATTTAATTGGGCACTGCGACAGATTGAAAATAGCACTGATTTTGGTAGCTGGCCCATTAAACACATGCATGTGCACCGTTGTGTAGGTCTGTGCATGCCGCTTTATTGACAGACAGCGCGTAATATTTCAAGCTTGTAGAGCTGTCCGCGATGATGTCGTCTGTAGCGAATGATGCGGCTCTCACGTCTCGTGCCATTTTTGAAGTGTGACACCTCACCAGACACGGGGGCCCTTCTCTCGGCTTCTCTGTGACGAAGCGGAGGTGGTATTTCAGTCTTCGTTTAACCTCTCGTCCAAGTGGTTCTGTGGAGACAATGGGGTGTCCCCAGTTGTCCATGCCTGTCTGCAGGGGATTCCTGCAGAGTGCAGGGCCCACTCACACAGGGGGCCCTTGTGTGGTCACAATGTCTGTCAAAGATTGACTTGCCAAAGCACAATTATAATATGATCATAATTATTTTACTTATCACTGAACCTGAGAGTACATTTATGTTGTATTACACGATTTTTTAAATTCTCATATAACGTCAGGAATCAATGTTTTATTGCATCAAACAGTACTTCTAGAAAAATATTTATAGGCTTACAAGCTTGTGTTTTCATCTTTCACAACAATTGGAGGAAAATTGTGTCAAAGGGGAAGTTTGCATCTGTTTTATTTTTCATTATCACTAACCAGTGTATATTTGTGTGTTTTCTGTGTGCATTTGAGAGTTTGTTTGCACACACGTGTGGATGTAATTTGAATAAGCAATAGTTTTAAATCTTTCTCGTGAGAAAAGCATGTTAAATAACAATTAATTTTGTTTCAGAACAATGGGCTCACAAATAATCCCACTGCATCGTCTGGTGTGTGTGCGTGCGCGCGCGTGCGTGTGTGCGTGTGTGCGTGCGTGTGTGCGCGTGTACGCGTGTACGCGTGTGCGCGTGTACGCGTGTGTGCGTGTGTGCGTGCGTGTGCGTGCGTGTGTGCGCGTGCGTGCGTGCGCGCGTGCGCGTGCGTGCGTGTGTGCGCGTGCGTGCGTGTGTGCGCGTGTACGCGTGTGTGTGCATGCGTGTGCGCGTGTGTGCGCGTGCGTGCGTGTGTGCGTGCGCGTGTGCGCGTGCGTGCGTGCGTGCTGTCCCGTGTTGCATTAGCATTTCGTGTTTTCTGTGCGTCGCTTTTAACACTGCTCCTTGTCCTGTCTTTGTCTCTGCCCATCGGGGGCCTTTCTCAGGAGGTGAAATCCGTGCTGTACGGAATTGATAAGGTTCCTACCTCTTTGGTCTTGGCCACCACAGTTCTGCACGCCAGGCTACTAAAGAGGCTTATTCACACAAACCCCACTTTGTGAAAGCTTGCATTTTTTCAGACAGGTAGACAAACTCCATTTGGTAAATTATGGTTTGCAATCGTTAAATAGGAAAGTAGATTATTGTGAAGCGTAATTTCAGTTGGTGGTTTCAATTAATTCGCACGTGTTGTCCAGTTATGTCTTGTCACGCTTTAGCGGACCACGGGTTCTTTAAATCAAAGCACGTGCTGATGTTTCAATGTCCACAGCTGCTTTGCTAGCTGGAACACCCGAAATAAGACCGGTATTACTTCTTGGGAAATCCATGTTGGCATTTGTCTGCGGGAGTTTGGTCCCAGCTCGCATTGCAACGCAAACGTAATGCATCTGCATATGAACGCTTTGCAACACGGTTTGCAACAGTTTACATGGAGATGCTTCCCAGAAGCTATTATGGACTCGAGTTGTAAAATTATACAAAGATATGTATTTTTATTTTAATGCAAAAAGAGAAACAAATGTGACGATCTGGCACATCGTTAGTCCATGAGGCGTGTCCAGATGTGCTCATTTCCAGTAATAGATACAATGGTTAGATTTCCAAGCAGTGTAAAAACGATTAACCCTACCCTGATTAGCTGGCAGATCACTTAACATTTACCGATACCGTATTAAGTTCAAGACGCATTAACTTACATCCCATAATGTGTGTTTAATGAGGTCTCAACGGCCATTACGGTAAGCGATCCCTGGTGTGAGCGCAGTCTAAACGAGGACCATTGTGTAAGGTTGGAATTGAGAAGCTGTGTAATCAGAAACGTGCACGCTTATGTGAAATATGTTGTTTTACGGGTTCGAGAGCAAAATGCAACCAGCAAAGTAGTGGGTGTGAGAATGCCTTGTTTTCTCATTCAGCCAGAACCTGCAATGACACCTGCATTGCCTTTGCAGACGATTTCCCACTTCCAAAACTATACTTTTCCTTCCTTCCCTTCCTTCCCAGAGTAATCTCCATGACCCGTCCACACTGCACACACAGTAGCGATGATGTCGATAGTGAGGCATGGTCTCCAGTTCTCTTGTTGACGCCAAGTCAGGGAACGTTTCCCTTAAAAGCTTGGGTATACTAGCAGTATACAAACCGATAAGAGGTAACAACTGAATATTATTTTATTTTTAAAAATGAGAGTTTAACGCGCTACGCTACACACTATTCTCATATCTAATTATTTGTACATGGTGAAGTTCAGCTATTTAAGCCAAAGGAAACGGAGCAATTTCTGCCCAAAGGGATAAATTCACACTTTTTGTTTGTGTAAGTTATGTCTTTTTAAGTCCGTGGTGAAGTTGCACCGGAATACAACGGTTGGCCACAGCGGCACACCTTAGACCGCCATTCACGGACGTGCATTTCTCCAAGCATTTCTCATTCTAAAGCTACGCTCTTTTTTAAGGGGAAATTTCAGTGAAGGTGGACCACAGGCCACATTGGTTTCACACTGCTACTTGTACTTCTGCATATTCTTTAGAATTGCTGATTAAACGATGAATACTGTTTACGGTATGCACACTCAATGCAATATATAACTATGCAGATAAAGATAGATTTTTTATAAAGCAAGTGCATGCACATGCGGCGTATTTACGGCGACTGTATGTCGTGCACCTAATCATACACACGCACACTGTGTGAGTCCATAGCTGTCATCATCGCTGCCCTGCATTAACCTGAGAGCAGTGTTGCATACTGTCTGTACAAGGTAGCTTCGTGATAACCGGGTAACCACTTCCAGCGCGAGCGAAGGCTTTGTGTGGTGTGCCAACACATTGAGCCATTAACCACCAAGCCCCGTACAGCGAAGGGACCTTGCTTGAAACATCTTGAACATTATTTGTTCAAAGATACTGTGGATTTGTTCCATTAACCTTATGTTATTGAAAGGTTTTTTTTTTTACATAAACTTTGAAGCTGCTTTATACGATTATATATGAGGGGTGGTCTGACAGCTTTGCTATTATGTGGACACATTGCTCTAATATGATAGCAGTCTTGTATTCGCCATCGTTTTAAGTCCCGTCTCTGTGCACCAATGCTGCAGTAGAATAAACTACCTTGACGGGAGAGGTGGCGTTTAAAACCTAACAGTGTCTCTGTGCACTTTTGATATCCCATTATAAAACGTTATTGACCGCCTGCTTCATATATACGTGTATTTCAACCCATTAAATCTCCCCAAAATATCATTAGGTGTGGCATTTATCATCTGTCCTGAGTGCACGCTCCGTGTCCTCTGTGTATCGACCGGTGCCCCTGAATCCACATGTGAAAGTACCTCGGTGATGCATGGCGAATGAGTTTTTTTTTCACTAATCTGTGGTTATTCGCAGTCATTATTTACAGGATACAGAGAAAGGCCCTTGCATAAACTGGTGTAGTCTGCAGTCTACTTTCAACACTGTCATTTAATATTTATGTTTGTAAAGAAACCCATTGAGTTTTGGCTGTTTGTGGGCATGAGACAATGCTCAAGCAGTATATCTCTTAATCATAACAACTTTGTATTCTTCGCTTTGGCTGGCCACTGCAATCAATTGCATGTGTGTCCCAGAGTGTAGCGTGTATGTAAATTAAAGATGGCTTCACGGTCGAACATCTACGCATCACCTGTAAGCCATGAATATTTTAATTGTCCTTTTTTTTTTTTACAGTTGGACTCGGAAGCCAGTGACAACCTGAAGGAGTTGCAGGTGAAGCTCAACAATGTCCTTGATGAGCTGAGCCGAGTCTTTGGCATAAGGTACGGCGTCACCGCAGCTTCATGACCATTGTGACTTGATTTGTAAATCTCGAGAAAGTCTTCGATTCAGTAGAAATGAACCTAGTCATCTGCAGGCAGGCCTCAATTTTAAAATCTTTATTTGGAATCGATTAAAAAATATATATTTATAATAGTGGAACATAACACTGAGGTTACATGAAGAAAATATCAAAATAGACATTGACAGGGAAATTTTAAAGGTGACTTGCTTTCACCATGTTCGTTGGAAATAACATTAATTGAAAGAGGCTTAAATATTAGTAGATTAAACAGTCACCATCTCAGATTTGTAACGGAGTCATTAAGATGTCACATGGGAATTAACTACAGGAAATGATATCAGACCTTAATATAGACGGCTATTGATTTGAGTGTAATGCAAATTTATTGTAAATAATGTGCATAACTATGGAAGTTGTGTAACGTGGGCAAGAATCAATGAGAGATCAACAAGAGACAGAGGGTTGGAGCACTTTGAGACTTTGCAACTTGATAATGAAACGTAACGTAGCAAGGTCTCTCAAGGGAGAGAGTGTTTAATCAGTGCGCACTGCCTACCGTGGCAAGTGGTTTAGAAACACAGTTACGAACGAAGACTATAACACAAACATTAAAGGTGCGCAATGTAACATGACGACCTAGATGCGTAAACTGCCAATGAAACACAGAGGAACACGAGGATTAGATAATGTGTACTTGTTAATAATGTTCACATTGTGAGAAGGAAGTGGGCTCCGGTAGGAGAGATCGCAAGAGAGGGATGACCGTCAACGCTAAATAACGGAGTGGCAACCGAGGACTTGCACGTGTCCAAGTGGACATCCACCAAGAAGGTGGAGCGGTGAAGTCGTGTGCAGGTGCAGGTGCATCGAGAGTGATGAGTCCAGCGCGGGACAGCTTTCATCCAGCAATGGGTTGACCGTGCCTGACGGTTGCGGTGATGACGTGTTTCTAACATGGAAACATGAACCGTGATGTTGGCACACAATGGCCTACTCTTGCGAATGATGTCGTGCGATCTTTACCGTGCACTGTGAAGCCGACGGCATGCGTCTCTACGACGAATGTGCACCGCGCGGGATCTATTAAGGCAGCCGCTGGATTCAAATTGGGATCCTCTGCAAAGAGCATTGAACTCTTACGCTGCGTTCACCTGCGTGCGCCGCAGCTTCATGCCGCACATCGAGGTGAGCGTCAAGGCGATGGGGGAGCTGCTGAGCCAGGTCAAGGGGCCTGGCCACATGCTGTCGAGTGCTCGCAACACGGCCGCTCAGGACGCTGACATCATGCTGCGGCCCCTCATGGATCTGCTGGACGGAAAGTACGTGCTCGTAAAAAAACGCTGGCCGTGCCTCAAAAGAGTCTTCCTTGACCCCGTTACACTCCTGTCAGGCTTTTATGAACTCGGGCCAGCAGCAGTGTTAAACACAGGCTGAGAGAGAAACACACATTCTACCAAGAGCTGCTCTTTCACGAAAGCCGTGGTGAGCATTCCTCCTCTCTCCTTCGTGATGTTTCGCCTCCCGTGATGGAGGCATCACACCTCTTCTGACACGTCTGGTCAACGTGAAAGTGTAGGGTCTCTGGGTCTCTATATAAGTTTGAGTGTCTGTGAGCGTAGTGTGAGTATTCGGTTGAGTGAATGGGTCTCTTAGGCTATGGATCTCTGCGTTAGTCTGGGTATCTGTATGACTCTGTGTGTCTTTGCGTAAGTGTATGGGTCTCTGTGTGAGTGTGTGAGTCTGAGTAAATGGGTCTCTCTCTATAGATCTCTGTTCGAGTCTGGGTATCTGTATGACTATGGGTCTCTGTATCAGTGTGTGGTGCTCTGCGTGAGTGTATGGGTCTCTGTTTGAGAAAAATGGGTGTCTGTGAGTCTATGGATCTCTTTGTGAGTCTTTGAGGCTCTATGTTTCCAATTCAAGTCTTTCCAACAAAGCATTCTCAGACGGCAAGAGTGGGATTCAAGCACTTTATAGCTGGTATCCATACGAAACAAGAAGGATGCCCATTAAGTCTCTAAGTACCCATCTCACCCCCATTCCCTGCCAGCCTCACCCTGTTTGCCAAGGTGTGTGAGAAAACGGTGCTCAAGCGTGTGCTGAAGGAGCTGTGGAAAATCGTGATGAACACCATGGAGAAACTCATCGTGCTGCCTCCTCTCACTGACCAGACGGTGAGTGTGGAGCAGCTACTGGGGCCGTGGGTGAGACACACAGCACAGGCTACGTGTAAAGGTCTCGTGGCGCCTCTGGCAATGTCATCAGTAGTGAGGTGATGTGTCTTATCACTTAATACTTAATGCTTTAACAGTCACATATTTTGCGTGGTTGTGTGCAATTTCAACCCTACTACTACGCATGATACGGTAATCATAAGCACCACCACAATTTCCCTGTGACCGGTTGCATTCAAGTGATATTTCGAACACCGGCAATCCACGCCCCCTGCTGCCAGACTCGTTTGCAAGCCCATGCCGAGTCACCCTGTGCCCCATAGGCGGACAGCTGCCACTTGGAAACCCAATCCATGTTTGGGATCAGATGTGAAGCCCTTGGAGTGGCTGAGGCTTTCAAACGAGTGTCATATGAATGCAAAACTCGTCATTGTTTTTATTATACATTGTACTGTTGCGCTCCGTTGACTCCCACCAATCCACACTGAACGCCGAGCATCTGGGCGGTGGAGGCTGCTGCATGACGGTACATGAACATCTTTCCCCGATTCGTTGGTTTAACAATTGTGTAATATTGTAAGGGTTAACTTAATGACAATTTCTCTGCACTTTGGTTTCAGTTGCAAATAACCCACATCATGCTGATTACTTAAATATGTCATTTTCTTTTGTTTCTTCTTAAATGGCTCTTGAACGGTGTTATGAATGGCAGATGATAGTAAGTACAACCTTGGTTGGTGCGCAGAAGCGCTGTTGCTATTGAATGTTCCGCGGTGCTATGTGTAGTGTTTTGGCGCTATGTTGTACTTTTGTGGCCTAGCGCGCTGTTCTGTGTACACCCAATCGTCTTGACGCGCCGTATACTTTTATGCCCATATTTTTAAATGTACGGTATCGTATTCTGTGCTGCCCTGAGCTTTTTATCTTGCGTGTACTCTGTACACCGTGCACACTTTTTGTTATTAAAAAAAAAAAATTCTATAAGAAATTTTCCCGAAATGTAAAAATTATTTGCAATTTTTTTTTCATGTTTTTGGAGCAAGACAAAATGTGCTAACTCTATCTCGTGGATGGATGATGTACCAGCCCATCTCTAACTAACTTGTCCTTTCAGTCCTCTATTTTGTAAAATTAAAAAGATTATTTGTGCCTGGCCTTCGAGGCATCGAATTGTTCGTGCCATCACAAATGCATCCCAAGCTAAAGGCCATGAAAGTAAAAGATATGTCAAAATATGCATCAAGTTTATTAACAAATGCCATTTAAAGTCCTCATTTGTAAACTAGTGACTTATTTGAATGGCAATAATTTGATTGCAACACTAATGTTGTCATCCGACTATTCATATAACTTGGATGTTTGCTCCAAAAACGTGTAAAACTTTGCAAGAAGTTGCTGCTTCAGCTAGTTTATCTTAGGCCTAGTTTAAGCCTGCTACTGCAACCGCTCGTGGCTACTGTCTGTTTAGATTATGCAACTCAGCTATGAGAAGCCTCCCCCCCGTGCTGTGTCAACCCCTGTCACTGCACCTCCTCTTCCATGATGCCCTAACCCCAACCCCCAGTGCACCAAACTCTGTAAATATTGCTGCCATTTCACCGTTAATGGACACACAATTGAGTGATTTGCTGTATTTCATGAGATGTCATAATAAGCGTTGACAAGCCCGTCGCCCGTGGGCCTGATTTTACGTTTCCACACTCAGCGAGCGGACGCACTGTGTATCCTCTGCACGTGAATTCTGAATGTGCACAAAGCGCGTTCACACCGATCACAATGCAGATCAATTCTATGCTGCGAAGCAGTCCATATCAATGCCATTTATGGTTGCGCATTCTAATGCACGTTTATCTGTCTGCTGGCATTACACATACCATGCTGGTTCGGCCATATTTAAAAATTGATTAACTTAACTGTGGAAAATTCCAAATGAGTGAAGACACCTCCCATACCAAGGGACTTGTAGAATACCAGTGTTAGGTTTAAGTCAGGATGAGGATTAATATGTGCAAATTGTATCGCTCAGAATTCAATATACAATTCTATTAGACTGGGAAGCTTTGCGATAAGATTGCTATAATTTGTATAGACAATCTATCTGTTAAAGCATCTCAAATGACCTTGTGTGTTCAGTGCTTTATTTGTAAACAGAAGAGTAATTGCTTATTAAATGCGCTCAAGACATGTGGTCATGCATGGAATGTATTATGCATCGCTGCATTGAAATGTACTGCATGAACATTTGTGTATAATATTTTGGTGCCTTTGCTGTTGTGTTAATGATTGCATGAGTCATTAAACCACATCGATTTGTGTCATTACGTATTTAAGTACATATTTGGTATTTCTCACCTTGTGTAATTTATTAGTGAGGTGTGCTCATTATGAACGAACTGTAAAGTTTATAATGTAGAGTAAAATACAGGTGCGTTACCAGAAGTTATTAGATCTAAAATATTTTGAATGCTATAAAGCGTTTGTAAATGTGTAGTCAAAAAATAGTTTTCTTAGTGTACCAAATTCCACAGCTCTTCACAAGAGATAATACAGTCAACAGTTCCTCTGCCTTCCCATAAATGTGTTCATATCAGGCAAGTGAAGGATGTTGCCTTTTACACTGTAGCACTTAACATTCTCGATGCCTTTGATTGGTTGGAGGCACAGGTCAATCGATATTCAGCAACATTATTTAAATGTAACTCTTTATTCAGTTCGTTAAAATTGAGACCAAAAAACCGTGTTTTGAAACTGCTCAGAGTGGGTCGTCGAGGTGATTCCCAAGGACACTGTTTCTCTGGCATCACCTCAGCTCATCTGAACACAAGTCATTTTTGATACCATCAATCTAGATGTTAAGAATGTCAATGACAATTGCTTATTTACATGCTATTGCCCATGCCATGATACCTTCTACTATTCTCTTACGTTTTTTTTTAAATACTCCAATGGAAAGGTATACATTGCTTATTTAAAGCTGTGCCAATAACAATGTTTAATCTCCATTTCTAAATCGGTAAGCTGTGATGCGGGCCGCGAGCGCCACCTAGTAGTCCATGGAGACCAGAGTTCAGTGAGTAGTCTCGAGGTGTGAAAGATTGAGAACCCCGACTTTAAATGAATCCTTAAACCAACATAATTTTACAAAACTGCTATGTAAAATTTGCTTCTGCACAGCATTCCCATTGCAAATGCCTTTTATAAAAATTTATTAAAGAAGAATCAAATTATTTTCGTGTAGCATGGCTTAGGTCTAATTTAAATATCGCTTTACGGGCCGCTAAAGTTCAATTGCGTTGTACAAGCACGTGGAGCCTATAAGTTACTGATGTTCTTTCCACTGGTGTGGAAGTCACCTTCTGGGTATTTACAGTGGCTGCTCAATTCACTCGCATTCTCCGAGTTGCACGATGCTTTCTGTAGGCCAGCACATGGCTCACGAGGTCACACAAGTCTGAGCGGATTGGTACTGGATGCTCTCATGTATTTATTCCACGGCATGTCATATCGTTGTGATTCTGTTGACACGTGGAGATTACAGTGTTTGAGTTGTTTTCTAAGCAGTGCTACTGTAGGTGTCGACTGTGACTATTTTTTCAAGATCAGTTCTAAAATTATTTTGCCGTATGCTTGAAAATCACTTTGGCGTTTCAAAGCTCGTTTTTTGTGATGCTTAACTTATAGGTCAATTTCCTGGCATTCTCCTCTGCTTATATTTTCAACTCTCATTTTACAAAAAATATTTTCACTAAACATTATTTATCTTCTCCAAACAAGTACACATTTAAAAATCAGATTTCTATCGTGTTAAAGAATCTTTGGCAAAAATTGCTATCAATGAAGAATGTCTGTGTCTTTATCACACATTTGGTGAGGTTTGGCGTAACAGATGACACTACTACTACTTTCTTTTCCTTCGTGGTACTGTGCTATGCCTGTGCTGGGTTTGAATGTTGGTGACTGGGAACTGTGTGAGCTTCTGGGTTAAATCCTCACGGTTTCAACAGAGAACTCTTCACGGTGGTGGCTGCATGCTCCTCAAACAAACAAGAATACTGCTTTCCCTGCGACAATTTAATCTTGTCTGCTTTCTGCTCTTTTAATTTCATGCCTTCCTAGGGGACACAACTTATTTTCAATGCAGCAAAAGAACTCGGGCAGTTTTCAAAGCTCAAGGTATTGATCCTGGGTGTTTTCTTTATCATTTGTGCTTTTTTTTTCGGTGAATGTTTCCTCCTTTTTGGATGACTTTCTGCCTCTTGTGTGTAATGCTTTTCAGAGCAATAGTGTGTGCGATTGAGTGTAACAGTGTTAGCTCTAACACATTTTCATATTCGACTCTGTAAGACTGGAGTTGCATGCGTGTAACATAATCATGCATGAGCATGCTAAATTAGTCAGCCTTTATGAAAGCAGCTACTGTACTAACATCAAAGTCACTGCAATTCAAATGTTTATTATTTACTTGGTAAAATATTGACAAACATTGATGTAATTGAAACAACTTTTGAGTGTACAAAATCCATAACAGTTTAGTAGAGTACAATTTTTCTAAACTACTGGACCCAAATCTCACTTATTTAAATTTTTTTTCTATGATTTGTTGCCTTACTTAAGGCATTTCCCTTCACAGGGTACGATATATAAAGACGCGTAAATTTGTCTTTTATGTGCAACAGTTGCAAAGTTACTGGGGCACGTGGATTTCTGAATAATGCTCATCGGAAACATATTATTGAGTGAACATAATTTTCGCTGAACATTAAATCTGTGGCTATTGCCTGAAAAGCTCATTATAATCGACTAATCCTTACAAAACATTAGAATGTAAATGATGGTTTATGTTTCGAATAATCTGCATGATTAAATTAATAATTACTTTTTTTTTTGCATTCAACGTTCACTTGAAACGTTCTAACGACGACCGGGAGTCTCGCTGGCGCACGTCGCGTGGCGTCGCACGCGCCTCTGCCCTCGTGCAGAGTAAGCCGTGCAGTTGTGTCGAGTCGGTTGACGCAGATGCCCTCGCGTTTCCTCCGCACCTAGGAGCATATGGTGAGCACCGAGACGAAAAGCCTGACGCCGAAGCAGTGTGCGGTAATGGACGTCGCGCTCGATACAATCAAGGTTCGTCACCACCGCCGACATTCCTTCTTTAGCGCGTGCTCTCAAGCCGTAGCGCCGCCTTGACAGCGGCGCTTAACGTCCGTTACAGCGCCGTCGCATGATCGGTTAGAAACTGTAGGCAAGTACTCCGTCTTCACGAGTTGCCTTGGTTCAGCGGTACAATGTGATAGCGTACTGGGCCCGCTGTAATCGTAATGTCCGTTTTGTACGATACCGTCATCTCGTGATTATTGTTGTTTTTTTTGTACCTTACAAAATATTTATGAGTCATTGATATTAAACGTTTGTAATAATATTCCAGTTTGTAAAACAATTGATTTTACGCATGAATTTGTAATTTGTGAAACATTTTGAGGATAAATTGACAACATGATAGTTATATAACATCATTTTCTTCCAGAATATGCATTTATCGGCGCTATAGATTGTGTAGTTGCAGTGTTTATGAAGGAACTATGAACGGCCTCTGTGGGAGTACGCTGCGGTTGAACACCTTTTAAGCACGCTATACTGTAGGCACCATAATGAGAAATAAACACCTTTTAAGCACGCTATACTGTAGGCACCATAATGAGAAATAAACGCCTTTTAAGCATGCTATACTGTAGGCACCATAATGAGAAATAAAACTGCAACGTTGAGGTAAATTAACACAATAATTGTCAAATCATGAAATCTAATATCAAATGGTTGTAACTAACAATAGCATGGTTATATTGGCTTACAGGAGGGCAATAAGTCAAAAGTGAATTATTACGGACGGGACATGATCCAGTCCGTCCGACTCGCTTTTGGACATTGAGTTTGTTCTCTCGCTGGGAGAGAGAAATCTAGCAAAGAGAGAGAGAGAGAGAGATGTTTATGCACTGCAGTATCACTACCCACTTAATCATGTACAGGATAGCAGGGGGTGGCGTTTATCCTCGCAAGGCAGGGCTACACCCAGAATGTGGCGCCATTACATCGCGGGGCACTTTTTTGGGGTAATTTCCTCAGCAGGCCAGTTAACCAGGGCAGCAACGTGTCTGGGTGGTGGAGAAAACGGGAGTACCTGGCGAAAACCCACCCTGGCACGGAGAGAGCGAGAGAGAGAACTCGCAAACCCTACACAGAAAGAAGGCACCCGAGTTGGGAACTGAACCCGGGGTTTCTTGCTGTGAGGCAGCAGCGCTACTCACTGTGCTACTGCACCGTCCAAGATATTATATAATAATGAACGAATCTCTCTCTCTCTCTTTAGGGGAAACATTGCATCCACTGCATGTTGTGATGACCCAATCAGGGAGTTCCAGGGACATTTTGTTTGAGTCTTCATCTAATGGTTCAAATTACGGTTTAATCATGAGCTAGGCTAATAATGTGTTTTTTTGCAGTTCAGCATTTCAAATGGGAAAAAAAACCCCACAACAGTTCTGCGCATGCATCCACAAAAAATAACACGCACATGTACCGTCCTTGTATACCCATCCTCTATAATGTACACAGTATGAACAGCAAATAAAGAGCAAGTATTGTAGTGATGTAGGTTTTCATGGCTCGATGCATGATAATTGCTTCCAAAAGCTGTTCTTTCACGACAGCCACGTGGAGGAGTGATCGACGTGGCTATCCCGAAAGAGCAGCTTTTGGAAGCAATCATCAAGAGCCCGTATTGTATCAGGATGTGGGAATGTGTCGGATATAAACACAAATACTACGAAGATTTCACATTTGGCTTCACAAGTATTTTATTGCTTATGTCACTCGTAATAATATCTAACAAATGTAACAACAGCTATATATAGTGGCACATCATATATTTTGTGCCACCAAGTGCTCTGCGCCGTTGTGCATTTGCGTCGCGTTTCACCGCAGTGCAGTTTGATTCGCACAATATGGGGCAGCGATTTGATGACAAAGATGAATGTACGATACATAACAAACATTTGCACTTCACAATTACAGTTGTTTCTGCATTGGGATCTTTTTACCGCACATCTGTGTTTGCATGAAATGTGCGAGAGAGAAAAAAAATAACTCGTGACATCAACACATGATTGTGGAAACCCACAGTGATGTGTTTTACAGCAGTAACGTCAGTGTCATTTTGATGCATTTTACCAGCATCTGCTGCGTTTTCACTGTTGCCCATTTAGCAATACTTCTATGCTGGTGGCAATGGCCTCAAGAAGGCTTTCCTGGAGAAGAGCCCAGACTTGGCATCGCTGCACTACGCCCTCTCGCTGTACACGCAGACCACCGACACGCTCATCAAGACCTTCATACAGTCGCAGATGTCGCAAGGTTCTGCTACCAGTCTGTGCTGTCACTTCAGTCGTTTCGTTTTTAGTTATGTTAACTAGTGTAGCCTTAAGCTATACCACTACATTTGCAAAGTTAAACACATTTTCTGAAAAGATCCATTTGCAACAGTGTTTTTAATTCTAAAAGCTATTGTAATATCAAACGGTTTATGACTGTGGATTCTAGCATAACCGATCTTTTCCAGTAATGACGGCATTCGTTGTGACTGTTTATGGCTGACTCGATTTTGATGACACGTTCATGCTTATTTCATTTGGGGTCTCTTGGTCATGTCCTTGCATTCTGTTGGATGTCGACATTGTTTGGTGCAGTGCATGATGGAAAAGGAGTTAGGGTGACAGCTAGTGAGGATGAACCACCGGACCAGGGTACGTCATCTGGGAGAGCTCATGCCACCACCAATATGGTGGCAAGCATTAGCTTCCCAGTCGTAGTGTTCTAGTTTTACTCAAGGTTGAGTAAAATACGATCGTCACGTCTGTGTTCTGCGTTGATTTTCTCATCCTTTTTTCTTGTACGGTCGATTTTAATCCTCGTCACTCGAACTGTCGTGTTCATGTCATCATCAAGACCGAAGCTTGGCTGGCCACTCGGTGCATTCTCATCACGGTCGTGCGTGCTGTGGCGTTCAGGTGCCGGTGTCGATGACCCGGTTGGGGAGATTTCCATCCAGGTTGACCTCTTCACTCACCCGGGCACAGGCGAGCACAAGGTCACCGTGAAAGGTGAGCAGTCGACAGCACGGAGCTCACATTGTAGTTTTGTGGTTTGGTACCGAGAGGCCCGGAGCATGTTTCAAGACTTTTTAATAAAGCTTGATCAAAGGACATGACATAAAAAATATATATATATATATTCAATACTGTAATTAAGTATCTCTGCAGTGTCCTAGTATGTGTTTGGAGTTTCTTACCAAGAATATTACTTTGAAGTGAATTTAAAGGCTTACCACTTTACATTTTACAATGCAAAGTTAAATCGCATATAAACATGAAAAGTAGCATCTTTGTATCAGCATAGAACACACAGCGCTCAAGTATATATCTGGGATTAGGTTCAAAATTAAACATTTCAAGCTAAGTTATTTAAGGAGACATATATATATTTTTTAACAATTCAATTAATTAACATTATGCAATAATGTAGCATGTATTTATAATCACAAAACTTGGATAATTTACTGTAAATACTATTGTGCAAAATTTATATTTCTTTAAATGTTGTACGTAGGCCTCACTTTTACATCTCTCTTTAAATGAGTAAAATGAACCCTGAGTATTTGAAAGACGCTTGGGGCATATTTTTATTTAGACATGAAAACTATTGTAATAACTGTGTGTTCATGAGCAATGCCGTATGTAAAAGTCATTTTACCTGTCTTGTCCAAATAGTGACTTAATGGCATTGTAGACAGAGGAGCTGGGGGCATACCCATGGAATGTGACCTCATTATCATGCCCAACAGTTTCACTGGATTTTTGTCACAGCTGCTTAGTTGAATTTAAATCCCTTTTTTCTAATAGAGTGAAATGGGACTGGGGATTCAGATGTCAAAGGTGTGCCTGCAGTTTCAATGGGTCGCTGATGCACTGCGGAGCTCACATCTGTCTGCTGTCCCACCTCCCGCTCAGTGGTAGCAGCCAATGATCTCAAATGGCAAACTACGGGGATGTTCCGCCCGTTCGTGGAGCTCAACATCATTGGGCCACACCTGAGCGACAAGAAGAGGAGATTTGCCACGAAATCCAAGAGCAATAACTGGGCTCCAAAGTACAATGAGACATTCCACTTGTAAGTACCCAACCTTGCATGTGTCAACATTGACTTCTCCCGTAAAGCCGTTAATTAATAGAGTTCTCAAACCACAGTTACATGCTATTTTTTTGTAACAATATAAGGTTATGAGAGAAAAAAACTTGTTCTGATGTCGGTTTTCACGGCTGTATATGATGGTTGCTTGCGACCAAGTGTCACAGCCACTCAGTCACAACAGAACGCCTGAGGATGCCTCCAATGTTGCGAGGTAGAGAAGATGAGTGCTCCACACGGCTATCCCAAAAGAGTAGCTTTTGGAAGCAATCATCAAAACATGCCTTGTAAACTCGTTTTATACAATGCCAGGAAAATTGTGAATTGTGTTTAGCTTGGCGAGAGAATATTTCAGGGTCTTAGTGTGCGTTGGCGTCTCATAGCAGGGCTCTCTCCCGCACTCGAATATGCACGAGACTACTGCCAGTAGAGATGTCACAACGTCAGTGTTTGGTTTATCCAGCAACTCAGATGTATGAAAATGCGTTATTAATAATCACAAATGACTTGTCGTATCGAAATGATGAATTATTACGCTTGTGATTAAATGTGTGACCCAAGCTGCTTCACAGTGAGCTGCAGATGCTCAGCCACATTTAAAGGAATCCTTGCCCGGATAATTATTGCGTTGTAGAGCAGCCTGAAAGTTCACACCACATATTACTTTGACATCAATCCAAATGATGTATTTCATTACCACGCTATATTTAACCATATCACTGCATTTCGATATTGTCTAAAATGGGGTTTTGAACTTAGAATTAAACAACTTGAATGGAAAGAAATATTACAATGAATAATTGATTTCCATTCAATACTAAACAAACTGTTATGATTTAGATTTTTGTTAACCCACACAAAACTCCTTGCTGTGGGGGAAGCAGTAAATTTGCTTTTGTCTCCAACACAGATATATCTACATATCTTTTTTTATGAACACATTTAAACTTAAGACATAAATGTTTTTTGCTGCGATGTATATAGTTGTAACATGTGTTTTCATGGATAACGGGACAGTCTCATTGGGATAGTCGATCTTATTGGGATAGTCGTCGATCTCATTTGGCAAGGGTGTCCAAGGTGTCGTGTAACACGTGGCACATACGTACTGACACGTTCGCACGATGGTCCAATGCCTTGACGCAGCGTCAGCAGCAGCGTGGTGTGGGAGGTGGGCATCCGCTGGCCTGAGTGATATCGCCCACACCGCCACTCGGCATCAATCCCAGCAACACAAAAACCATCTCGTGCAGAGCATAACCAGATTATTTACTATTATTATTACTGTCATTTACAAATCTAACTTGTTAGTTCACTTAGGGTTTAAACACAAAATTCGATTTAAATTTATGAATTTTTTTTTTGTAACAGTACTAATTATTCATATAGCTATTTATTTTTTAACAGTACAATTAGAGTTGCATTATTAAAAACAACACGAGGTAAATTAAGAGTGGATTTCTCAGCTCGAGAGGCTGGCATTAACACTCAGCTGTTATAAATAAATGTGCACTGTTCTCTAGAACCAGTCTGCATGACTGAGAGAAAATGATATGTATACAAATCCCAATTGGTTCCTGTGCAGGGCTAATGAAGAACTTTTTAATGAATCATGACTCATCTTGAATTTTATAGAGAACCATAACCGTTGTGTGCAAAGAATGAATTGAAAGCCTAGTGGCTGTCTGTATCTCATCTCATTGTCAGAAACCGCTTCGTCCTGTACAGGGTCGCGGTGAGCCAGAGCCTATCCCGGCAGATACAGGGCGTAAGGCAGGGATATACCCACGATAGGACGCCAGTCCATCACCGATCATTGCGGGATATTTAGTCTGCAAGCCAATTAACCTATACAGCAGCATGTTTTTAGACTGTGGAAGGAAACCGGAATGCCCGGCGAAAACCCACGCGGACACGGGGAGAGAACATGCAAACTCCACACAGAAAGGCACCCGAGCCGAGATTCGAACCCGGGACATTCTTGCTGTGAGGCAACAGCGCTACCCACTGGGCCACCGTGCCGATGTCTGTATAGTTTATCTGACATCATGTGACTATGGCTGTCATGAGCCTTTGGAAACCCATATTAATTTATTCATGCTCGACTTGGCAGAGGTCAGAATTAATCCTGGGGTAGGGACAAACCCAACGAACTGTTGAGTGTCTCTCTGCCGCTGTGTGCATTTAGTCTCCAACCTTGTGTGTCTGCCCTCTCTGGTCCACTTTCAGCATTCTGGGCAATGAGGATGGGCCCGACTCATACGAGCTACACATGTGCGTGAAGGACTATTGCTTTGCACGAGAAGACCGTGTACTGGGCATGTCGGTGCTGCAACTGCGGGAAATCCAGGAGAAGGGTAGCTGTGCCTGCTGGTGCCCGCTAGGCCGCAGCCTCAATATGGACGAGACAGGCCTCACGATCCTGCGCATTCTTTCGCAGCGCACCAATGACGAAGTGGCCCGCGAATTTGTCAAACTCAAGTCAGAGTTACGCTCTAACGAGGAGCCCCAGTGAAAATGCTTGTCATCCTAGAACTGCCTCGACAGACCACCAGAGTAATCCTGTCTCTGTTTTACACGTTTCTCTGTCCAGTAATAAATGCCTTGGTCACTCCATGGAAGGGAGCTGTGGCAAGGGGATCTTGCACTTAACAGTGAAAAAAAAAAAGGTGAAATTTTGTAAATGTTAACGTCGGTTGAAAGTTTAACGGAGGTTCGGTTCGTGCGTCCCGTTGATGATTGGCATGCGGCAAAGATGCCGAGCCAAAAATATTAAATCAGAGCAGACAAAACAAAAAAGAACAGAGCAGTATATTCTAAATCAAAGTTAATTCCCAAGTCAGAGTGCCATGGTTCTGCCCCATTGTCTCTCAGGTGCGCGTGTGCGTGTGTGAGTGAAACTGTACACAGCCCTGACAAGTCCGGTGACAGACACTGCAGTGGTTTGAAGACAAGGCACAAATAAAAAGGCCAGTTGTGCACAGCAGAACTGAGATCGACCACAGCTGTCAGAGGGTGGCGATAAACTATAATGTAGTGTCCTTGAACAATGGGAAATCATACCAAAAAAAGTATTTTACAATAGCTGAAACGGTCTATCAGGCGCCCAGCATATCGTACAATGTTTTTTTTTCGCACACGTGAAACTTTTATTTTTGTGGATGATCTGAAAGTAACACAGTATTAGAATGTTACAACGACACTGCATTATACGTTCCTCACCGCTTTGTTTAGTGTAACCGATAGAGGCGTCCTTGCCGTCCTTAAGGGAAATCTCACAGCGTGATCAGACTGTATCGGGCCAATCAGCATTGTATGATTGTCTTTCCAGGACACACTTGAAGAGTGACTGCAGTAATTTTTATGTCGTTCCCCGCGCAGAGGTTTACATGAAGGTTGACTCCATATCTTCCTGTTGTCGTCACATTGTTCTCGAGATGGTTGCTGTGGCGCATGTTGTTTCTGTGACATATTTGTTTCTGTTTGCAAATGGCATGGTGTGAAACAAACGCCTTCGTGCTTGAGTGACCATTACAAAGGGTTTGTTTAATCGTACCGAGGCCACTTTGCAATATTTCCTAAAATGACAAATACAAGGTAATACTCCACATCCGGGTGCGTTAAAACACAGGACCAAATGTTGGTTGAGAGTTTTTCCTTTCGAGGTGAAGGTTTTTATGAAAAACAGCCAAAATGGAATGTATGCTGTGCACCTGTACAATGCTTTTTTAACGTGTTGCAGAGGCCAATGCTGGTTTAAACTCGAGTTATTTGTATGTTCCTTATCTGCTGCGGTGTATGAAACCCAGAATGGGTGCGTGTATTTTATCTAAGCCATCCAGTCATACTCTGACCGATATAAAAGGTAATGTATATTAAGTTAACATACCATGTTTTGGATATTCCTGCTGAAAATGCCAATATTTTCACGCATGACTGCTCGTTTATACATCTATACACGGAATTATAGAACATGCTGGTCATTTTCTACTCAAGGAAAGTGAGAGATAAGTGTCGGTGATATCACGAGGATTTGCGTGGTTGTGTTGCACAGTTAGGATCGCAACGCACGTGAATTGGAGACTGACACAGTGGCAGTGACGGTGGATATTAGTACTGAAATACCAGCGAGCACGTGTTCCAACTCACGACCAAATATCAGCTACATAAATCACAAGTGATATCTGACCTGGTCAAACACACTGAAGAATTACATTAATTTCAATTGATTTCAAAGTTTTCATTACTAAGGATGAGTAATTAAGCTCACACTTGCTTCTTGATAACATTGTGATAAATATTTAAACACTTAAATCGCTCCTCACCTCAGACAATGAAAGCAGGGTATTTTTGGAACTTTAGTGGAATCCATAATGTTACTAAACTCTCGGCAAGATCCGGTCTTCTGCAGAGAGAGCCTCGTAGATGATTTCCTATAATATCTCAAGCAATGACGATTACTCTGTAACCAACCATGGCTCTGTGTGTTTCTACTGCTGTACCGAATGGCTGTGTACATCTGTTGCTGCGTTCTTATGCCTCTCATTTGTAACTGGATGTCTATAGATATCTCGTCATCGCTAGCAATACCCGCTTAATCCTGTACAGGGTCATCGGGGGCCGGAGCCTATCCCGGCAAACAGAGAGAGCAAGGCGGAGCTATACCCAGGATCTGACACCAGTACATCGCATGGCCCTGTTTGAGGGCAATTTACTCAGCAGGCCAATTAACGAAGGTAGCAACGTTTCTTTGGACGGTGGGAGGAAACCGGAGTATCCAGCTAAAACCTACGCGGACACGGTGAGAACACGCAAATTGCACACAGAGAGCAGCACTCGAGCCAGGGACCGAACCCCTTACTCTCATTTGCATTGCGATTTCAGATCTTACCACGTGGTGTCGCACTAAACTAGAACCCGTTTTCAGCGTTTCACACTTTGCAACTTAAATTGAGTCGTCGCTCCATTTCAGTTGTAATTATACTGACTTTGATTTTAGCACTTATTTGTTTATTCTGAATGATTTCATTCACATTATGTATATATTATTTAATCTAACACTGTCGTTAGACGAAGATGTGATGTAAAAAACACTGCATGATTTTGAGTGACTCCGTGAGTTATATATTTTCGCTTCCTCTAAAAGTTGCCCGTTTCATCGACACCATTTAAATGTCATATTCCTCGAAATTACGGTAACAATACCTAGCTTATGGCCTCATTGAGGCGCACAGACGTGTTATTTTTAAGAGTATATAGATTTTATCTGTTTTGAAATGAGGACAATCAAAGATTTAGGTTTTCACAGCTTCACTTGTGAGGATTGCTTTCCATGGGAGTTGTTTCAGGATAGCCGTGTCGAGTGTTCCTGTGCTCGTCTTCATACCGTTGGAACATATTGCTGAGCACAATGCAACTCCTGATGGATTAAGACCCCGCGATCCTCTGTCTGAATGCCTGCTTTCTGAATTTACGATAACCTCATTGCTTCTAAAATACTCAAACTCCACATTCTATTGGGTCTTTACAAAAAAAATCTCTTACTTTTGAAAACTCATCAGAAATTTTTCACCCGTTCTACGAGATAATTCAGAAATGTTTCGAGATCAAACATAAATTAAATGACAATTGTGGCAGTTGAGATTATTGTTGACACCAAGAACAATGGTGTTAGTTGGTTTTTAGTTTAATTCTTGCAGTCATTGTTTAATTATTCTCAACCTACTGAAGTGGACACCTCGAACCCGATGATGTCCTTGCCTATGATATCTTTAATACCCATAGACCTATAATATCCTCTTTCAAGTAGATGGCATGATTTAGAAGGTGTGTGGTACAGCCCCAAGGTTAGAATTGCCTAGAGTAACATTAAAACAACTTTGTAACTTATATAAACAACTAGAACTTCCCAGGGTTTAGAAAATGGATAGTGGCTTCTCAGATACAACGTGGAATGGTTAGGCTTTACTCAACTAGCAACACATAGGGTCATGTGCATTTATACACACTTTTTAGATTGTCCGTACCTAGAGTATACAAAGTGAGTATATTTAATTACCGTATATTTGTATGTGTGTCATATAGACAGTATGCATTTTTATTTTATGACGTCATCAGCCCTTCTCGATCCACAGTTATCAGACTGTGCCATCCCATCGCTACAGTGGTACTGCATTTCTGCAATCACTTTTCTGGAGGCGCTGATCTTTGTTCGTCATCTCTGTCAGCCATGAGCTCTACATTACGTTTGTATTTTCAACTAATTTTCCACTGCTGGCATTATTGGTTGTCCTGTGTAAACATAGAGATCACCAGAGCATCAAGCGTGGTGCTGTGTTCTCTTTATTTATATTCTTCATATGCTATTTTTTTTCTGAAGGATATGTTTTGTGTCTCCATCAGTGGTAATGGGATAAGTTAGGGATATTGACAACTTATACAATCATCTTATTTACCAGAACGCTGCCAAGTCAGTAGTCTGGCGATCTGTCCGTGACCTCCAATGCCATTATCAGACTTCCAAGTACATCGCAAGGGATGTCTGCAAAAGATACACACTTTGATGTTTTCACTTCAATCAACCGAGGCCCTCTGAGGGCAAAAAACTGAACTCTATGATAATTTTTATTGCAGCAAAGAATTAGATCATGCAGCAGGAGCATTGTTTAGTAATTTGTTAGCACTGAAAAATCAGAGCTGTGGTGGCATTCTGTGATGATGTGACGCTCAGCTGGCTAATATATCATGGATGTTTCCTTGCCTCCTGGCATTGCGATGTCAGTAGAATCGCTGTATTTAAATAAGAGTGCACCAATTCTTGAAATGTCAAGACTGTGCTTTTCCCAGTTATTGTAATTATTGTGTGCATCATTAATAGAGGGCCCGTACAATGTATATTTAAAATATGAATCCCTGCCACCATGGCATCTATCGTCCTAACCCAAGTGTGAAACATACAACAATGCTTACATAAACACTGGACAATGTGTACGTCACGTAACAGTATGTGGGGTAACAGTTCATTGATGGTTTGTTGGCTTAATGTGAGTGTGCGGTACTGTATTGGGAAGAGGCAGGCAGCTAGGTGGCCACATGCTGGCGAAGCAGAATCATCTGCCTGCAATGCGGAGTTCGTGGCTCAAACTCAGGATTAATCCGTTAACTCGTAGCTTTTCAGACATTCCACACAATTTTACACGTATCACTGATAGAGCACAAATGCCCTTGTTGTTGTAATAGAATTGCAATATCACTAGAAATCGTGACATCGATACTTCTACTGGGCTTAAGCACAACGCAGAGAACGCGATTTACCATCCGCTGGGAGTGTAAACCCCACAGTTGTCATTGCATCCAGCCTAGAGCTGTGGACTCCCCACTGCCGTGCCCTGCGTGGCGGGCTGCTAGTCGCACACAGTTCGGCTGTGCCACTGTGGCTTCAGTAAATAACATTGTTAGCCTAAGGCCTTATGTCAGCAGTGGCATTTACTATTTGTACACTGCATTTGTCCCACAGAGTGAAGGGTCTTCTCTATCTTTAAGCCACAGCATGCATGGTGTGCGTGGTGACTCGTGATAATGGCGCAAACGTCTTGCATTGTGTACGTTTTGAAATCCCACCCCTGCCACGTCTTTTTAGATGGGTGTGCTTTGATATCGACAAAGGTGTTCGTTGCAGTTTTGTAGCAGTGGACTTGATAATACCACTTTGAAATAATAATCGTTTTAAAACCTCACTTAAGCTAAGAAAATAAGGACTGTAATTTTAAAACAAATAAATCCTAAAAAGTCTGATCACTGTGAAAATCAGAGGTGGCCTCTGGGCTCTTTCCTTCGGGAAAACACGACCCTGGCGTGTAGATACACACAGACTGTGATGTTTGTCCCTGTTTACATTTGTTATATATGTACTGTACAACACATTACCTTTATAAAGCCTGTAGATATAACCTTTGTCGCTGTTTGAATACGAGAAAAAAATACTGCAGTATGTTTTTTGGAAAATATAAAACAGAATCTGAAGTATTGTTTATAAAGGCTTTTTCTGTTGTCAAATCTGCAGTCCAGGTGAAGTTGAGGTGTTGAGGGTTTACAGTTTTGTGTATCTCTGTACAGTCTGGATTTCTATAATATAGAAGATAGAATGACATGCTGTGGGAAGCTATTGCTGAATCTGTAGTGTTGCACTCCTTGTGTCATACTGTGCTCTTGATGAACAAACTACTAAATTAAGCGTAGGGTTCGTTTGGAACAGATGCTGCTGCTTGTTTAATGTCGTGCACCTAAACAAATATACATATGGATGGGTACACGTGAAGCGCAGCCTTGCCAAAACCTTTCTACGAAGCACACATACACACGTGGCGCACAGAGCGGGCGGTGGTGAGACAGGGTCCAGACAAGGAATACAGCCGTCCCACAAATAGCGCGACGGCTTAAAAGTTGTGTGTTAGCTGGCTCTTTGTGTTGTCCACGATTACTACGCATGTTTGACACATTGCATGTTGCACATTTTACTACAATAAACAGCTGATGTGGATCTGGCGACGTTGTGTGGACTATTTTACTTGTTCTGCAACGATGTGGATATTGAAGGAAAAAAAACCCGAATTTGTTTTTATTGCTGCTGATTTTCCGTTCTGGTGCCGTTGTTGACGCTGCCGTTCTCTCCGCAGCTGTGTGAAGCGCTTTGTGACCCTCGGGTGAAAAGCGCTCTTAATGCAATTATTATTACCGGTTTGTGCTCTACTGCCTTCTATTGTAGGGAGTTATCAGTGTTCCAAATGCACTGACGAGTTATCGTTTTCGGAGTGTTTTCATGTCTTGGTTTAATTTTCATGAGACATAACCAGTGATTTTGATAATTTCTCAGTATTTTTATTAAGGTCATGCGTTGTGATTGCACGTCATTAACATCAACCAACCGCACGGCACCACTCGCTCGGTGTGAAGCCCCGCATCCAACGCGTTACTCTGATCGTTCAGCAGGAGCGTGCGTGATGATATCATCACGCACGCTCCTGCAGAGCCCCGTGTGCTTGCAGTTGCAGGGGTGGTGTTCTCATGCAGACGTTTCCTTATCCTACTGGCGTTCTCTGCCTTTTGTTGGCTGCTATTACCAGACTCCTGTCACTAGTCGCCAGATGCTCATCACTCACCTGTCACCCACCAGACACTTTCCTGAAAATTGATCATTTCCAACATTGGTTACCATTTAAACTGGGCTGTTCAAACCACTTATAACATGAACACGTTTTGTACAATTATCATACACATGACATAGATTGTGGGCAGTGATATGCCCTTCGCTTTTTCAGAAGTGACACTGGGCAATTGCCTCTCATTCCTGACGCTCCGCCTCCCACGTTGGAGGCATCTCGTACAGCGGATACATCTCAACGGTATCTGCCAGTTTAAATACACACTGAACCCATGACTGCTGCAGCGTGAGCGAGTGGAGGGTCAACGCTTGCGCTTGCCACCTGTCCAGGTGCTTTTTTCTTCTTCCACGATCGTCCTCAAGGCAACTGTTCTTGGACATGCGTTCGCTTTCCTCGAGCAGGTCATTCATTGTGCGTGTGTTCGCCCCACGTACGCGTGCAGTCCTCGCTTAACCGGTTCACACCCAGGTGTGTGATCGCCCGAGGTGGCAAAGCCTCGTTACACTAATCAGTGCGGTTGTAGTCATTGCACGAAGCATCACGAGTGAGGTCACATACTCGTGTTCAAATGGTCTATCGCACAGCATTCACGCTGCTGTCTCTAAATAGCCCCTTGATACTGCGTTGCGGAAGATAAATCGTTGGATGATGAGATTATATCAACTTGTCAGTTATATTTTACCTTTAAGTGATTCCAACGTATGCCAGATGGGGAAGGGCTTTTTATTTTAATGACTGGCAATATCACACGCTGTTCCGATATGAATAGTTACTGCAACGGATTCGATTAAAGGGGATCTTTGTTAAAACGCCCAACATTTCAACACATTTATTATGCAATAGAGGTCACAACACCATGAACAAGTGTGCGCATTCATACACAAAAATGACGTGATTTGAAACAGTAACACAGTACACTACTCAAGAGCCCCACTGACTTTTCACAGCTCCTTGCTGTTAAACCACAGACGCTGCACTGCCCCACAATGGCAATAGCGGCCTACGTGCAAACATTGTTCATCGCCAGAGCGAGTGCATGGCAATCATTAATGTTAACTTCTGTTACACATTGAACAAATGCTCTGTTTATATTACACGTGTTGGATGATTTGTTTAAATTATCATTCGGAAATGAACTACACCAGGAGAGCAACGCGCGTGATGGGAGAGACAGTTTCCGTTCAATGAGAATACAAAGGAAAGAGAAGTCGAAAGGCGGAGATGCGTGCTGACCCCTGGCTGTGATCCGGACACGGGGGGGGTCACAATCCACCAGCACAGATCGCTTTTCATTCTAAGGCTTGTTGCAAATAATGGTGCAGGTGTCGTTCAGCGAGCGCCTAAGATGTCCTCGGCCTCTACAATGTTGGCAGGACAGCTCTTCCACTGGTAACGAAACGTGACCGAGACTGAGAAGACATCCTAATGTTCCTGTTAATTGTACCCCGGTTAAATTCCATAATGTTGGTATTTATAGTAATGCAAGATTCACGAAGTATACTAGACGGCTGCATGTACAGTAGAATAATGGTATCTTTACGTGGTTACAAAGAATGTGCACTACTGCATTCAAGCCATTTAATGTTTTTAATGTTTCTAGAAATGCAATTATTATACAATTCATGATAGAGCAGCTTGTTAATGTATTTTTATCGGTACACGAGAAGTATAAACAGGTTGAACGATACAGTAACCATAGTGGTTCTCAAGTAGTGTGCAATTTTCTTATGATTAGTCATATATTCCAACCCTAAACATGCAGTAACAAATAAAAAAAGTGCCCATCATAAAAGAGAACTTGAATGGTTTTCGTTATTCAGACTAGGTTGCCCCTGGTGCCCTGAGATGTTGTAACATGTGCAGCCCTCCCTGCTGGACAACTTCTAAAGAAAGAGCTGCATAGCTTAGTGGTTCCTCCTCCCAGCTTGCATATAAAACGGACTGGTAAGAATAAAAATCCCACCAAGCGTTGCAACAGCCAAATTAGCACACAGATATGATAATTTGACAATTATTTCCACCGAATTTTGGCAAAAATTAGCTTTCCGGCAATAAAAACAACACTCAGCCCCTGGTGTATAAAATTACAAACGGAACCCACAATTACAGCAAGTGCATTTCTTACCAACAATGTCTATTTAAATGGTTTACAAAGCAACTATCTAATGGAAACCCTAATCAACTGGAAAATAATGTATTTCGATCATTATAAAAAAATAACACGTATAAAGATGATAATACGCCACTCAATGCACAGTAATTTGTTAGCAGTAACTAGCATACAAAAATGAAACTGGCATTTTATAATTTCACAGCAGTGCAGCAACAAAAAGCCAGCAACATGATGGTCATGCTAAGAGATTGATGCAGCGCTGCGACTGCGGCCCCGCATTCACACGTGTTTAGCCGCTCCAAATTCAACCTGCACTGAACACGCCACGTCAAGCTCTGCAAACCGGACATCCCTACACGTGCTAACAAAGATTCCAATCCGTTCCACCATGCTCCACGTAACTCACTGAGGGTCCTGAATTGTACATTTTAAACATTTTGCCAACATTGCACATGTTAAAGAACCGGTCTATGTCAATGTTTGACAGTAAAGGTACTGTAAAGAGAAATTATATTTTATTATGTTTAATTAAGGGCGTTAAGCTCTGCCGCAAGTTGTTGCGTCACGGGAATTCCGTAGTAACGCCGACTCGCTCACTGGGTCCTTTCTGCTGTAATAATAAACATCAGTTATACCAGCCCCCTCCACACAGTGGGGCTTAATAAAACATTATTCAGCACAGACGTGCGTGATTCTACCGGTTTAAGATTATTTCTCCACATTACATGGGAGTTGTATTTAAACTGTGGCACTCTTAGGGATCAAGTTCAACACACTGCTAGATCATGGTTGCATATTCAACGTACATTAAGCTGGCATTGGCCATTGTATAACTTTATATCTTTTTACAAGCGCTTGAACATGGAAAATGCACATTTTAAAACCGTGTTAAAGAAAGCATTATTTTGAATGATAATCAGATCTTTGACCATGTGGCATATGTTAGACATTAATGTAAAACTCATTTCAAGGACTGCCAACCAATAGTAGTTCCCCATACAACAAGAGGTTTATTTTGAACTATTATAGTTTTATAATACAGCACATCTTTCCAAGTTCACTTCACTTGTTTAACTAATGGCGCTAACACACCAGCACGAGAACACTTTGTTGGTATATCCAGCGGTAATTTTAAAATGCCTTATGATTGTGGTCATAACATGTTCTCTAATGGCCCCTTTATCCGGTGTCAATGATGTGCAGCCTTAAAACTATACACCTATACATATGCTGCAAACTAATAAAATATTGCAAACGTGTGTAACCCACGACTGAAGGTTGATACCAGTTATCCATTAACTGCCACAACAGCAGCATGGTAGCCTTGTTGGCCAGGGCAATGCAAACGAATAAAAACATCGATGTTTCTCCCAGATTCAAATAAATGCAGCCACATATCTGAATAATGCTATCGCAGCACAGCGTGACATTCAGCGAATAGCTCTTAACAGAAACAAAAAAAAAACTATTTCTGGAGTCGCTGTCATCAGCTTTACATATACGCACCGTGTATTTCTTTGAAATGATTGAAGCACGACTGTCCGAAGCACTTGTTTTCTCTGGGAAATTTACTTTCAGTATTACCCGACGATAGTTTGTCAAACATTGTGACGGGTTCCCTCTTGCAATAAAAGATACGCCTCATGCATATGCTTCACATCCCGCAAAGGAAGGCACTAATTACAGACAATTTCATATACAATGTGAGAAGACTCTCCTAGTAACGCGTGTCATTGGGCCTATGTGACACATTCAGTTTGCGCTAATCTAGCAAGACGCTTGTAATCGCAATCCCATCTTCCACTTGCTATGAAATAAATCACTTGTGCATCTACGTTTAAAGTGACTCATTTAAGTGACATCACAAAAATGATGATGTAAACAGTGTGCTATGGCATTCTATCCAAGTCGGTGTTTCAGGACATTCTGTTTCAGTTGATGTTTCGGTTGACTGTTACGAATTACGATTGGCTGTAACTAATCTGATCCTGAACAAAGCTTTTGCACACATCCCAAAATGGTAATTATAGTAAACGCTTACCAAGTACTCCAGTAAACTTTTACAATTCCTTGTTGTGTACTTTTACTCTCTTGAATTGTTTACGTTTGGCAATATGGTCTTCACTAGCATAATATGAGACCGCAGATTGATCGGTGGATTTCATTCGAACAAGTTAACGCGGCAGTGAAATTGAGTAAGCGCTGACTTCGTGTGGTGATGGTGTCGATGGATGTGCAGAGGGTGCAGAACTGGGCACGAGGCTTGGGCAGCAACTTCTCAACAAGTCCCACACTTCTTTTCACTGGCCGCCTCATCCACTTCCTGTATCTTGCCGTTCTTGTTCAATACGCCTTGAGGAATCCAAGACTTGTCAACACACCTCTCCATGCGTTTCATGATGAGGTCCAGAAGGGTCTCCACAGCGGGCACCACGTTGTTTCCCGTCTTCGCGCTTGTCTCAAAGTAGGGCATGCTGCGTGTTAGAGGCACGCACCGGCCATATTATTTACAGATAAATATTAATACATTGTCACTTTCCCAAATTTGTCGTGGCTTCCTGGATTTTCCTTGAGATTTTCAAGTGAAATATCATATTATTTATGAATTTGGGGGGCGAAGGGGGGGGGGAAGATTTGTTCAGTTTACGGATTACCTGTAAGACTAATAACTGGAACGCTGAACGCCTGCATATGGGACGTTTGCTTGGCTGTGTCGAGTGGTGCTGGGGCTTGTGGGAGAAATTTGGCCAAATAATGACGTGGCCTAACCCAATAAAAACCACTCTGGATAATTGATACAAAGTTAGTAATAGTGAAAGAGCTTGGAAGTAGGATTATGTTTAAATTTACTTTGTTTTACAGTATTGACCTGGGTCACTACTTGATGTTAAATATTTATTGTTGTTGCAGAGTTACACTTTATCCTACTCTTAACTGGATAATTTGATGATGAAACACCTTGAAGATTATTCAGCAATACAAACTAGTGCCCGGCGATGGACCGGCGTCCCGTCGTCGGGTGTGTTCCTGCCTTGCGCCCTGTGTTTCCGGGATAGGCTCCGGCTTCACCGTGACCCTATATAGGATTAAGCGGTTTCAGATAATGAGATGAGATGAGACAAACTGTAGTAATTCATTGCCTCCAATCTCATCAGATCTCAGAAAGTAAAACGGGTTAAAATGCCTTTCACCGATTGACTCATCAGACTATATATAATGATGTAGGTTCCCACGGCTCGATGCATGATGATCGATTCGGAAAGTTGCTCTCTCACGGGACAGCCGCAGGAGAGAGGGAACGATCGACGCGGCTGTCCAGAGAGAGCAGCTTTTCGAAGCAATCATGATCAGACTATAGGCTGCAATTTAAATTCCCTAAACCTTGCGATTGCGATTGAGTGTCATGCTGTTGGGGCATAGCAAGCTATGCAGGGATGGGCTTCTCAGTATGTCGGTACGGTATATGAACAAAGGCATAGCCTACCCGTGTTTTTCAGCAAATTCTTTGGCTTGCTTTTGCGTAACGTTTTGTTCTTGAAGATCACACTTGTTCCCACACAGCACAATGTCCGGGCTCTCGCAATAAGCATGCATCTGCAGCTGGTCTGTGGGTTTAAAAACACACTTCATGTTATTGATGCTTTCCAGGCATGAGAGCTAATATATGCTCCGAAAGATTTTTTTTTTAAACGTTTGTATTGATCACTTTGATTATACGATTTGCTGTTTTTGTCCATATCTTTGATGAGCTCAGCAAGGTGCATCACAACATAGGCTTGTTCATCGCATTGTGTTTATGGCGGTGGGAATTTTGACCACAGTCTGCTACTGGGTCTTGCGTTACACTTGAAGGGGTAGAAACAACCGCTGTTTATCACTACGTGGTGGTGACGCCACCAAGGGCTTGTGCCCGGCTAGATACACTTGGAGCCAGCGCAGTGAGACACGGACACACATCAAATGCCTTGTAAGCAATTACTCAGCCAACTCATCCGTCGCTTGACCAAAATTATTCATGAGGTCTCCTTGTAGCCTGCGCTTGTGAAGCCAATTCTTTCTCCCCAAACACGAATTATAAATGATGGGAAAAATCTGCAGTGCAAGTGATGTGAGAGGCATCCTCACTGAGCCAGTTGCGAACATTGAGGAAGGTCTGTTCGCTGGTCAGATCGAAGATGACCAGGAAGCCCATGGCATCACGGAAAAATGCCGTAGTTAAGCTCCGGAACCTGCAATTCACACATATCATGATTAGACAATGTTTACACAAGCTACTGTAAGCAACAATGTCACTGGAATCATTACGAATAATGTACTGATGTAGGTTGCTCAGTCACGGATGAGGACTCCCGCATTGGAGGCATCCTCAGTCACAAATGACGAACGATGGCTCCAACGTAGGAGGCAAAATATCGTGAAGGAGAGAGGAGGAACGATGGACACGACCAACCCGAAAGAGCAGCTTTTGTAAGCAATCATTATGAATAATAATAATACAATGTGTGTAATTGAGAAACGATGTTGGGGCATAGCATGGTTGTTGCGAATGGAATATTTATTCTCTCAGTACCGCTCTTGTCCAGCCGTGTCCCAGAGCTGAAGGTGGACGCGTTTGCTCTGCTTGGCCGCCCCAGCGGCCCCTTCGCTCGTGTACGTCTGCAGCACACAGACGACTTCAGCCGCGGCACCGGGAAATCCCAGGCGGATGGACATAATAAATAAATAAATAGATACGGGACATCCTGACGGGGCAGTGACGCGGTAAGTTGTGCTACCACCTCGCAGCAAGGAGGGCCCTGGTTTGATTTTCGGCTCGAATGCCTTTGTGTGGAGTTTGTGGAGTTTACCCATGTGGGGGTTGTGTCAGGTACTCCGGTTTCCTCCCAGGGTCAAAAACATGCTGCCTCTGCCTCGGTTAATTAGCATGTTGCATAAATTAGCCCAGGGTCCTTGCAATGAACTTGCATGCCATGTTGTGTACAGCTCTGCCTTGCCCCCTTGTCTGCTGAGATAGGATTAAGGGGGCATTGATAATGATGATCTGTTACCGAGGTTAATTGTTCTAATTTGCCCCCAGTGCCCTGAGATGTTGCAACTTGCTTACCCTCACCGCTAGACAAATGTTAAAAAGAGCTGCATAGTTCAACAGTTCCTTCCAGTGTAAATTTAAAAACTGACCGACTGATATTTTTCCAGAAAAATGTATCGTACTTGCAAATAGGATACACGTGTACAAGAGGACATTTACATTATATTGAATACATGCAGTGAATAAAGGTTGAGGAATTAACTTGTGTAACGACTCTACCCTGTGGGAGAGGTGGACACTGCTCATGAAGAGTAACTCCTCAGGAGCGTTGACCCTTTGCACTCTCCCCGCTATTACGTGAATCAAAAGCAGAATCATTTACGACTATAGAACACAAACTTAAAAGTGCACAGAGAAGACGTAAGATAAGATACGCATGCCTGGAATTACACGGAGATACCAAAGGGAGCACGTGTGGTTAAGGACATATGCAAGTCATGTGCGCATTTAGAACATTGGATACCATTGTAACAAGGCTGTTAAAACCGCGTATTACATGAACACGTTTTGTACAATTATCTTGCACATGTTTCGTTGTAACGAGGGGAGAGATATCTCGTTAGATTTGGACAGTGGGATTAAATAATCTCTCTTTCATGGCGTTTCAGAAGTAACACCCGATACGGCTCTTCCGAAGCAACAGCTCTGAAGGGCAATCCTCGTACTTTAAGCCGTGAATACATACATGAGTATGTTGCGACATTGTTGATGAGGTGAGTTCTAATTTACTGTCAAGTAGACCAAGTTGTGATAAAACCCGGTATTGCAGTGTAGGCAACACACGTGATTCGTCTGTAAACGAGGGCCGTTGGGCGAAGTTGGTCGAATGCTTCCAGCCCCATGTTGGTTCAACGTGACGTGTGACGTCCCTCTAACGCCTCTTCCTTTCCCGTAATGTCTCGCCAGAGTCCTCACGCAATTCACTGCCGCAGTTGTTTACTTAATCACTTTGTCCGTGCCTTCACATAACGCCCACGCGACCCCTGCACATTCGTAATTGCCATTTTACCGATCCACTGCTTGATTAGGGTATCCCCACTTCATGAGGGTTATTTGACAAAATCATGAACTCTGCTGTTAAGTGCAGCTGAGGGATTGTGAGAAGTCCATAAAAATACATAAACTGATTCTATTTTGCTGCACTGCCCTCCACTCCACCACCCAATCACATCCGGCCTGTGCACGATGGTCACCAACCCAAGAATTCTCCAGCCAAGAACCAGTTTATCATTCAATGTAAAGGTATTCGTTCGAAGAGAGACTGAATCAGAGGTTCGAGGAAGCTGCATGGAGGGGTAGAGTCAGCCATGTGTTTCGCCAGCACCTACCCGCCAGACACGTCATCTTATATTAAAATCAGTCAATGAGACAAGGAGGTGCTTTTTTTTTTTAGGTGTGGAAAGAAACAGGAGAACCTGGAGAAAACGCACACAGAACAGGTTACGAACACAAACTCCAGAGAGAAAGGCACCCGAGGCAGGAATTTAAAACTTGGGCAGGACATTTCAGTGAGACATGGGTATTAGCGAGCACTGTAGCGCCCTGAGATTATGAGAATGCGCTTATTTCGTGTATTGCAGGAGGAGTTGAGTTATTTCAGACATGACTGAGAGAGATTGCATGAACGGCATAGTGCAACTGCTCATGAATGCCATGTACATCCACCACGTAAGCACATTTTTTTCAACAATTCTTGCTCACTGTGCCATAACATGCAAAGCATAAGAGCATTTTTGTTGAACATAAAGCTCACGAACAAAAGACATATATTGCTATGTAGTAAAAGCAAATATTTTACATGGTTTAACGTGGAAAAAAATGTTCAAGTAAATACATTGTCAGAGTTCTGGAACACAGTAAGTAGCAAAATGTGATTCGATACATTTGTATGTGATGTATAAACATTAATTTCGACGCATTTATAAATATCTCAATGTAAAAAACAATTTATACAGACATTTTAAAATGTCCGTTGTTAACAAGGAAATACTGAAATGAATGGTTTGATGAAATTGTTCAGCCAATGAAAGGTGCCATTGTACAGTACTCAGCAACAGTAGAAATCATCTGTACTGAAAAGAGACACCTATGGTGAATATTGTTTTGTGGACATTGGCAGAAAGCACGGATCAGTGTCGATTAACAAGGGTAATTTCTTGTCATCTTTAGGCGATTGCTTCGAAAAGCTGCTCTCTCGGGACAGGCGCGTCGATCGCTCCCTCTCTCTCCATCCAGCGACGGACGCGGCTGTCCCGAGAGAGCAGCTTTTCGAAGCAATGATGGTTACACCGCCTCTCCGCTAAATCTTATCCTCACCTCCTCATTCAACCCTCTACCCTGATCAACTCAGATGACCAAAGCACACAAAGCCCACAATCACCCTCCCCCACAGTTGACAGTTGCTGTATTATTACAAATTATATTTGCACTTCTAGAGCGTTTTTCAACCGAGGGTCACAAAGCGCTGCACAGAGGTCTGCGAACACAAGCCTCGCTCAGCTCTAATTCCTGTGACATGACGTCACGGAGCAGGTGGTGGGTCGGTAAGACAACGCTGAAATAACGTCTTCAACACCAAACAGGAACATCATGGAAACCACAATGTGATTCTACGACAACGGGCTCCCAACTAAATCCATTTCAGAAACACCACAGCAGCAAACCAAGAGTGTTAAACGAACTCGTGTCGTTTAAGTAGCATAGAAACAGGACTGTAAGTTTGATTTAAAGTATTAATACGTAGTATTTTTATAGAAAATTAACGTTTACTTTCATATCCACTTTCTTTCTCGTGATTCTGTTGCTTCTGTTGCTTAAAAATCACATTCTTTGACATGGATACACAATGTGTACTTTGAATTTGATTAAAACGTGGCCAATGGTACTTTGCGGTTATATTTTGACCAATTTAAGAGTTTGCTGGATTTATTCGTTACATGTATAAATGATTTTGCTAAATTCAATGGCAGCCCACAGCAAACACAACCTGGGAATTGTGAGCAGATTTTGATTAAAGCCACATCAATGCATCTAAGCTGACGTTATCACGGATGTGATTTGATCACACTCACAAGCGGGACCTCGGGACCAGCGCTCTCACCACGCGTTTCTCGCGGAAGTCAATGCCCACGGTGGTGATGTACTTGTCGTGGAAGCGGCCCTCGGTGTACTGGCAGAGCAAGGTGCTCTTGCCCACACCCGAGTCTCCCAGCACCAGCAGCTTGATCAGGTAGTCATACTCCAGATCGGACATGGCTCTACAGGGGTGGGCTCAGACTTCTCCGACAATGCTGGCGATGCCTTTGGAAGGAGGAAAAATCAAATAAATTGTTAATTAGACAATGCATGCGTGTAAGTTTTCACGGCTTGATGTATGAAAATTGCTCTCAACAACTGCATTTTTTACAACAGCCACGATGAGTGTTCCTTTCTCCTTCACGACGTTTCACCCCGCACGTTAGAAGCATCATCAGGTTTCTGATGATGCCTTTGACCAGGTCTTCTCACTCACTACCAACATTTAATCAGGCTTCCAGAAACAGTTAAAGACTAAATATACCTTAATAGACTTGTCATCGGCATATCATTCTTTCTGGCATTAAGGTCTGCTACTGAAGCTGTAAAAAACCATCCATTGCCATAAGACTCTCAGACTTATCAACACCTTAAAGAGTAACCCAGGTTCTGCCTAGGTGACAAGACCAGTGGAACAGAGACACATACTAATGGGCTGTCAGAGAGACCAGTGGTCACACGGACCCTCTTCAGTATGCCCTGCAGCATATCGTGGAAGTTGCTCTATACCGACAACATATCATTGCTGATGGAAACGTCAATGCTAGAAGAAGCCAACAGGATGCTTTACAGTGCCTTGGTCCTGCTAGGATGTTACTTCCAAACCTGGCACCTCCGCGCCATTTCGGAGAAGACATTCGAGTCGGGGTTCTGTCTGAAGAACATACATCACACTTGTCTCCCCAACACTGGTGAGAGTTAATTACAGTCATCACGCCGATCACCTTTCACAATGGCATCACAACTACCCAAGTGGTACCCAATGGGAATCCGTGCACAGAGCCCTGTTTACATTTGGGGAAATTATTTCTAAAATATCTTTTTTCCCCATTTCATCAATCTTTCAGCAAAACGGTGACTGTAACCTCATCGTTAAAAGATAAGCACGCACTGTATTAAAATGCCATACCCTCGTGAAGGAACGCGATGTTGCAAAGTCATGTACTTTGATTCAAAAACATCTTTAATTGATAACGGACGTAACGAGCACTGGTAGATATGACGTTGCTTTATCTACATATGTAAATTAATATGACATCCCCGTGACACATCCATGTTATGTGACTTACCAAGGTAGACGCATAGATCAACTGTCTAAATACATATGTAACGAGTAGAAAAGGTTGTTCACCATTTCTGGCAATAATACAGGTGTTAAGATCTTAAAACACCAAAATAGACACCTTTTACAAAGTGTGTATTTGCATAAGCCACACATGCTTGTGGCGAAATATGCAAACAGGAAGCTTTGATAACATATGCATTGTCTTTCAAACTGATTGGCCTACACCAGAGATGGCTTTCTTTAGAGCCTGATTGTCAGTGTTAGCCAGATGTTGCCAAAAGGCAGTCAGCTCAGGACAATGCGATATCAATACTTAGTAGCTCGAGCTGTTAAAGCTATGTCAGTTATTTAACGAGGTGATTTGGTTAAGACATACCCCTGACACTTAAAAGGAACGTGGTGCAACCCTTTAATTGCCGACATCTCAAAACAGATTTTTATTTATTATTCGCCCTTGCACCACTGCTCACCATTTTACTCTAGAGAAGCCGTTCAGGTCACCTGGTCAACAAACAGCTGAGGCCACCATGAGACCCAGGACTGCTCACAGACTCCGAATGTTCTGCGTCAGGGCCTCCTCTCTCATTCGAAATGTTCAGGCGACAGCGTACGTATTGCAAAGGGAAGTTATAATGCTTATTAAATCTTCATACTGTGCCTATAGCTTTTCAATAACGTGCGTTAACACTCTTTTGGAGTAATTTGCTAGACTTCACAGTGTGCACAATCTAAATAATGGTAAAACGCTTCGCATTAAATAGGCAAGCTTATATTTGTCACTTGGCACACGGCACACCATTCGACTTTTTAATAAAAAAGTTGTAAATGACACAGTTTTGGATGTTGCTTAAAGTTTTGAATGGTGCAGCGTTAGAATGGGGGATGTAGTTTGACACCGTGAAGAGTGACCGTGCTGTGTCGGACCTTGCACACGTTGGCTAAACACCGTAGCGGAGCACTATTGCGAGTCCTGGTTTCGTTGGGTGTCCCTGGTGTCACCACCACCCTTGTTTATGGCGAGACGACTGTGGATCGGAGCTGTGCAACGTGGCAGTGACGCGGAGGTAGCGAGCAATAGCTGTTAGAGGTAAGCAGTCTCGTCTCCTCACAAACTCACGTGTGCCGAGTGTTCACGAACATGACTACTCTCCTGGCCGATCTCTATCAAGCTAGGTGAATCCCTTAGACGTTTCATCGGTGTCGCACTGCTCGTACGTATTCATCAACTCCAGTGGCCCCCTCTCCCCCCCCCACCACAGCTAATAATGCAAAGTCTACATTCCTATGAAAAGTTACATTTGCATAGGATGACCACTGTTGGCTTTTCGCAGTGGTACTAACTTCATCTACCCTGGAGCGAGGATCGCTGAATGCCGGAATCGGTTCCAGTCGGGATGTAAATAGATAACTCTACAATTCCGAGTCGAACTATCTGACCACAGCACCACTACAGCCATTTCGAGACGGCAGTGTCAGATTAACGGTAACTATAATGACATTCAGAGCTAAGGAAAACACACACAAGCCACGACCACACGCTTGCCTTGCTAAACATGACAACACACTTTGCACGACATTGGTTAACAACTTACGCCGCAGCATACAAGTGGAATTCACCTTCACCCAAACTCCTGGCCATGTACACGCACAAGCTTATACTACAGCAATAATCACAACACTGAAACCACCGATTCAAATAATGCAGTGTCGGCTATTACATGATGTGTTCCTTACGCTATACATAACAGAGGCGAGTATACAAGAGACTCAAAGTGACTTACTTTGTGTAGCAAAGCTTGGTTGTGCAAGTGACTGAGCTGAGCCAAGCCCTGCCGCGTGACTCAATGGTGACCCTGCCCACGAGCCACGGTTTCTATTCGAGCCACGCCTGGGTGGCGTGGACCGGTCCTACCTGTCTCTCCTGACAGCGCGCATTCCTGCGGTCCTGCCACGATGCACGAACTGCCCGCCGAGCCTCTTTTTAATGGCGCAAAATTTGGTACAAGGCTCATTTAAAAGTGTTCTATTTTATAGTGCAGTAACTCACTGATTGTGGCACACAAATTCATTTATCAGGCAACAACCGCAACAAACCAAACAGGACGCAATGGGATGCCAATTTGCGAACTGTAGAACAACATATGGTGCTGGAGTCTCCAATAAAATGGTTTATATGTTGAGAATGTGTTTTTAAAATAGCGAAAGCATTGAGATAAACAACCAAGCTGGAACACTGTACCATGTAGTCAATCACAGATTTATCAACTATCTCTTTACAGTAATTGTATCAGAATTTACAACACCTCGCTTGTTCTAATACCTGCAGCAGCTCTTACAATCAAGCGTGTCGAACTCGCTTGCTCTTGTACGTACGTGCTGCCAGAGGCCCGACGCGTTCCAAGAACAAGTTTAGAGTGATCTCGCGAGGTGCCCGGCGAGTCTGAGCACCACCCAGTTGAAAACGTGTTCCGTGCGGAAGGCCCTCCAGTGTGATGGACAGAGTCTGCTGTGGCCGCAGCGTCACAAGGCTCTCAAATCCCAAAATACCAGACAAAGAACAGAGTCGCTCGCTCATTGCTTGAGGGCTGGTTACGTACGTGATGTGCGCTGGCAATAGGAAATAAAAATGAATCACATGCAAGGAATAACAAGAGGGAGCATTGCGTGACAGCCACCGTTTATTCGTGTTGTTTGTGCACACCACGATTGTTTTGCTTTTGAAACGAATGCAGCCGTATTGAATACCACAAATGTAATTTGCTATTGTGTCGTATTTTCACTCTGAGGGGTCTACGAATGACGCAAAGAGCATCACGGGTTCATTTTTTCCCCCACTGGTGTCTTGAGGAAGCCTGTGTACGGGCAATTCCCATCATCACAGTCATCAGCCATGGTCAATCTACCGCTGGAGGAAGACACCGCCAAGCCTGCGCCACCGAGCTCTCAGGTCCACCGAGCACCTGCACAGCAACTGATCTCGCCCCCAGCTCATGGGTGGACGCACTCACGGATGCTTTTCATTTCTTGGTGTCCACTCCCGATTGTACCGTCGTCCACCGTCCCTGCCACTGATGGCACCTGCCTGATGTTGTCGTTAACAAGCCAATATACTCCAGCACCACCATTCTCTACCGCTGGGTCGCGACACGGTGGAGAACGCGTGCTCTTGTCGAAAATCCACGTTTATATTTACGTCTCTCACTGTAAGTGCACCCACGCATCTCTCCACGTTTCCCTGCGCACGTTGTATTTTTTGTTCATGACGCACATCCACTCAATAAACAATTTCTTCCATACATGTTGATGCCGGAATTAAGAAGACTTTCCATTCTAATATTAGCAATAACTCCTGACATTGACAGCCGTGCATAGAAGTTATTGCAGATAATAGAATCGAGGTTTATACGATCCTGCTGGTAACAGGATGTTTTGTGAATCGATTTTGCGGATCGGTGATACGCGTCAGCAGTAACCCAGTGGCGTATAAGTGGAATATTCGCTTTATTAAACCTCTACTGCCTGAACGCAATGTAAGTTTATTCCGATTTACGACCTTGGTCCCAGAGCGGCGCGGTGGCCCAGTGGTTAGCGCTGACGCCTCACAGCAAGAAGGTCCCGGGTTCGAATCTCTCGGCTCGGGTGCCTTTCTGTGTGGAGTTTGCATGCTCTCCCCGTGTCCGCGTGGGTTTTCGCCGGGTACTCCGGTTTCCTCCCATAGTTCAAAAAGCATGCTCCTGGATAGGTTGATTGGCTCGCAGACTAAAATTGTCCGGCAATGCCCGACGATGGACTGGCTGCCCGGCGATGGACTGGCGTCCCGTCGTCGGGTGTATTCCTGCCTTACGCCCTGTGTTTCCGGGATAGGCTCCGGCTTCACCGTGACCCTATATAGGATTAAGCGGTTTCAGATAATGAGATGAGATTAGATAATGAGATGAGATGAGACCTTGGTCCCCAAGTCATCTGGAGAGGGGAGCCATGCCCTGGCTGCTGCATGAGACGTAACATTTGTGATTTTCTTAAAATAATGCCCTTTGTTTATACACGAGTCTTGTTTGTGCATTTGGATGTTTTACCAAGGCACATGTTTGTATTGTGTGTGGAAAGGAACTGGCGTATCCAGAGAAAAGTACACATTCAAAATTAACCGTCAGTTACGCCCCGATTTAACCAATTGCTGTGCTGCCATCTCCTGACCACCTCAGTCCACACGATATGGAATTCTCAGCACCTGTGTCAGATGCGGGGCATGTAGCTTTTTAGCTGCCACGCCGGGAGATTAAACGATCGATCTCTGGTAATAATGTACAGTGCTGTATAGACATGTTCTGGGAGTCTCAGCACATACTGGGCTTTTAATTGAAACAGACAAATGTCCCCGCAGCCAACCTGCCATTGATGTGCTTGCAGAAAAGCAATTCACTCTCATTATAAGGCAGCTGGTGCTGTGGCGGATCGATCAGATTTTAATAAAACATCTCATCTCATTATCTGAAACCGCTTAATACTATATAGGGTCACGGTGAGCCGGAGCCTATCCCGAAAACACAGGGCGTAAGGCAGGAATACACCCGACGACGGGACGCCAGTCCATCGCCGGGCATTGCGGGACAATTTTAGTCTGCGAGCCAATCAACCTATCCAGGAGCATGCTTTTGGACTGTGGGAGGAAAACGGAGTACCCGGCGAAAACCCACGCGGACACGGGGAGAGCATGCAAACTCCACACAGAAAGGCACCCGAGCCGAGAGATTCGAACCCGGGACCTTCTTGCTGTGAAGCGTCAGCGCTAACCACTGGGCCACCGCGCCGCCCTCTTAATAAAACATGTCTAAGTAAATATCCCATTGAAAGGTTGACTTGACCGATCATCCCTCCAGTACCAATGTTAGAAGACACTTTGTTTTTGCAAAATACATATATAAAAGTGGCCATAGCATGAAATGAGGACATTTCATGCGATGTTCTTAATACCAGCTTCAAAAGATCTTTGTTTTTCAGAATGACAAGTCTGAACTTTGGGGTTACTCGGCATTAAAGAAGTGTTCTGCATTATGATTTCACATGCTGACACGACTACCACATACTTCTATTACATTAACGTCACAATTAGTGCTCTTCTGTTAAAAATAAATTATGGTAAGGAGACAGAACATATCGGTATTCAACCCAATACTAAAGTATGAAAGCCAGTACGCCTCAGGTTGCCTGAACGTTAGACTTAAAGCCCAAAGCAAAGTAAGTTCTCTAGATCTGCTACCTCAACTTTAATGAAATGCCGTTTGATTAAGGCTTTCTTTGTGAACTTAATTGCCCACTATTTTGAGAAATCTAAAAAATATCCGCGAGCAACATCATCCACCGTGAACAGATCTGAATCACACACCTCGTCAAGCACATTACCCTATAGGACAGTGCGGTTTGGCGCACTGTGAACATTGTGACCTGTGTTCGATTCCCAGTTGTGACTGAGTAAAGAGACCAGGAACACTGACTTCGCGACATCACAATATGCTCTAGATTGCTGAGATAACTGTGAAAAGGCTCAGAAGTTTCATACTCGATCAATTTTGAAAATGTGAGCAGTTCTCTCAGTAGAGTATGAAACGGCCCTTAATAAGTAAAAACGTGCACAAACTGATTAACATAAACACATTTGCAAAATTATGTTTTTGCATATAATCACAGAATGTGTGCAGTTAAACGCTCTGAGTTCTGTCGTAACATGTATCGCTGGGAATTGCTACTGAATTTATTTAAATTCTAGTTTTTTTAAGCCTAATTTTATAATCATAAATAAAATGTGCTGCCAAAAGTACCATGTGCTGTCATTTGATCTGTTTATATATCTCACATGATAACAACGCACTTAGGACTGGTGTCGCAATAAGAGACCCCATTGTGTCGTCTCGAATAGCTCGAATCTGCGCCTCAGAGCTGAACAAAATCCTATTGCAAGGATTTAATACATATTTGGCTTTATGGAGTTCTTGCAGATATAAAACTCACACTTGTGACATATTAGCAAGGATTTAATACATATTTGGCTTTATGGAGTTCTTGCAGATATAAAACTCACACTTGTGACATATTAGCCAGACTAGATATTACCAAACCACCGAAACGTACAAAGTATGATCTCAAATTAGTCAGCTATGCTCTCTGCCCTCTTTCTTACGCTTACAAAGACCCTTTGCCTAAAACATCAGCCCACTGTATATGAGTGTGTTGAGTAATGTGTGTTGGTACACCGCTGCCAACAGAGTGCTATAATTTGTTGTGATCTCTTGGGGCATTTGGCTTAGCCCGATAAATATTCCACACACCGAACACCATTGTTATGCATTTAAAGCAATTCACTCCAAAAGCTCTGGACACATGTTGTCTAGCCACTGTGTCTCGATGAAAGAAAATATTGAAAAATTGTTATCGGCTTGAAATATGACTTGCCAGTATTCCCAAATGGGTGGCCCAGTGGCCCAGTGGGTAGCGCTGTCGCCTCACAGCAAGAAGGTCCCGGGTTCCAATTTCGGCTTGGGTGCCTTCCTGTGTGGAGTTTACATGTTCTCCCCGTTTTCGCTGGGCACTCCGGTTTCCTCCCACAGTCTAAAAAACATGCTGCTGCATAGGTTTATTGGCTCGCAGACTAAATTAGCTGCAGTGCCTGATGATGGACTGATGTCCAATCGTGGGTATATCCCTGCCTTGCGCCCTGTATCTGCCGGGATAGGCTCTGGCTTCGGCTCACCACGACCCTGTATAGGACAAAGTGGTGTCTGACGATGAGATGAGAATTCCCAAATCACATATCCATTTAATTTGCATGAATAATGTCATTACATTTTAATTGCAAATTGTTTGTGGAACCAGAGCAGACGGCTGTCTCCATACCCTCGAGTTGATGCCAGTGTTTATTCTCTTTCTCCGAGCCGTTCATGTCTGTTTATTATTGATTTTCCAGTCCTCCGCTGGTTTCTCTGCCACACACATGCGAAATGCACAGATGCCTTTCCATTGTACAACTGAGCGATGAACCGATTAAAATGTTCCCGCAATTTTATCTCATATAATCTTCCTTTAGTTTACTAGATAACGAGCGAGTTTTATTTTTCTTTATATTGATTGAATTTAAACACGAAAAAACATTTACCTTTGGAAAGCCAACAATCCATACAGTTGTAAACTTTTTCCTGGCATTTATCATAAATCTGATCAACATTTCCAATTGGACACGTACAAGTGTTTGAGATCCAGTCTTTCATCACATGCATTCAAAACTAGCAATGAAATTATACATGAAATATCAGTTTTAATAACAATGCTGGTATTATAACTCACTGTAGTTAGCAAATAATTTCGTGGTCATTGTATTTGGGTACGAGGATGAATGGGTGGCACGGTGGAACAGTGAATAGCGCTGCTGCCTCACAGCAAGTATCTATTTGGATACAATTCCCTGCTCGGATGCGTGTATGAAGTTTTGCATGTTCTCCCTGTATCCACATGAGTTTTCTCCAGGTAATCCGGTTTCCTCCCAGTCCAAAGATACGCTGTCTAGATTAATTGTACTGCCTAAAGTGCCCGAGGTGCCGAGCTGTACCTTGTTTATACATTTCCCACGAGACAGATGTTTTAAAAGCTGCATAGTTCCCTGCCCTTTAAAAGCATGGCTAACGGCAAGAGTGAAATCTCAACCGGTTCTAAGTCCCATACTTTCTGAAGCCACACTGACTCGTGCGGTGATGTATGATCAATAAAATACACGTGGCCGACATGATGGAGGTGGTTCTTTATCCAAGATATTAACTTCTCCAACACTACCTCATTCCCGATGATGACAGTGCAGGTCTGAACAGCGTGGTTTAGCGGGGGTGTGGGGGGTAGCCTATCCCTGCTGACAGAGGGCGTAAGGCGGGGGAATACCCAGATTGGACGCCAGTAGATCGCAGGACATACTTTTCGGGGCAATTTTCGCAGCAGGCTAATTAACCTAGGCAGCAGCGTGTCTTTGGAGAATGGGAGGAAACCGGAGTACCCGGCGAAAACCCACGCGCGCACGGGGAGAGAGAGAACACAGAAACTCCACACAGAAAGGCACCCGAGCCTGGAATCGAACCTTCTTGCTGTGAGGAGGCGACAGCGCTACCACTGCGCCACCGTGTCCGCAAGCAAGTTGAATGATGTACGACAATAGCGTGCTACATTGAACAAAAACACGAATCCCCCCCTCCCACCCGCAAGGAGTAATGCATTAAACTGTATAGTAATGCATTTGACATTGTCTTTCATAATCTAATATCTGGCACTATTCAATATGCAGAGTTTAAACATCGGCCTTTGTAAAGTACCCCAGTATTCGGCGACAGTAAGTCAGCTGATAAGCAGCTGGGCAATTTTTCAATGTGACCTCTGACAAATACAGCACCATGTGTAAGTCACCAAGCTGTGACGGCTGATTTCACAGATTTTTAAATGAAACTCTGGAGCCGTGGCTCCCAACAGAGTGAAGGACCGGTGGCCCTGCTTGCAGCCGTGACCCGCCTTGCTGCAGCACAAGCTGAGCTGCACAGTGCTCCTCTGTTGTGAAACAATGCCTCTCTCCATAACATGTCCTGTCTCAACAAGCGCAGGCACTAGCTGAAACATAAACATATTTATGTTACGTATTGGTCAATGTATTAATAATTGTATTGTCAGCACAAACAGCTGAAGGACTACATCTGCAGGACTGTCGTGCACAAGTTCAAATGAAGCCCAAACATACGTTTTTGTTATACTATTTGAGTTACAAGACGGCAGGGTAGAGGCATACCAAGTTAGGCTGATGGAAGCCTGATGAAGTGTTCACTTTAAGCATGACTACAGGTCGAGTTCCCGACAGTACGCCGGTGTTTGCGGGGCATTAGTCACAGCAAATATGCCGTGACGCTGAACCAAAGCATATTACTAATCGGCGGATTTAAAGAACTGCTTAATCTCGCCATCACTTAGAGAAGGAGCCCCTTGAGAGAGACTTGACGACTGTGTGGAGTTTGCATGTTCTTACCGTGTCCGCATGGGTTTTCTCTGGGTACTCCGGTTTCCTCCCAGTCCAAAGTCACGCTGCCTAGGTTATTTGTCCTGCTGACTAAATTGCCCCCGCTGCCGAGACGTTGCAATGTTCTGAACCCTCTCCGCTGGACAGACGTCAAAGCTGGCTACATATTCCAACTGTTCCTTCCAACTTAAAAACGATTTTTAGCAAAACATTCCCTTTTAAAATAATCGGGCACATCATCAAATCACACTGTTGCTGCTGCTGTCGCCAATTTGTGCATTGGGCCCAAATATTGTAAACAAAAAATCCTCTGCCTTGTGGAAACAATCAGTATTAATCATGTTGTCAATTTTAACAATCACAACAATACAACAGTCGTAAATCGCTGTCGGTGCGCTAAATTCGGAAGCGGGTTCAGTCTTGAAATCGGGGTCAATCAGCTTCCACTACTTTGCAAAAATATCACCGTGTGATTGCCACGCAGTCAACTAAAATAAATCTTTGTTAGTCGACTTGCAGTGCGAATGCTCTCTGCCTCGCATTGGAGACACGATTGAATGACTGTATAGCAAACAACACATTGTTTTACGGAGTCAATGCTCTCCATGACATCAAAATTGCTCTTTCGCTTATACAAAAATAAAGCGTGAGAAGAAGGGATCGGTCTGTGTGGCAGAGGTGTCGTGGCTCACACGCTGCGCTATGAACTCTATGCGGTGTCTGCAAGCTCACCTCGCACCCACAACAGTGGCGAGTGATGTAAGGGCCTGGCTTGGGCATTACTCTCGGCCAGGGCGCACACTGCCGAGCCTGGTCAAACCCGATCAAGCAACCGCTGTGGAACGACCACGGATGGGATTGGAGGGGAACGCTCTGGTAGTCTGGTTGAAATCCCAGAGGGAACGCCGCTCCTACAGTGAATTGATCAGACAGCCGACATTTCATATAGTCTAACAGCGACAATTCGTTACCATTTATTTACCGCACGCCATGAGTGCGATGGCGTAGTGAGTAGCGCTGTCGCCTCACAGTAAGAAGCACCCAGGTTCGGTTCCCGGCTTGGGTGCCTTTCTGTGTGGAGTTCGCGTGTTCTCCCCATGATCATGTGGTTTTTTGCTGGGTAGTCCGGTTTACTCCTACCGTCCATAGTCACACTGCTGCCTCGCTGATTTTTGATTAAATTGTCCCAAAAAGTGTGCCCTGCGATATACTGGCGTCACACCCTGGGTATTCCCACACCTGACACTGTCTTACCGGGATAGGCTCAGCCCCGCCGATCTTGTACAGGATTAAGCGGGTACTGATAATCAGTGAATACATTAATTTTACGTAATAGATTAGATATTATAAGTCGTTGTTTATATACATCTCCATAAAATCATCTAAAGCATGTTTAAATACTTTTCTATTGGATTTTAGGGTAGCATTGGGGGTTATATTAGACTTCCATAGTTTTAAGTTAGATTCTTTTCACCTTTAATAAAGATCATGAACGTGAAAAAATATGTTTTCATAACTTAATTTTCTAGAGGGACCCCCAAATCCCCTATTGAAAGGGGATCGCGAACCCAGCTGAGTTTTCAAAGGAATTTTTGTTCCAAAAATTTCGCCCGTGGATTTTTAAAAATGCTGAAAATTAGATGTAATCTAACAGCGCTTATTGATGCACTTATTAATCGTCACTGCAGCTGTATAGTAGAGCCCACTGGTGAACACCGATTCACCGGGAATAGTAGCAAGAGCCTTTCCATCTGTGCATGGTGTCCTAGCAACTATCATTCTACGAATAGATTTAAAACTGTTGTGGCTAGGTAAAGGTTCTTAACTGTCTATTATATAATTCGTGTACTAAATTTGCCATATTTTAAGTGCAACATTGAATGGCGTATTATATTATTTTAAAGTTCAATATCTCTCATGTTGAAGTTAAGCATAGCTTGAAAAATATCTGCTGCACCCTGACAACATTCACATTTCTATATCCAAAAATAATGTTTTTTGTTACACAGAAATCCTACTACAAAATATTTTGAAGGTAATATTTGAAATAAGCTGAAAAACACAAACCCATTTCAAACATTTATTTACACGTTAACAGAAATTCTGCAGTTAAGCGGCAACATTACCCAAGGTATTTTGCAGTATTGCATGTTGAACTTAGCCCCAAGATGCACAATCATGCAATGCACAAATTGTGCTTCAGTTAGTGAGAAAACTGCACAAGGCAGGGACACTCTTATCGAGCAAATGTCCAATTCACAGGAAAGAAAAATTGTACCTGACATTTTAAAAGAATAATGCCTTTAACTAAGTTGCACTACAGTACATTTAGATTTGCACAGCTGCATTTAAATAAAGCTCAAAACTATTAACTATTTCACAGAATGGAAATTAATCGTAATGGCACATCAGTAACATCCCTGTGCATCCCTAGAGAGCAACATCATCTCACGTAACCATCCTTTGCAATTTTTTGGTAAACACCAACACGAAGATATGGGCAAATCCATGCCTTGGCAGACATCATTTACATAACTTCAATTAGTTTGCTCATCATCAAATGCAGACAACAAATGATACAGAATTTTAGCCAAATAATCCTCCACAAGTCCAGGGCAATTGGTGGACAATGTTTCTCAAGTGCGAAGGCACAGTTTTAAGGACTCAACGTGTCTAAAAAAAATCCACATGGATAAAATATTTTCGGTTCTACTGAACATTCGATACAAAAATATTTTTTTATTGAGAAAACTTTAAACATTTTTTTTTTTGCAAACATGCACGTATGAATTTTTCAGATAAGCTATTATGTATTGGCAATACCATCTGTTTTTCCCAACTATATGTGATGTAAAATGATGACCAATATTGAAAAATGCTGTTCACATTATTATATCGCAGAAATTAAAGGAACATGAATTGCATAACCTTGGATGCATTCGTCGCTCCTGATGTAAAAATAGTTAATTAAAAATTCTTATAACCTTGGTGCTGCGTAAAGGTCTACCACCCAGATTATAAAGATGTCTTAACGGTAGCATTACAAAAGTTGTAGAAAATACAGTACTTTGTAGAGCTTATACTGTTAAACAAGAACATGCCCGGATATTCATGTATAAAAGCCCAACAGATGTGCAACATGATCATTTGGACAAGGTCTCCACTCTCGTGCAATAAAACAAATATAAGACACTGACCCCTAAAGCCAAAGCTGTAAGGCACTTATTGGAAGAGGAGAAGTATTTGCACATTAAGTGCTGAATTACTTTTGCTGCATAAATGTGGTCCCGTGCCCTTTATCACAGAGGAAAGTCAAGGCTCAAGTTGACCTGTTGGCTTGCGTTCGTTTCCACCAGTGTTATATCAAAACGGAGCGGTCTGCAACGTCCACCGTGTCGGTGGGCACCTTGACCACCGAGCCGGCGGCACTCGCCACCTCGGCATCGGTGGTCTTCGTGTATTTTCCGGAATTGAACATCACATCCTCGACTCTGGGCTTTGACGCTGGATTCTTCCTGCGTATGCTGCGGCCGGTCATGATGAGATCGCCGAAGCCCTTCGTGTGCGAGTAGGCGTAGGTGGAGCGTCGAATGGCAGTCAACCGCTTGAACGGCTCGCGCGCTACTGGCGTCGCCTTGTGAATGCCGTCTTGGATCTGCGCGGCAGGCGGTCGAGACGCACCGTTAACACGCGTTCTCTCCGCGAGACGCACCGTTAATACGTGTTCTCGCTGCGAGACGCACCGTTAATACGTGTTCTCTCCGCGAGACGCACCGTTAATACGTGTTCTCTCCGCGAGACGCACCGTTAATACGTGTTCTCGCTGCGAGACACACCGTTAACACGCGTTCTCTCCGCGAGACGCACCGTTAATACGTGTTCTCACTGCGAGACACACCGTTAACACGCGTTCTCTCCGCGAGACGCACCATTAATACGCGTTCTCTCCGCGAGACGCACCGTTAATACGCGTTCTCTCCGCGAGACGCACCTTTAATACGCGTTCTCTCCGCGAGACGCACACTGACGCACCCTGCCGCGCTGCGATGAGGGCATCCTTGATTCGAGTCTCAAAACCTTAGACTCTCTTTGGCTGTGGGCATTCCCTGAAGTGTAAACTATAGGCAGCCTGTGCAGGGTCTCAATGCTAAACTGTAGGAGACACCGGTGGCAAGATATGGTGGAGGTACCACCAGCCCCTTAAGAAATGCTGTATTGGCTGTGTTAGTTTCACCTACGATAAGAAGTGGTAAACTGGAAATAGTGTTTGGCAACAGTTGGCACCGGCTGACTGCATGACTGCCTTCCTCCCACCTCCATGCAGTTGCCTAACGTCTCGTCCATGAAAAGGCGTCTAATTTGTGCATGTTACATAACGGTATTATTATTCTTATTCCTGAGCTCGCTCTTGGAAAGGTAATGGTATATGCTGTCAACTTCCTGAACAGAGCATGATCATCAAACCTATCAGTGGTGCCAGGTCCATCTACCCTGACAATCACGAGATGACTGGTTGACTCACGATGCGAACGGTATATTACGGCTCTATCGCTGCACGCAAATATACATTTACGAGCTTCAGTCTGGCTCATCTATGAGGGTTTGTTCAGCAGACAGGAAAAAAAAATCATCACTCGTGAACATGAAGCACTTCGATTGCTTGTGACAAACGTTTCAAATGCTTCTATTCCTCCTCTCAATATGACTGACACCACCATCTTAAGGCGTTAATTAGAATAAAAATACTTCACTCTGTGTTAAAACAAACCAAACACACAAGCTATTAAAATACAATTATGTACAGCTCTTTGGCGATCCGCTGCTAAACTACGGCCTCCCTGCACCATGCTAGTCTAGTCACGGGGGCTGTGACCACAGTTTGCCACGCTGTCAGTGGGGGTAAGTCAAGGAGGGGGAGCGGACCAAAGATTAGTTCCGTTACCACTTGCAACTGGTGTTAGGTGTGGGTGGCACATTGATGTATGCTCCCCACTGCGCCACGACTCCCAATACGTGGTTAATAAGCCACAGTACGGCACTGATGCATCTTTTCACGGCTCGATGGACGACAACCGCCCTCCCTAGCTGTTCTTTCGGGATAGCGATGCCCAGTGTTCCTTCTCTCCCCTTCTAAGGACAGTACCGTCGACGTAACGCCGCGTGCGAGCGCGCCGCACCTTATCGAGAAGCGTGGGCTGGAAGCAGCGCGCCAAGAATCTAAGCGCAATCACCGGCAGCAGCGCAACGGCTACCGTCAGGATGATGGTCAGCCACAGGTACGGCTGCTTCAGGGAGTTGCTGGCAGTGCCTGGAGTTTCACAACAGCATTGCACATTCCATGATATACACGTTTCGAGTTGTAATGCGAATATAGTACGCACACGACAATTGCGGGTTTCCCACGATTAGGAGAAAGAAAACGTGCATGATTCACTCTTGGTTCTATGTTAATGCATGATTTTTGTACAAAACAGCTGCAAAAACGGCAGCAGATATGACGGTTTATTGTCTCTTGTGTGGAGCAAGCTCAAGGTTTGTATGACTTAGTGCTACATTGTGAGTACCTCGTTCTACAAGTAACAAGCTACTAATCATAGCTACGAGCAAGTATATAACGTATGGCTAAAAAGCCCTTTAGTGTCACTGATCATGCAGCTGGACCATGCTGCTGGGTGATGCTGCTGGGGACCATGCAGCTGGGTGATGCTGTGCGCCAGCACCGACTCAGAATGAGGTGGAAGTTCAAATCACGAGCAGGTATCACCTCAAACATCTCTCCCAGGGCTCCTGTCTCATACCGGTCGTGCAAGAGAAACCGTCTCATGCCATAGGAAACTCGAACGTACACCGATTACTCGGGGCCACAAATAGAGATGAACGCCACGTTACAGTCTGACTTAGTGTTAAATTGCATAACCACACGGACACATTCGTGGAAGAGTTTGGCGTTTGCAAACCTGTAAACTTGAAATTGCTTGGAAAGAGGTAGTGCAGTCCGTCACTGTGCAGGTCAAACATGATGGCAAAGTAGAGAGCGATGCTTCCAAAGATGGAGAAGGTGTTCAAGTAGGTCCAGAACGACGTATCCAGACCAATCTGGAATAAGAAATGTAGCGCGTGTGGTTTGCAGCTGGCGATATTGTTACTGAACTAAATACGTTATAAATGCTAAGGGTTGGTTCAGGGTGAGTCATGATGCCAATTTTATTGTTCAAGAGTCTTTCTGAAAGTGTTGCAAATCATTTGCTATGAATCTGCTTCTAAAGAAGTACATTTTTTACAATTTATACTGTGGAAAAGTGACGTGCAACAATATTGTTGGTGACGGTGATGACAAATTGTACATATAAAGTACAAAACCAGAGACTAACACAACTTGCAGAGACCTCAGTCTCAGAACGCCTTAAAGTGCCTCCAACGTGGGCACTGAACATCACGAAGTGGAGAGGAAGAGAGCTCACCACTGCTATCCCGAAATAACCGCTTTGATGAACAGCCATGAAAACCTAGATCAGCAGAGTAATACGAGTAACTGATAAGTTAGTCAGTGTTTGGTATTTTGTCAGCCTGCTCTATGAAGGCAAGGGTTGGGCGATCAAACATTTTTGTGATGGACCAAGGTTACAATTTCCTGGCTTTAAAACGTCTGGTGGTATAGCAAGTGGATTTAATGTCGTCACTATGCATAGGGTGGTACCCTCTTGAATACATGGGCTTTCTCTCACATATGATACATTGTTGTTGCCAAACATCCCAACAAGGGGAACTCAAAACTCTTAGAGTCCAGCTGCTTTCCACTTGTTTCTTATTTCACCCACCCGTGTATCATCTCATCTCATCTCATCGTCTGAAACCGCTTAGTCCTATACAGGGTCACGGTGAATCCGGAGCCTATCCCGGCAGACACAGGGCGCAAGGCAAGGATATACCGACGATGGGACGCCAGTCCATCGCCGGGCACTGCGGGGCAATTTAGCCTGCGAGCCAATTAACCTATGTAGCAGCATGCTTTTTGGACTGTGGGAAGAAACCGGAGTGCCCGGCGAAAACCCACGCGGACACGGGGAGAGCATGCAAACTCCACACAGGCACCCGAGCCGAGAGATTCGAACCCGGGACCTTCTTGCTGTGAGGCGACAGCGCTAACCACTGGGCCACCGCGCCGCCCCCGTGTATCATCATCCCTCCATATTAGAGTGACTGAGACCGTATGCATTTCAAATTGTAAATGAATAAATTCTTCAATGAAAAAATCTCGAGCCCTTGCACGCCACCTATTGGTGAGCCTAGCTAGCGCAGCACGGAGCAGCACCATTTCCCCTCGCACCTGGAAGTTGACGATCAATGTGAGTGCAGTGGCTGCGACGACAGCAAAGGACTGGTAGTCATCGGGTGCTAGGCCATCGCTTCTCATCGTCTCCAGGAAGGCGCCGTACGGGATGAAGAAGATAATGAGGGAAGTTATTATGCCTTGTATCAGGCATCTCAAAAAGATCTTGTAGTTGAAATTGAGGTTCTTTTGTCCGATTTCGTAGAGCTCTGGGAACTCAAAACTCTTCGAGTCGCTCACGTCCTGCATGCACAAATGCATAAAAATGTAAAATTATGCACAATGCACAGATGGAGCAATAAAGTGTGCAGGTGTGCAGGTGATGGATTCATAACGGTGTGCAGAGAAACTAAAACCCTCACAGTAATTCTTATGTATCCATGCAGAAAACAATGATAAAAAAACGAGTTGACCGAAAGTGTGTATGTTTGAATATAAGGCAGAGGGGGTATTGAGCAGAGATATGCGGCACTCGACACACAAGCAGAGAGTTACGGACAGGCTTGCGAGGCTCTCCAAGGACACCTTTTCAATGCCAGGGCTTTCAGTGGCCACCGATTTACGGAGCCCTGCTCCAGTCCGACAATTTAAATCATTTACTGCCACATAGGCTTTGTGTTAGAAAAGGCGTTCCTCACCTGATCAAAAAGTCCCATCACCAGCACAGGCAGAGCTGAGTACAGCATGTTGTAGAGAGTGATGTACCATTCGTCATACACAGCCTGCAAAGACAAAGTGTTTCGTTCATCGACCCACTGAGCACACACATGCAAGGCACTCGTTTAATCTTGTTGCAGTTGTTGACATTTTAATAGATGTCACTTACAGCGTCATCTAAATCAGCATGCATGGAGTGGTGGCACGGTGGTTCACCTGCCACTGCTGGCAGAAATGCCTCTACTGGACGGAGTTAGAGTTTCTCTCTAGAGGGTATTTGGTTTACTCTTTCAGAAGACGTAGCAAAACCCACACTTTACCACAGTCGACCTGCCATGCCACGACAATGAGGGCTGCCACTGCTAACACCAGCAAGTCTCACCTGGGCGGAGAAGCCATTGAAGAAGCTGTACCAGAAGTGGACGAGGGTGAAGGCAAAGTTCTTGTAGAAGAAGTACTGCAGGAACTTGCACATGCGCAGGTAGGACCAGCGGCCGTGCACGAGCAGCAGACGCTCCAGGAAGCGGAACTGAGCAAACGAGTAGTCGCTGGACAGCACGGCCTGCATCCCCTCCTGCCCGCTGATGCCCACGCCGATGTGCGCCGCTGCGAGCCGCGCAGAGGGAGAGGCGCTGAGCGCGCGGCGTCGGGGAGCGTCCTCCGGACGCGCCGCGGTGGCGGTGCCGTCGTGAGGCCGAGCCGCAACGCGTTTTGCCGCCTCGCGGCCTCCCTGCTCAAGACTGCGGCTGCGTTAAATGCAGACGAGCTCGGTCTGCCGCACTGTGACGTGAAGCATCCCGCGAGGTCTTTTTCAAAACTTTAAAATGGCTCACAAGTAAACAATTGGGCTTTTTTTTTTAAGAAATAACAAAGTAACATCACCGTCCAAGAATAACAATAGTACAATTTGTAATTCGCACAATTTCCACACCTGGTCATGAACGAGATATGAATACGGAGGTGTGCGGACACTGCGGAGAGGCGTGGGGGAAGCAGTCACACACAGCCAGCCAGCTACGTCCTATAGATTATGGTTTTAGTGACCGCTGAAATGGAGTTTTTTTTTTAATAGAAATTTGCAGGAGGAAACCCATACAAACTTCACACAGAAAGGCGCTTGAGGCGAGAGGACTCTAAGTGCCTGGGGTAGGACTTTCTGTGAGGTGCGGATGCTTCCACAGCACAACCCTGCTGCCAACTGCAGACAAAAAAACCTCAAAGAAAACTTTGTTGTTGCTGATTTTCCATTCTACTGTCGTCGTTGACGTGCCATTCTCTCCACAGCTCTGTGCAGCGCTTTGTGACCCTCGGGTGGAAAGCGCTATATAAATGCAATTATTATTTATAGCCATACCTCCCTCCCTGTGTCATCCGAGACAGGTTCTGGCCCTATGCCACCCTCAGTCAACTCATTGTTTCCTTGCTACATTCCTATGACAAGGGTATGTATGTCCATTACAGAAGCTTTTATTGATATCCCATTAAATGGTACTGATTTTATCAACCACATTTAAGGACAGTCTGTACCAATCCCTGACCAAGACTTTGAACTCACAAACCCCCTATTGGGAGTTCAGGGCTCTGATCACAGCTAAATTGCTCGAGTAACAAATAAACAAAGAGAAGCACTGTCAAGCTCACGACATCTCGCTGCCGTTGTCTACCACGAACTCAGCGGTCGGACGGGAAAGGCGACGGCGCGGTGCCTCACTCTTGATCATGTTGACATCGTTGGCGCCATCGCCGATTGCCAGAGTGACGGCCCGCTTGTGCTTCATCACCATCCTCACGACGCGCGCCTTCTGACGCGGAGACACGCGGCAGCAGATGACCGTCTCGCAGGCGCAGGCCAGGTTCACGAAGCGCTTCTCGATCCTTTCCCTCTTGAGGATCTCCCTCTGCTTCTCCTGCTCCTTCAGCTCCGCCTGCTGCTGCGGGCCACCAAGCTGGTCCATGGAGATGTTATGAGCTGCTACTTCCTTGTTCTTGCGCCGCCTGGGCAGTTTAAGTCGGTCCAGACGCTTTTGTTTGCTGTCCGTCAGGATGCCATTCTGGAAAAGCCACAGAACAGTGCGTCCACACTCTGATTTGTGCATTGGCAGACATAGACTATGACGTGTCTCCAAGTATGGAAATCGGCCGACGTCACGAAAACTCTAAAACATTAGTGGAGAAAAACATTCTTCGAAAGTTATGAATATATTAATTATTCCCGAAATTTTAACACAATCTCAACCGCTGTTGATTTTACATAGTTTGGTTTTGTTTTCAACGAATCTGTTATTTTGTTTGGCTCTGCACATATTCCATTGGTCTTAATCCTAGAGTAAAGTTTTGCTAAATAACAAAAAATGTAAAAAGTCTTTTTTAATGTCAGTCATCATTTTACATTTTAAGACGGCGAAAATACCGGAATGTAGTGGGGGAAAACAGATAGTATTGTGAATACCTGAAATACTTAATCATAAGTGTTTAATGCAAGATATTTCACATTTCCTGCTGTAAACATTTGCTGTTTTGGTCCTGCGTTTGCCTCTAACCGAGGTGGTTGATCCTTGGAAAACAAATACTTGTAGCCTCATTGGATAGAAATTCAGGTTTCATACAATTTGTATTTGTTACCAAAGCAATAACGTATAAAGTTTTATAATCTACAATCAACGACAGCCGAGCTGTGTATAATGTTAGGAACTGATAAGAGAATCGTAGATATTTTTCAAGGGTCAACATTAATCTATCGAGACACACGTAAAAAAAACTAACTTAAACTAGCATACATTACTTTGTCTTATTTATACAACATATATAATTCTACCTCTGAGCACATCTGTTGCTCGTGACTTTAGATTATTTACGTTGGTTATTTCAAGAGTTTTCCACATCCACAGCTTGCAAGCTGACTGGGTATTTTCTGCTGAAATAATAAACTCCTATCCACATAAAAAAATAAATGTGCGTTCACATAGACCATCAGTCACGCAGCCTTCCGGCAGTGCACAATCTCAGCAGCATTGGTGCAGTGCAAGAAAGCCCTGGACCAGATTCAAGATTCACCATCTCATCAGCAGTCCGTATCAATACCTGCTTAATCCTGTATAAGGGTTGGGGGGGAGCCTATCCCAGCAGCCATAGGGCACAGGGTGGGGCTATACCCAGTATATGATGCCAGTACACAACAGGGAAAACTTTTTGGGGCAATTTACTCAGCAGGCCAATTAATCTATATAGCAGCATGTCTTTGGACGGTGAGAGGAAACTAGAATACTCAGAGAAAACCCTACACGGTCATGTGGAAAGCACGCAAACGCCACACAGAAAGGCACCCGTGCCGGGAACCGAACCGGGAGACTTCTTGCTGTGAGGCAGCAGCGCTATTCACTGCGCCACTGCATTGCCCATCAGCAGACTTGCTGTAAACAAATCTGCCAGTTGTTAAGCTGCAAGGGCACCCCTTGTTGGATATATGTTCATTATGGATATCAGCTCAATCCACAGTCATCTAAAAACAAACCCTGATGTAGCACAGGTCAACAACAGGAGCCTTACCAGAGCACCACCAGTTATAATGATTGCGTTCTTTTTCCCTTTAAGAAACTTCTTTGAGTGGTCAACTTCCTTTTCCGTTTCGTTCACATCCCTCTTGATCCTCTGGCTCTCTTGCACGTCCTTTAGCATTTGACTGGAATCACGGACATCACACTAATCGTTACAACCCATTGCTGAACCCACATCCACACTCAGCTCCACCACCCCAGCTTTGTCCAACACCAATAGGCACCTGCTGCGTGCAGTGTCGTCACAAAGCATTGCGACTGCAATATATTATCATTATTAAAGACCATTCGGTTGGAAGAGATGGACGTGCCATTCTCTCCACAGCTCTGTGCAGCGCTTTGTGACCCTCGGGTGAAAGCGCTCTATGAATGTGCTTCTCACCGCGACCCTCACCAGGACAAGCGGGTTAGAAAATGGTTAGATGGATTATCATTATAATGCCACTGACTTACAATATAATGTTCAGCTAGACCTTCTGGTCCTCAGGTTAAGCTCCAAAGCTAGGATGAAAAGTAAATTGCATACGATATGTTAATGACTCAACATTTTCGGACCCCCTCCCCCCCCCATGACTGTCACCTCTCAACGTTTCCCGGGAACCATGCAATAATTAAAACACAATGTGGTGTTTTTTTTTAAAACAATCGTTATCTGCACCGCTTCCAGGCAGCACTCCCCAACAGGCCTCGTGCAGCCTCCACCAGGCCTCTATTGACCACAGGTTGTGGATTTCAGATATCTCTGACTACGTGCAGAGAAACCCATGGGGGAAAAAAAGCATGCACCTGGTAAAGGGACCTCGATTACGTCGTGTACAGTGCACACAGCGCTTCATTACCAAACATCATCTCCACGGTGTATCTCCATGTCTTCAGTCAGCAGATTGCAGGAGTAGCCAATATTTTCTGCAGTTTCTATGAGGAAAACAAAGTAGCAATACAGCTGACAAAGTGTTTATTTGATGCAAGTGTATCAAGAAAATACTAAAAACACAAGAACACTGTATAAGAGGACACTCTAAAAAATGGCGATTATTTCAGCCACTAATGAACTGTCATCTTGAAAACATGTTTAAGTGGCTGTGCATGCGCATTATATAAACATAGTCCTCTTTGAGAAATCTCGTCAAAATAATGAATGCCAGTTACTACGGTGAGGGAATTTAGACAGGAATAAGAGCATTATTTTAAACGTCCATGAAAGTAACAAGCTAATGTAAAACTTATAAATGTTTAGGAGAAAACAGAATGCAAGTCATTTAACTCGTATACTAAATAATTGCCATAAACTGTAGGTACTACAGATGCAAAGGCGTACCTTGTTTGTCTCCGGTTAAAACCCAAATCTTTATCTTTGCTGCTGCAAGCTTGGCAATCGCCTTTGGGACACCATCTTGAAGCTTGTCCTCAATGGCTGTAGCTCCCAACAGCTGCAAAGGCACGAGATCATTTCTGAGCGGCACATCACCATGTCTGAGAAAAACAGAGGTTATTAGGACAATGCCACTGACGCCACAAAGTCACTGCCATTGTTCACTAACAGGTCGTTGTTCCACAAACAAAACGAGTGAACTGTAAAGTCTCCCCTTACCGGGTGGCCTGAGTGTTGCCACCTCTGGGACACATTAAACCAGAAATTGGGGTGAAGAACAGAGCAATAGCAGAACTAAATGATGATTGCTTTGAAAAGCTACTCTTTCAGGACAGCCGCGTCGATCGCTTCCTCTCTCCACCTCACGACGTTTCGCCTCACACGTTGGAGGCATTCTCAGGTGCTGTGTGTGTCCTGTGTGTGACTCCTATTCATACGTAGGTAACTATGTATATGTTAAGTCTCTTCTACAGCGTTGCTTTCTTCCGGGAGCAATGGAAGAACTAAATGTAAATGACCAAATGTGAGCGTATGAAAATTTTATTTTCCAATAAGACCAACACATTCACCAGGAAAGCTACCTCAGAACGAGGCTGTGAACCGGGACTGATTGCCACATCATCGATACGACCATTGTCTTCCCTCTCAGTTGTCGGTGCCTCCGTATAAGTAATGATCACCACGTTTCGTTAATGGCTGGGCATAATTAAGTAAAAACCAAATTTATATATTACTGTGATTAATGTTCAGCCACTGATGGCCATAGACAAAGACTATGCAACATGCCACGCTTGAGAACTTGGTTTAGTCACAGCATTTGAGCGTGTTCTTAATTTTTCTTTCACTATAAAAATCAAGATGCCCTGGTCTTTAACAAATGGGTGTTGATCACAGACATTACTATGGAGTAGAAAAGGTTTTTACCATTTCTGGCAATTATACAGGTGTTAAGATCTTAAAACACCAAATAGATACCTTTCACAAAGTGTCTAGTTACAAATGTACACTGGCAAAAGTAGTCAGACTACTATGGAGTGTTTAACGTGCATCACAACCTGCCGCTACTTCGCTTACAACACGTAGCTACCTTCAAGTTTGTTTCGATCATTTCGTACACGATGCCCTGCTTCTTCTCGCGGTCGGCGAGCGCCAGGCTGGCTTCCTCGTTCTTGCTGCTCCATTCCAAGTACTCCTCCTCTCCTAGGTCCTTGTAGGCCAGGCACAGGGTGCGCAGGCTTTCGGCAGCAAACGTCTGTCACGGGACGCAGCATCACGATGAGCAAGCAATCGCAGCACAAGCACACGGGGCCAAGCAAGGCAGATCTCCAACCCCCCAACACCTGTGGTCAAGGCTGTCTACAGCACCGTTGCTCTGCAACAAACAACGTCACTATTACCAAGCAAATCATCTCATTCTGCAGTTAGAATTACAATTCTTGGTTTGACTACCATTTGGTGACCTCTACGTACAGGGAAAGTCAGAGGGTGGACCATGTTGCACGGACAACTGTAAAGTTAAGTGACTTTCTTTGAAAGTACATCCATGACCTGTTTTTTCATCCAGTGTAATGTACAAACATTTGTTTACTGACATTCACTCTCATAAATGAGTACTGCCAGTAGACATTCATTTGTCTCATAACAACTGATACAACTTTACTTTATAGCCCATCTACCGAATGTAGCTTCATTATTTATGTAAAAATGGAAGTTCGACATGACAGTTTTGACGGAGACGCACATCAAGGTCTTGCACTGTTCTTTCACGATTTGGGTCATCCTTTTGAAGTCTCTCCAGGATCACGGTGTCAGCACCTTTGCAGTACAAGCGTAACTTTCCCTCTGGACTCCGGACTGCAATTGCAAAAGCACAGGCACACACATGCATTTATGCTTAGAGTTTTGGTTTAAAGTCTAATGACTTAGACAAACTGCTGGTAAGACAGGCACTGAGAGGTAGGCATCCTCCTTATACAACATGGAAAGCGAGTGATTGATACGTCACAGCATCATCAAGAAGTTTGAGACGGAAGCACCCTTAACAAACGCATGTCGTCTCGGGATTCTAACCCCACGTAATCCTTACGAGGCATGCAGAAGTTTAACGGTTGCGTGTTGTCAGTGAACACTCGGCTCTCTTGATTGCTTTGCACAGCAAGTCGTTATAATTACGAACGGTTTTATTGCAATTCCATAACAAAACAGTATTGACAAGGCACATTTGTGACGAATGGCTTTGGACAAACCTCATTGACTGGAGCGGAATCCTCTCAGACATAACACCAGAATAACCTGTCAGTGGCGGTACAGTCATTTACATTCCTTTGCCACGCCTTTGCACGATGTGCATACTCAGCAAGCTAAGAGGGCATTATCTTACCTGGCAAGAAAGCACACAACTGTGTTTTTATTTTGCATGATTTACAAACGCCAACATTAGTAATGAGATTCTAGAACATGCACTATACTATAATGGAATATTTAATTTATTTATTTTTCAGTCCGTCGTATATCCACTCGTCGATGACTGTGTCCGCATACCGTGTCAGTCATGCGGTTGTTGTGGGGAGCGGTGGTGCAGCGATTAGCGCGCTGAGCTACAAACCTGGCGACCCGAGTTTGAATCCCGCTCACGGCCAACACCGGTGACGTTTTTCAGAATCGGTCCTGGGCCTCCCCTAGGTCGACTCAGCCTCAAATGAGTACCCTCGTGCAATGTGAAAATATTGCCACTAGGGAGACAAAGGCGACCGGGCGTGGTGCTGGTCACCCATCCCCTCGTGTGCCGTGTCGACCTTTATAGGTGCTCGCTAACGGCACTTGACCCTACAGTCTGCTCATGCTATTTGGGGGATCTTTGTCTTTGTCTTGGATCATAAGTCACCACGGAAGTCAGGGCTAGTTGGTGATGAAGCCTCAAGCTTATCAGCAGGTTCAAGTAAGCTCACCAATGCATCACCACTCACTCATTGCAAAGCAGACACATTATCTTGGGTTCACCTTTAACTCCGCTTGACTCATTAGGCTCAGAATTCTCAGTTGACCTGCAACCGTGATATCCCGTTGGACCCATCCCACAAAGGTGCCTGTATGCGAGTGCCTGGCACCCGTGTCACAGACGGCGGCACTGCCGCACGGCGGCACTGCCGCCAGGCGGCACTGCCGCCCGTGTCACAGACGGCGGCCTCACCGATGACGGACATGCGCTTGCGGTCGCTGTTGAAGTCCAGGATGTTGAGCAGTTCGTAGACGCGCTCGGTGCCCAGCTCGGTGATGGTCACGCTCTCCAGCGTGCGGTCCAAGAACACGTAGCCGAAGTTGCGAGCAGCCGTCACCAACGCGCCCTCGTCCGGAGACTGAGCCTGGTAGATGAGCTCGCCTGCCGCAGGAGGCACACGGCTCGCCCGTCACTCGCCGCAGCCGCCGGCGGCCTCCACGGTGCGTGCAAACACACTGGCGCGCTTCGGAAATGTCTCATTCACAACTGGTGACCGATATGAAAATTAAAGTTCCTTTCCCAGCATGCAAGAAAATCTTTATTATTGCGGCATTAATTGCAAACGAGATTAAATGTATCGATGTAGGTTTGCATTGCTCGATGGATGGGAGTTGCTCTCGATAACAGTTCTTTCGGGACAGCCGTGTCGAGCGTTCATTTTCTCTTTTTTGCACATTTCACCTCCCACACCCGATGCCTCCAACGTGGGAGGTGAAACGTCACAAAGAAGAGGGGAGGAGCGATCGACGCGGCTATCCCAAAAGAGCAGCTTTTGGACGCAATCATCACGCATCGAGCCGTGAAAACCTACATCAGTCCACTAACTGTACACTCATCGATGTACATGTGCGTGAGCGTGCAACCTAAACGGATATTATCTACGATGCGATTCAGCTTCCCATCGCTCCCTGCGTGTAAGGTGCCACGCCGTTCGTGGGCAATGGCACCCGGCGCAACACCATACCGTCTTTATCCTCGGCCATGACGGTGTGGCAGAGCGCCAGGAGCTTGAAGAAATCACATGCGATGGGGTCCTTCTTTATGCGCACCAGGTTAACCAGACTGTGGTCGTGAAACTCGAAATTCTTGTCGGCCTTCTCGTTCCAGCTCCAATCCACAAAGTTCTGTGGTAACATCCGGCACCGCGCGGTTGTTCAAGCACTACGACGGTGCACGGAGATCTCAGCATGGGACACTCTTTACATAAGAGGCTTCTCAATTAAGTAGTAGCTGCCAGTTGCACAGGACTTTGAGCATAGCACTGTAAATGTTAGTGAATCTTAACTTACGCAAGTGTCTTTTGCACCATCTTCTGTCGAAACACATATATATCAAGGACCGGCAAAGCGAATTTGAGGATACATTTTCAGGAGGGTCCCACCACATTGGGATGTTTGTTCAACGCCGATGAATATTGTATGCGGTGTTGTTTTGTCCAAGGGAGGAAACCAGAGAACCCCAGATAAAAATCGATGCACGACAGCGATATAACACTCAACATATAAAAGGCACCCCCAAGTTGGTAATTCAAACCAGTACTTTGAGGTACAAATGTTAACCACTGCACTGCCACACCCCACCGCACCCCACCACCTAAACACACTGCAGCAGCGAATTTTTAGCGGACAAGCAGCTGGAAGGAAGTACACAGAGGATACTTTAAAAACGCACAAAGTATTAACGTGACTTGAATGCGCATTCATCTTAAAACCTGAAGCCATTTGCAAAGTACGGTTGCCTCGAGGTATTATAAAAATAACTCCTCACGTCTGCACACAAACGCCTGTCCACATACCATTTCGTTGATGACGTCAATCCTAGAAGGCACAGTCATGGCTGTCTCTCTCTGCTCTCACTTTGATTTCAGCCCAAGTGGGCGCTCCTTTCGTTCTTTAGCTTTTCGAGTAATGACGCGAACCGACTGCCTTAGAATACTTGCTGCCCACTTGTCAATGGTGCAGTGGCATTGGTGCAATAACACACACGTCCAGCACTGTGATGTAGGAACACACCGACTTACCTTATACTAGTTCACAACAAAACACTTCTTTAATCTGTAACCTATTAGGTTGGGGTGTGTAAAAGGAGCGTGTTAAGGAGTAGATTTTAGCCAGTTAGCGGAGCATGACAACTAGTGTTACCCAGTCATTGTTTTCGTTTGAACAAATGCTCACCTTTTTCGCAGAAGCCCTTTTTGATTCCTTTGCCGTGTTCCCTGTGATGGTAAGAGAAAACAAACACAAAATACGGCATTAAACCAAAAGACTAGCAGCAAAAAGTAGCAAGAGTGACTGTACACCATATTGATTCCACATCGGGGCACCACGAGGGTAAGTGGGGTCATGTAACCACAGCTCGAGCCTTTTCCATATTGAACAACAGCCTAACACGCACCATCAACCTCTCTAAGCTCATCAATGCGGTCCTCTTGTGAAGCAAACACATGCAGAAAAGAGACAGCATCCACAATCACCACGGAGAAAGGTGCCGGAGGAGGAGAAGGAGGAGTCAAACCACCGTGGGCAGGACCTTCTACTTGTAGATGCACGCATTTCCACTGCACCACCCTGTTTAAGACTCCACGGCAAACACTTGACACCTACCGTAGGCCATTCCGGAGATGGAACACTTCTTGAAGGTCATGATGTTTTGCGTCAGCGTGCCCGTCTTGTCTGTGAAGATGTACTGGATCTGGCCCAGCTCCTCGTTCAGTGTGGTGGTTCGGGCGTTTGATGGGGTATCGTTCACCTTGTAGTACATCCGCAAGTCCCAGTTGATGAAGAAGCTCTGGCCCAAGCGGATGACTTCCACACTGCACAAAACGCATCACACAGCAGCACTCTGAAGTCGGTGCGAGTTTTTAAAATGTATTTTAATTGGCAACTACAGAGGCCTCAAGGCATCGAATGCAAAGCAGCTTGCAACGAAAAACATTTGGCTAAAAATAACTATCGTTAACGTTGCCAATTTTTAGACAGGAGGCTGATTATCAGAAATTACAAGTCTTTACGGAGACTCAAAACTGTTTTTCATAAGGCTCCTTGAAATGCAATATTCGGCCATTGCCATTACACAGAGTTTTCTGAGATGGGAAATTTATGTAAGCAGATAACAAACTCGCGCAGAAAAATCTCAGCAAATCCATTTTCTGCACAAACACCTGCTGGCCACCAGAGAGCCTGCAAGGTGGTTTTGGAGTTTCACAAACGTGTACCGACTAACAGGTGTCTGCCAGAGTACAAGGCCATGACAACAAGTGCCCCCTCCCCAAGTATGGAGAAGTACAAAGAACTCAACAAGGGTTATATCCAGGGCACCGATGAAATAAAACTGTCCCCGTATGTGATGCTACAGTGGCTACGTAATGATAGCTTTTATAACGCGCATTGACCCCCGACATTGTCATCTTACAATCGCTCAACTGTACAGCGCACTCCAGTGTGGTGCAGTGTCACTGTGGGTTAGAGGACAGATGACGACTGGTGATTGTGTTGGTATCGTAAGAGCTGTATTGAGTGTGGCCACGGTGGTTGTGGTGTAGATGGTGGCAGCAGTGCAGGTGTGATGATGGTTGTGGTAAAGGGCAGGGGACGTGCAATCGCTTGTGTGGTAGCTTCAGGCTAGCTGCCACCTCAACCCTGACAGCGGGGGGCGGGGGGGGGAGCTGTGAGCAGGGAGGGGGGGCTGTGAGCAGGGAGGATGAGGAGCGAAACTCGGGAGATGCGAAGAGAAACAGGGAAACACAGATGTGGAGAGAACCGTGGAAATGCACCACCAGAGAGAGAGAGAAACAAGCGCAACCAGACACGTACGTGCAGTCTTTGCAGTGGTACTCAAACTTGTCTGGTGTTAGTCCATGACCATGAACTCCAGTGCAGGTTGGCCATTTAAAGTGGATGACTCCTATGTGAAGCTAAATTGTCAACTAGGTGAACAACAGTAGCCTTGCAAGTGCAGGAGAGCAGTCAATTCTACCGTGGGCAGTAATGGGGGAGATCAGTCGGTCAGTTTTATTAATGCTGGAGGAAACTGTTGAGCTGTGCAGCTCTTTTTAACAGTTGTCCAGCTGGAGGGATAAGCAAATTACAACATCTCAGGGCACCTGGGGTAACTTAGGCAGGACAATCAACCTAGGCAGCATGTATTCTGACGATGGGAAGAAAACAGAATACCCGGTGAAAACCCATGTAGGCACAGGCAGAACATGCAAATTCCACACGGAAAGGTACCCGAGCAAGGAATCGAACCCAGGCCCTTCTTGCTGTGAGGAGGCAGCGCTACTCATCACTTCACCGATGCGTCCCTTTTGCTACTTGAGACTTCGAAAAATAGTATTCATTAACATTTAATACTGTAAGTGGATTGAGTTTTTTTTTCTTCTAAATGTTGCAATATTGGGAGAACCCCTTGTCCTCCTTGGGAAGTTCCTGGACCTGCTTCTGACATGCAATGCTTACTTCGACTTTAAGCATGAAACAAGACAGCTCACCCCCCCCCTTCCGTAAGACCCCGTTTGCATTTACACACACATTGGCAGCAATTAAACGCACAAGAGACCTCACCGGCATGTGTGCAACAACGCACCTGACGTAGAGCGAGATCGGCACCACGGTGTTGAGTAGGATGATGTAGCCCCAGAAATTGAGGAAGCCAGTCCAAACGGCCCACTCATGCAACGTGTCGATTTGAGGAACGGAAGGGTCATTTGTATCGCCGCTGCAATATTTTGCAAATCCCTGCCCATAGACCAGCTCCCATATGGTATTGCCAATAGCAAGACCAGTGGCCATTAAAAGCAGCATTCCAAAAATCTGCACACACCCACACGCACGTCACGACTTAATGGTCTGCATATGCGCCGTATGCATATGTCAGTACGATCATATTTCTATCATGCTCAGTGGAGAAATAATACTAAAATTTAACAATAGTAAAGAGACCTGTCGGAGTTTCCACTCAGATTGTGCAAGCTCGTTGCACTGATTGCACTTTACAGAAAAACATTACATTACAGTTGTAAGGCCTTTATTTGAAAAGATTTGAGTTAATCTTAATTTGATTTAACTCTAGATACCACTACACATAAATAAAATTTAATTGACGGTATTAATCATCAGCCACAAAACATAAATTGTGATTTTCTCAACTTGGTGAAAAGCCACTGATAAATATACCCAACTGATATTTTGATTTGTATATATATTTATCATTTTTGTTTGGATATGTTGTTCATGTTTATATCCTTGCTTGCACTGTCTTGAGATGCTTAACCATATTTCAACACAAATGTATTGTTTATGAACGAAATATGTATCATTAAAGGTTTGCAATAGATGTAATAACAAACATTTTTTCTAATTGCCATGAGTCTCATCACAATGATGGTAATCTAACAGTAGAACCTGCACGATAGAAACCAGCATACAATGACAATTATATGACCAGACGACAATGTAAGATTCCAAGATGGCCTTGCCAGTTTCCAGAAACAAAATTAGCAACCATAACGAAAACTATACTTGCAGTGTTGATATCTGTACAGCAATGCTAGTTTATCCTTAAACATAGAATATTTGAACAAAGCAACAATCTACTTTTTATCCTTACCATGAAAACAATTTTGTTCATTTGTTTGTCAATTTGTGTCCTCTTGAATTTGGTCTCCCCACTGTTTTTCATTATTTTGGTGTCAAAACCTGGAAACATATTAAACAATTTCATTAAAGCCATAGTGGTTTATCCAGCGTAGATGCACAAAATACACAAACACACATGCACTACACCAGACCTGGGCATTGTACGGCCCCCGGGCCGCATACGGCCCTTTGGTTGACTCTGACCGGCCCGTGTAGGGTTAATTGGAAATTCCAAAATAAACACATTTTTTTATTTTACCTCATGCATGGACTAAAACTGCATTGCTTTTATTTTGAAGTTGTTTTTTATTCACGTACGTAATGACGCAATACGTATATCAAGACGTGCGCATGATTGGATCGTTGACACGAGCGGGATGTTGGCTCTCTTTGGCTCTACCTATATATGTGAACAAACATTTTGAATGATGAAGTTCACGAAATCCAGGTATAGATCCTCTCTCACTGATGATCATCTGTCAGCCGCGCTTCGCATCTCCACTTCGGACATTCAACCTGACTTCAATGCACTTGTTAAAGCCCAGCAGAGACTAGATTTCTCTCACTAAGCAAGAAAGAAGAGCTTAAAAGCACCAAATGAGGTGGTTAGACCACAAATGTAGACATGTAAAGGCACCAACTAGCAGTGAACTGGGACACTTTCTTTGGAAGCCTTTTTCTCAAAATCACAGTTCAGTGATGTTCAGTGACAGTTCAATTACCTCAATTCTTCATTGCTTAATTATAACATATACTCTTACAAGCTTGTCAAAACAATGCTATTTACTGCTTTTTTTTTATAAAGAAATACATTTAATATTATGCAGAATTGAGTTCAGCCTTTTGGCCCAGCCCTCCAATATATTTTCTGTTTCTCATGTGGCCCCATGGAAAAAATTATTGCCCACCCCTGCACTACACACACACACACACATGCACTACTGCTGCAGAAATCTGGTCTCCTCTCAGCTCATCACTGAATGCAGTCTTCTGGGCCTGGGGCAATAATCAATTTAATACACTGTATTTTTCTAGCTTAGTGCATCTGATATTTGCATTTGAAAGCCTTGAAAGTACACCGATTAATTTGTTTAATATTTTCAGTGCTGATGTGAAGACTCAATTGGCTTAACTAATGAATGAGGCAGTATCTCTGCAAGCACACACAATGCATGTCAACATAACTTGAAAGATTTGTATTATAAAACAAAACACTAAACACAAATGCCGTGTAGAGTTTTAATGTAGGAAGAAGTGTAATATTTAAAAATGCACAATTTCTATCCACGTTCCAAAACTACTTCTATTTTTCTATTTTTATGTTAATTTTTGCTCACAATTATATTCCACACATGATATAGTCTCCATTATATACAGCACTGAAATGTCACTGCAACACTATTGTCAGTGGTGCACAGCCCTGTTATTTGATGGTGGAGGACCATCTTACAGCAAACATTTGGCCAAAATCTTCGGCAATCTAACACAAAAATCTATTATGAAGTATATTGGATAAAAAAAAAACTACTCTTAAATAGACAAAGTGCAATACAAAAAGCTACTTTCCAGCCCATTAGGACCCCATGTTAGAAGTTCTCCATGTGGACTTGCAGGGTTCCGTACCGGCAAAGATCACGAGTCCGTGACAAATCTCTGTGTTGCGGACGCGGCAACCGCGGAGCAAAATCTTGTCGTTGTCCAGCGAGTACGTCTTTCCGTCCCATTCCATGGCACCCAGGAACTTGTCCAAGCGGTTGTTGGGAGTCTCACTCAAAATTAGGCCTAAGCTCATTCCAGTGGAGGTATTGGCATTGGGGAGAACAGTAATGGAACACAAAATGTCAAACTCTTGTTATTGTTTTTCTACAACACGCATTCATTTTCAAGGCGTGTAGTCCCGATCACACTGACTGGGAATATACGGGAACACAGAGAACAACATCGCATATACCACCGACACGTCCACACGTTGTTGATACCGCAATACCAGCGCAAAATATGTGAGGGACCCACCGTTAAAATTGCCGAGTTGATCTTCGTTCATGAGCTGTTTGTGGGTCACTGTTAAGGCTTGCTTGAACTTCAGGTTTGACTCTCTAGACACAAAACAAACACGTGTGAACCACATTCATGCTGTTTATTGTGTGCTGTATACAATGTGTGCATTATATATGGTATTGTTTGATTGCATTGGGGAAATTAAGCCACAAAGACGAATTGTAACAATTTCCTAAATCGATTAGCTGATGACAATATAACAGCAAATGATGATTAACTACAGGTGGACATTGAGGAGCTTACCCCGGAAGTACATAGAAATCAGTTTCACAACTCATTAAACCGCACATCCAACAACACTGTAAAACCAGTTCGCAGTCAAGCAGTAGATAACGACAAGATATTCTCCCAACGAAGAACAATCCTTGAAACGGGAAAGCAGCATCATTTTCTGCGGCAGCATCACTTTCACAATTTTTTAAATACCTTACTCGATCCATCTCTTAGATACTTGTAACAAATGCTTTTAAAAAAACCCTGTTAACCCCCTTATTTATAATAGCTCTCGATCAAAATGAGCCACATGAACTGCCACCCTATCTCTAAACTTCAAATAATGTCCATGATTCTTGAACTTGTCGCGTTCTACCAGTTAGCCATCCATCTTCAGCAATGTAATCTTTTATTATGCATTTGAATCGGATTTTTTGGCACGTCACTCAACGGGAACTGAACTTCTGCTTGCCCCAAAAAATCTTACACTGCCTGCTGATGTTGGATCTCTGTATTATTTGGTGCTTCTTGACTCATCTGCTGCCTTGAATACAATCTCTCGCTCTATTCTCCTCGAATGCCTAAAGAGCCAAGTGGATGTCTGTAATGCACTCACTGCCTGGTTATTCTCATACACGACCACAATCTTTTTATTTCTCTTCAATGGTTATCGGCACAAGCCTCTACACTATGGTGCTCTTCAGGGTTTTACCCCTGGCACACACATTCCTCATGTAGGAAACGTAATTTTTATATTTTGTATTGATCGTGACTTTCACAACTATTAATGAAACTGCATGTCATATGACGTCAGGGTAAGAATTACCCATCGAGCTCAGCCGTCTCCAGGTAACACAAGCTGTTGGGTTCTGATGTAGACAGCAGCAACATGTCAGCCTGCAAGACAGAGCAAAACCAACAGCAAGTGTTTTACAGAATACATGGCCCCGTATTATACAGAATTAGAATAAGGACATTGTACAGCCCTCTGACCATATATCCATGCTGGTCAAGATCGGTTCGGATGTCATCCACCACTGATTGTTAGCCATGGCCAGCAACTGTAGCCAAGTCGTCGAACATCATGAATTCATAAGCACCACAAGCAATAGCACGAAACTGTAACTACCGAGGAGAAACACACTTCCACTCTGCCTGCCACAGGGTGGCTCACTCCCTTAACCAAGGAGGGCCATGTTAAACAATAAGCTCACATTAGGCTCACAGGTCACACGGCATCACGAGACCCAATCTCAAGACAAAAGGGAGGCACATGCATATCCTATACCGAGTGATCACTCGCATTGTTTACTGCCGGTTTTGAATTTCTTTGTTGAAATTTTAATGTGTGTGACCAGATCACTCATAGCTGCAGCCTCTGGACAGACGAAGCATCAATCATTATTTCACCTGCTCGACCAGGGACATTATTCCCAGGAATTATTGATGAGAATGTTGAGTGTTGTGGGTTGCATATTTCACAATAGGGGTGGCGCAGTCGGGTAGAAACCAGGTAACACCATTCTTGAGGTACGATATGGCATGGATTAACGAGAAATGAACACCACTTGTCTAAAACCCTGCCTCTTCCCGTGCATGTGGCTAGGAGGAGCTACAATGTATACTGGTAAAAGTACACAGTTTAAACAGCTCGACCTGAGCTACGAAAACATTGATATTGCACATCAATGCACGGTCCTGAGCTGATTGCCTTCTGGAAACATCTGGCTAACGCTGACAATTAGGCTCTACAGAAAGCCATGTCCAGTAGTGTAGGCCAATCAGTTACAAGGAAAATGCATACATTATCAAAGCCTTGTGGTTGCATATTTTGCCACAAGTATGTGTGGCTTTTTGCAAACTGGACACTTTGTGAAAGGTGTTTATTTGTTGTTTTAATAATAATAATAATTGCATTTCTAGAGCGCTTTTCACCCGAGAGTCCCAAAGCCCTGCACAAAGCTGCGGAGAGAACACGCCACAAGAACGATATAAGAATGGAAAATCAGAAATTAAAAAAAAATTGTGTTCTTTTTTTACAAATCCAAGCCGTGTAGAGAACGGCATGTCAACAACAACATCAGGACAGTTCAACTGAAAGTCAAATATTAGCAAAAAATAATTCTTCAACTTCTTAGCACCTGTATAACTGCCAGAAATGACAAGAGTGATTTTTTTTAGTTTTTGAAAAAAAATGGAGAATCCAGAAGAACCCCACACAGAACACCGGGAGAACACAAACTCCAGACATAAATGTACCCGAGGTGGAAGTCAAACCACCTGGGGACAGGACTTTATTTCTGTAAGGCAGAGCTGGTACCACCGCGCCACGCAGCGTTCATAGTTGCTATGTTACACTGATCACAAGCAGTGAGGAATCCACTGAACGACAATGAAACAGAGACTGCTGGAATATGAACGAGAAGATCTCCTCAGAAGAGCTCATTGACTTACTGGCACAAAGTCGTTTTTCTTTAGCCTCAAAACATCCCCTACTTGTATATTCATCCACTTGTCTTCTTTGAAGCTGCAATGCAAATCGGTGAAGTAGGTGATGATAATGGCAATGCCCATAGTTAGAAACGTGATGATACTGTAGGCTACCACTCACAGCCACACAAAAGCACACGTGTCAGGCACTCACCTTCCATTTTGCATTATTTCACACTTCCTGTTATTGATATGCTTGTCGCTTCTGTGCCTTGACTGGAAAAGAACAACATTTCAAGGGAGTGTTTTTAAAAGCAGGCTTGCAGTTGAGAATGTGCAAATATCAAAAGTTACAGTTCACATTGCCTGGAACACACATGAACGTGTGAGCCATACCACGACAATATTATCCGTAGAACATAAACATAAGTGAATTATGTTTAAGCGTGCAGTACATGTGGCATTAGGTTAATGAAATGTGATGTGTTGTCATACTATTGACGGAACGTAGTTTTTCAACACACGATGCGCTGCCTTCATTACCACCACCGTGCATTTTAAGGTGGTAAGAGGAGACCAACTTTGTAAATCAACATTGTTACACTCGCGTGTCCACAGAAGAGCGGGGTTGACAGAGCGAAGACTGACGTTGTACGCGTTTACTAAAACAAGTGATGCGTACAAGAGCACATTTAATATCCAACAGCGCTCACAGCCCGATTAAGGCACCGTATACAAACATAGCGCTGGCTCTCCTGCTTCAACTCACAATGTCATCAACCGCATCCTTGATGGCTGTAATGGAGAGCACAATGACCAGTGGTACCAAGGTGGTGTACCATGCCAGTGACGAGATGATGGGGATGGCCTGCACGCAGACACACGGACATTGGCAATGGGGTTATAGCAGCTAGCAGCGCTAGACGGCAGGACGGAGCAGCTGAATTAAAACATCAACGAGGTAAGATTAAAATGCAACAGGAATGCAGACGAAGATCAAAAAGGAAAATATGTCGTGAAAAGCACAGTTTGCAGTGCATCCATAGTTTCAGTTGCACAAAACTCCAGTGCTTTTTCAAGTTCTTCTCTGGCTCTCTCCTTCGCGAAACATCGCGAAGGAGAGAGGAGGAGCGATCGACGCGACTATCCCGAAAGAGCTTTTGGAAGCAATGATCATGCGTCGAGCCATGAAAAACTACGTGAGTACACCTATTATACATGACGATGGCATTGCAATTCTACCAATATAACATTTAGTCGTTTTCAAAAACGACTCCAAACCTCCACGTGCAGTGGTGTCATGAACGTACAGCAATCGTTTGAACACAGGCAAAACCAGCAGCTAGCGATGAGAACACTCAGATCCTTTATTCCGTCTTGGCACAAAGAGGCCTAAAGTTGTACAGCGAAAGCCCCTCGCCATCACCAAACATGAATACTGGTGGAACGTTTCATAGCTACAACTAGGGCTTAATTTCCCAGGCTGCTAGGTTATGTCGAGTCACATGTCACTTGATTTGACAGCAGAGACTTGTGTGCATCCTTATTAAAGACGTTTCATCTTAACAAAGCAATACATTTAAATGTAAGCACTGTCCTTAAGGAGATCTAGGTCCCCTGATCAGTATTATCACACGCATTTTTTTTACACCACCGCAGTATTACAAGGACAACATAAGACGAGACGTTGTTGAAATTAAGCACTGGCAATACCTGTATTTTTACATACAGTGCAACGTGTCACAAACATCGGCCATATACATGTGTTTTATTTGTCGTTACCCAACGTGAGATGGTAACAGCTCCGGGCACACCAAGAGATAATGACTATGCATCGTTCGGCAGACAAAACGCTCACCTGCAGGATCAGCAGAAACAAGAAGTAGACGTTTGCCACCCGCTGGAACTGCTCGAGTAGATTCATGGGCAGGAATGTGATAATGTTGTACTTGGCAGTTTTGATGAAGTTCCCCTGAAACGAAAGGGCCCATGCAATGAACATCATTAACACAACGGAGAGGAGGGGGTCCTCTTTGAAAAATGTAAAGCCGCATGGACTGCTATTTGAACAAATGATAACGAGTAATAATTATGTAAATGTCTACGATGCATATCCAATCAGTATCCAATGCACTCACCTTGTATCGTTTCTCTTTGATACAGTGATACTTTGGGACTGTGAACTGACCGTTGTACGCACGGTCGTTTGCCTTGACTTTCCATTCATCTGCAATGAGAAAAGGGCAGTTTGACCATCACTGGAAAGATTGATGCGAGAAATTCATCACTTTCTTTGAGTTCTCTTTCACCACATTCATTCCAAACGTGCTTTTGGTTTTTGGACAATATGTGCATTGCCTTACAACTTGCCGTGCAAGAGATTTTCTTCAGGATAATCCTCGCTAGGGGAAGCACCAGTGCAGACAGCGTCTGCACGGGCTGTGGACATGTGAATGGTCATGGAAGTCCCACCTCCCCAAACTGCACAACGAGCCGGTGAAGTATGGTCACAATCGCCCATAACCCACAACGTGTGGCGGAGGTCTTTGTCCAGCAGAGCAGTGACTCAGGGCTGTGTCGTGCAGTACACGTTAATGACTCCACACTCGTCTCAGTTTCATCCCAATTTGTCGTGGGTTTTTTTGCATTTGCATAACCTTTGAATAAACATTGAGGCTGCTGTCAATGGTCATGCGCTGAGACAAATGAATATGAACGCGGAAAACCATCTGGTGATGAGCAGGGTGAAAGGTAGTTCATCTCACAGTCGTTCCACTATGGGGGGCACTGTGGCTCAGTGGGTAGCGCTGTCGCCTGACAGGAAGAAGGTCCTGGGTTCGATTCCTGGCTGAGAACAAAAATCAGTTCCTGAAGAAGCTTCCAACACCTGGAGCGAAACGTCGGCTATCTTGCGAAACAAGGAGAGCCGCAAAGGGGCGCCTGTGCGGAACGAAACGACCGCAAACACGGGGCGAACGCCTGTTGTATTATTACAGTGTTCATAGCTTATCAGTTTGTGCCAAGGCACGGACTTCACCACGAGATAGCGCAGAGAAGCGATTCCCTCAAGGTAAGCAGTGAGCAGCAGCGCTGCCTTGCGCAACCCACTGTTCCCTATGGCACACTGCCCTCACACGAGCTTTACAACGGCACTCATCCTGCAGCAATGGTGCAAAGACGCCCAAGGACAAATGCCATCGGAGTAGAGTGACCACGGTAATTGTGAAACTGTCAAACTGTTCATTAGTCACGGAGGTATACGTCAAGGAAGGTGATAACGCAAGTGTGTTTTATACATTAATATATTGTATTAGCTCACTCGCCTTTAAACACAAATTTCAGTTCTTTACTGGCCAGTTTATGTGACTCAACGGCAAAAGTTAATCAGGAGCAGTGAGGATGCATCGAACGTGTGAGGGCGAAACGTCACGATGGAGGGAGAGGGAGCAAGGCGGGGCTATACCCAGGGTGTCACCTCAGTACATCGCAGGGCGCTGGGGACAATTTACTCAACAGGCCAATTAATCTAAACAGTAGAGTGTCTTTGGACGGTGGGGGGGGGGAAACGGAGTACCCAGTGAAAGACAAAGAGGAACACAGGGAGAGAAGCAGGTGAAATTAATCATTGAATCAAATGATGTTGCATCGTAGAGCCCAGTCGCTGCGCATCTCTGCTACAGTGCAGGTCGTGTCATCGAGGCACGCACGTTCCCACCATGACTCAGCGCACTAACGTCTCTCTGGCTGCATGTTGGGCAGAAATTAGGTGTGGTTTTGGTAATCTTTGGCTGGCGTTTTTGCCACTTGTAAATAAAATTAACATTATTTACCATTACTTGCTTATAGCTCCCCAGCTCAGCCGCCATGTGTTGGAGTTTACCCCGGTGAACGAGAGGGTCGTTTCCCTGCGCCTTCGGGTCGGGGATAGGTCTCTTG